>OY744608.1:20413574-20438574 GCA_963556255.1 Allolobophora icterica
CAGATTGTAGACGGATTCCAAGAAACTGATGCATGCAATTTTTAACGCTTAAGATGAAGCAACTGGTCAAATGAAACACTAAAGAACGCTTCACTTACCATGCATTTCTTTAACAGAGTTTTGCTTAAGGCAACGTCAATCAGATTTTCTTAGAAGCTTTCATGCATTTCTTATAACTCTGCCGTTCGCGTCATACTTCTTGGCTAATGGTGTGAAACGGATAGTCTCGTGGCATAAGACAGGATCGGCTTTAATCTTGTTCTAAGTGTTCAGAGACGAGGAATTCTTGGCAACTTTTTTTTAAATTGGCAACTTTTTGTTATATTGAAATTGGCGGGAATGTCGGCCCTATACACAAAGCCCACAGGCGAAGATGAGTTGAAAGGGTTTAGAGGGAAGGAAAGGGAGGGGGAGCAAGGAAGAGATGAAGCTATCATATTAGGGATAATAAAGATCACGGGGATGCTAAGACTAATTCTCGGAGAATGTTCATAGGGAATTGCTCTCGTGTTTCCCCCTTGCAAGCGATGGGTTTTAATATATTATGTTTTTTAAATAATGGTATAAATACAGGGCAAGCTTACCGTAGCCTACGTAGCTACACAGTTCCAATAGGATTAAGATCCATGCACAATGATAGGCCTACTGAAAGCATATAAGAACAATCTCGGTACCATCCACTTCCCTTCTTCCTCCACTTCTCTGCCCATCCGTGTGCTCTGCATTCCAAAGTCCCATCCAGTCTTGTAGGTTTGGTTCGGTGACTCTTAGCATGTCTCTAACTGTCTTAGTATAATTATATATATCTTTCTGTTAGTCCTGTTCAATCTGTTTGTCTGTTTGCTTGTCTTGGTCTGTCTTGGTCGGTCTGCATTTGGTCTTGTCTGTTGTCTCTTTCCATTTCGTTTCTTGGTGTTCTGTCTGCATGCATATTATCTGTCTTTCTGTCTGCCTCCCTATCTCTCCCGTTCTGATTGTGTGTCGTCCTTCAAGTTCTCTCTTTCCACTCCGTTTTGTGTTCTTTGTACAAGTATATCTGCTTGTCTATTGCTAATTCTCTGTGTTCTTCTATTCAATAATGTCTGTGGCAGAAAGATAAGCAGCCGCTCAAACTGCGAAGCGCAATAAGGTAACAAGGACTTGGTTGGCTTAACGGGAGTTGCGTCTGACTGCGTTTTAGGTCAGTGCAGTAAAGAATTCCCCTCCATCGCAGATATACACACATCCAAGAAGGTAAACTAGAACAAGCCAAGAGACAAGGACGCCAACCAACGTAAGAGAATTGCATGTCCCATTCAGTAATTCAATTTCACTCAAATAGGTTGACGAATTGCAGATGGTTGCCTCCCATTTAGCTCATGTCGAACGTGCCTAGTACACGGTTTTAATGGCCACTAAGAGCTGTCTTATGGTCGCAAAAGCAGGCGGTGTAGTTCGGAATAGACTGCGTAGGCAGAGACATAATTCTAAGCCTGTAGCGAAATGCTTCGTCTGTCTTTCTAGGCTTCAGCTCCGGGCATCAAATTAGGTCCCTCGGGCGTCTACTGGAACCACAGCCACTGTCTGCCGAGGCCATAAAATGAATTAGATGCGAGTTCAGCTCAAGGCGCCCGCTAAGCCTACTCTCCAACCCGAGAGACGATGAATGGTGGCTTGTCAACGACATCTACTGCGCTGGGAACGTGCAGTATACAAGCTGAATGTGCTGAAGGTTGCAAAGCCAACACTCCAGCCTAAGTCCAAGACCACATGATTTGATATCATAACCAAGATCACAGAGTTCCAGAACAAGACGGAAACCCATGCCTCAAGATCGAGACCGAGTATCCAAACCACAACCAAGACCATACATAACGTTACCGAATTCACGGCAATGTTATTCTTAATTTACGGCAATATATAGACAGAGGTTAAAGTGGAGTGGGAACGGAGGGAACGGCGTTCCCACTGCTCTCAAAATTCTTTGCTTGCGTTCCCACTGCTGACGCATGCGTTCCATTGAAACTCTTCTTTGGCGTTCCCACTGCTTATCCAAACCACTTTAACCACTGTATATAGCAGGTTCTCTTGACTGACGCATGCTAGGATTACTTCATATAAGACTACTGAACATCTCCACGTTCAATGCCACATTTAATGTTTAGACGATGCTACATTTCAAACTCATTTCGTTGGCCTGCGCAGAGTAATATAAGTCTTCAATCAGTGTCTTATGTCAGCCGCATGACACTTGGCCATCAGTAAGGACTACGTGCACATTAACAGATGTCTATTATTGCTTCATTCGTTGTGGGAAGATTCCTTTATCTTCATGACGCATCAATCGTTAGTCAGCAGATATACAGTATCGTTTTTTGCTTTCTTCAGCTAGAGAATCTTCAGCCGCAGAGCAAAGAAGCAGCAGCTGTTCGCAGGGATCGAAGTGACTCAGAAACCGACTACAGTTGAGAAACTTTTTCATTTGACTGGCAGCTCAGTTAGTCTTTGCCATGAAAAATAAACACACGGCGCACAGACAGACGGATACGTAGCCTATCAGTGGCGAATGATATAATAGTCTGCGAAACTGTTAGTCCGAACTTCAGCACGCAAGTTCGTCGATGCTTTTCACCTTTCTCTGAACCCGGCACACAGACAGAAACCTCAGACGCTTTAAGCAGAAGAAGAGCGACAAAAGCAAATACGCAAAAGCTGTCACTTGCTAACCCTATTCTGCGATGGTCCCATGGGACCAGCGGAAAATTAGCTTGCTGATCGAAATATCGAGGTATGGAGTCCAATATAGCAGATACTTTATACCTGCAATTACTCAGGCCTGTTATAAGACATGATATTAGTATAGAACGCAGATGTACGGCTTTAGTCTATGATTATTATAGCAGTCTCTTATCAACCAAATGAACTGACCTGACGCAAAAATCTAAACTAATATTCGGATCTGTATTAAGATTAACTTCTATAATATCAATACAGCACACACAGCATATACCCCGTGATCGATCGAGTCAGTCGATCAAGTCGATCGAAACTCGGCCAAGTCGAGTCGGTCGAAAAATCTACGACTCGATCGACTTGCAAGTCGAGTCGATCATATGTTTTGACAAGTCGAGTCGATCGTTGTTTCCTCGACTCGACTCGACTATGAAATATTTTCTTACTATTTTTGCTGCTACTTCACAAAATGACTCACATGATGTGATGACGTAATGCTTTGTAAACGCACAGCTACCGTATTAACCTGATTTGAAGTTCAGTGCAAACTATGATTTTGTTTCAGGAAATTTCAACTTTGTAGTCAGCATGATGTAAAAATAGTTGTTATTTTACATCACGGTAGTCAGTAACGACCATCTCAAAATTTTCGAATGTCTGTATGTTATATAGGACGGGACTGAATGCTTCGACTTTGGCCAAGAGCAGTGGCTCGGAGTGTTTAATAGTTGCGTGAGCTAACATCAGCAAATTACAGACCTAAGATGGATAGAATTATACATTATATCCGATATAACCAATAAGAATATTTTGTCATTTTTTACAATCAGTGGAAAAGTTTATCATACTATGCCTACATATTCATGAAATGAAACGCGTCTAGGCCTATAGCACAATAGGTCAATAACTACTTCAGCAAGCATCAAATGCAAAGCGCCAGCCAAAATTTGTGTGAACATGCTTGTGCCTCGGCGCTACAGAGCCAAAACTTGTGTGAGAATTGGCACCTTTGGCGCCATGGCTCCCGGGCCCCTGGCCCAGAGATACAGTCCAAGTCGACAAAGTCGACCAAGTTGATCGTTTATTTGCCAAGTCGATCGAGTCGACGAGAGGTCGACTAGTCGACAAAGTCGATCGAGTCGATCGTCGGCCGAGCCAAGTCGATCGTAGCAGCTCGACTCGATCGATCACGGGGTATAACACAGCAAACAGTCTAAAGCCTATTTGTACAAATATAGCAGTCTTATCTGACCTGCTTTGGCACCATATGACGTTCCTCCAAAACCAAGCACACCAGTTTGTTGTTTGAATCGTCTGACATCTGAAAGAATGGTTAATTGTTACCATGCTCTAGGACAATAACCTCTACAACGTCGTCATGATATTTATTACGCTGAAGAAAGGCGGAGTTTCGGATAACGATCACAAACGTTGAAAACTATAAACTAAATCTACAGTCATCTCAAATTTCAGTTTGTTAATGAACACCAAATCTAGAAAAAGAGTTCGTTACAAGGTTACGCTATTTATCAAAGTAGCAATCATATAAATATAACAGAACTTTGTAATTACGGTCAATACAACTTAAGCTATGACTACACACCTACGAACAGACGGACATCCACACACCCAGAGACATACAGGCAAACACAATAAACCTACACTCACGCACATACGGTAACACACGCGCAAGCATTATGTAAATCTTTCACTGACCGTTTCTCATAAAGTTGGCACTGTTGACATCGTCCTTGGCAGGCTGATTCTTCTCTTGAAGGATGTCATTTACGCCTAAGATCAAGAAATATTAAGACATAATACAGTATCTAAGAAAACGTAGTAGAAATGAATTTGTTGGTGACTATAGGCGTGTTATTGGAAGCAATATTATTACAGAAGATATAAGTCAATATTAAAACGAACCTTATACTGCCACAAAATGTTCTGTTGGTATCTAGCCTTCGGTATAATACCAGACATCAAGGGTTTTGTCTAATGTGAACGGGTCTTCAACTTACATGTGTTCAATGAATTGTGACAGAGGTTAAGAGGTGTAGAATGAGAAGCAGGAAGAGGAGTCGGAGCCTCGATGTGGTAAATACAGAGTAGCTCTCTTATTATTGCTGTGTTGATTGACGTGTGCTTACAGTTTTAGAGTAATTGCGCAGTTATTTTTGTTACCGCTGGATGAATTATTTGTTGCTGCTCAGTGGTGTACGATAGCTAAGTTCCATTTTGAGGAGTGCAAATTCTGAGTTTGGGGTTAGTGTATTTTCTTTATGTGTTTACAACTTTAAAGCCTTGAACAAAATAGTTCATTTTCATCCCTTGTTAATTCTCTTTCTTCTCGTGTCGAAGCTTCAACTTCAGTTCGCTGTTCTCGCACTACATCTGTTAACCTTCGTGACGGTTCACTGAACGCGAACAGTCAAGACCCGCCTACACAATAGACGAATCTCTTGATATCTGGTTTTAGACCAAAGCCAGGTCAAAACAGAACAGTTTTTGCAGCGGCGTAACTAAGATATTTTGCGCCCGGGGACGAACTATGAAATTAGCGCCATCTCCCTGTTTTATTTATTTCACACTTTCCAAATACATCGAATGTAATGAGTAGGCCTATATGGTCCCCTTAGTGCCCAATGGGACGCCAAAATTATATGTGACAACGGGTTTGTAAGTAAAGAGGATATAACTGGATAGTTTTGGAGCGCCCAAATTAAATCTTATAAATTTTTTGGGATAAATTAATTAAAATTGCATCAAAATTAAGAGTAAAATTTAAATAATTAATTTTAACCCTCATTTTGGCGCCCCCTTCCTTTGGCGCCCGGGGACACATGTCCCCCTTTCTCCCACTAGCTACGTCTCTGATTTTATTACACTTTCGCTGGATGCAGGGCCTACCATCAATAATTTTTTTTTGAGTGGGAGTAATTCTCCAGGGCTAACGATTACGAAGAAAGAAATTGTTTTCTTAGATGGGTAACACTTTACACGTGCAGAACGTTTTTAATGGAAATTTTTGTTTAGCCGTACCTCAATTAATGATAAAAGCCGACATTCGAGTGGATGGAGCGCTCTCTTGCACATAAGCGATCTAGTGTCGAGGCATTGCACATAAGCGATCTAGTGTCGAAGCACATTGCTTGTCGCTAGCCGCAATGTAAGCTAGTTCTGTCTAATGGCTTCAAAGGGCCATAAAATTCTGGCTTTAGGCCACAGTGATACTACCTTTAATGTAGGGCTTTCTGCCAGACAATCCTCTCTATGAGCGTTGTCTACCAGTGTCTGATTTTTTAGACTACTTGTTAGACTGCATATATAGTCTATTGCTTGAAGATTTAATTACGGTTGAAAGATCTGTTGGATGAGAGAGGAAACAGCTGATATCAGCGCAAAGGAATCCTAGACGATAGGAATAAAGATCCGACGAGGACTTGTAAATGCAGTCATCATGACTCCGCGCCACTCGAGGCAAAGGCGTCTTCGCAAGCGCTTTCTTGTCGACAAAAAAATTTGTAATAAGGGCCGCCGAATTGGCCTCAAATGTGTTGGCTCTATACCAAGTCTAGGTTTATATCTGTTCAACACTCTTAGCCTCCAAGTTTTCTATCTAACAAGGCCTAGCTATCGAGAAGACGTCAGAAAAAATTGTTTGGGTTTCTCTTAGGTCACCAGAACAATGTAAGTGAATAAAAACCTAAGCCAAGAAACTGTCAGAACATTAGGCCTATATTATGTAAGCCTAAAGCCTACACGATGGGAGCAGGTCGAAGAACTATGTCGAGGAATTTTTCCAAATCCCATTAATAAAAGTAAAATAATGCAATGCTACTAGATAATAAGATTCTTGTTTCCTTAAGAAAAAACGACTGCTGAGGGGATGACTATTAAAACAGGATTTCACTTCTGCACTGCATAATGGTGAAAGGCAGAGCGTTACCACTGGATACCGGTGCAACCCAGCGCATGGCAGTTAAATTGCATGAGCTAAATAGACTTGATCCAGATGGATGAGTGCCATGAGTGAAGTAACTCGAAGTCTGAGTTTTGCCAGCGCTTCCGCTGATCCTGTTGCATGCAGCGATGGATTCTAAAGACGGAACGGAACCGAGAAGTGAATGAGATCTGTGATTGGCTCCAATGCAGACTGTTTAATTGATCTGTGCTGAGGGGGAATATAGGCACTTGGAAACGGTAGCACTCGATGGATAGAACAAATATTTTGCAATGGATAGAGGAGGAGAAAATAAAAGATGAAGAAAATGAGGAGGGCGAGAAGAGATAGACGAGGAGGGAGCATTCTGCATATATGTTTAATATAAAGAATGCTTATATGAATCGGTGAAAGAGAGAAGGAAGTTCTGGATTCTTTCAATTAGGCAAGTGTAAAATGGCTATTGTCCGGTGAAATGATGTAACGTAAACCGGTCTTGTGAATTAAAGCTTATAAAAGTTTTACAGAGTCATCCCAAAGTTAAACGATGGTATGTAAGACTACCATAGACTTGATGCAAATCGACTGATTTCCCGAGAATTGGAAACGGTCTCAGCCAGTGGACACTTGTAGACAAGTATATCTCTTCTTAATCGTCTTATTCGTTTGCCCGAAATGCAAGACTAACAGCAACATGCTCGCTGCGCCTTAAAATGTTTATCGCACCTGTTAACCTCGTTGCTAGTACCCCATTGGACCGGCCACCCTTCAGACACCAGGGTTCAGATTCTGCAGCTAGCTGCAGCATGTAACTTCCGAGGTCTGACGCAGGTGCGCGATCTGGGCCAAGAGAGATAAGGGGCGGCTATTGTCTGGCGCAGTGTATACCAACGGAGGCACAGAAAGAGAGCCTTAATAGGTGAGGAAAACAAGACTCGCGGCTGCAAATAGGAACAACATTAACAAGCGTAGGGCCTACTTGTGAAAAAATAAATACATAACAAGCAGTACGCTTGTTATGTGTTTATATTGGCACAATGTGTTTATATCCCAACATAAACACATAACAAGCGTACTAGTGCCAACATAAACGCAGACGCTACTGATTATTTTCTTTGAGGATATATGTCTTTCTATGCAGAGATATTTGGAACATGGGGGATCTAGCATAAAAACTAGCACGCGCATGGAATCAATTTCCTTGTTATTGTTGGCTTATGCTATTTTTATCCTATAGCACGAGATATCGCGTTCTGCATATAGTGTGATACTGACTACAACAGTTCTTTTTTAATGAGACTGAAGCTACATAAATCATAAACAAACTGTAGTTTAACTGACTCTGATATAAAACGATGTAACATTCTTGCCATTTAATGGACTCAATCTGCATATGCATGTGTACATAATTCATTGTTAGTTATGTGTATTGCGAGTAACTGAGAAACAATCGAGATTATTAATAGAAAATTGAGACGTGCAACTCTTGCTATGTTCTCGTTTATAAACCTACTGTCTATATCAAATGTAGGCATGATCTTCCTTTGGTTCTCTTTATTCGCACCTTGCATGTAATGCTATGCGTGGGATTTGTTCTTCTTTCCACATCACCAAACCATCGGAATCTTTGCTAAATGACCTAACTTAACATGGTTGTCTGCTGTCATTATTTCATCATTTTAATATTTAATTAGTGTGGGTACTTCTTCATCTGCTTTCTCATTGTCTGTTATTCTAATCCATATAGAAAAACTGAGTTGTATCATCGTCTCGTATATTCTTGTCTTGGTTTCTTATGTTATATTCCTGCTTCTCCATATCTTGTTAATTTTTTTCAAAATGCTTGCGAGGTGTTTTTAAATCGTCCTTAAGTTTTTTTCGCTATTGCCATCTGCGATTACCATCTTGCGAGATTCTATGTCACCTGTACCGTTTTAATTTTATCATTATATATGTCATGTAGACGGTTGACATGATCTATGACACCATGATCATACCTGTCTTGTATACACGGTTGACATGATCTATGACGTCATGATCAAACTTATGTTGTAGACGGTTGACTTGATCTATGACGCCATGATCATACCTGTGCTCTAGAAGGTTGACATGAGTAGATGTATAATGGGGATTTGAGCGCAGGGCCCTCTAAGGGCCCCAAGACCAATGGGCCCTTACAGCAGATCGACCTTCAAAGGGTCTCCAGAGGCCTACGAACCCATATAGCATATCCACTTTCTCCTGTGTATTTTAGAACAAAATATGCGGGCCCTTAGCGCAGGGTCTTCAGAGAGGGTCCTGAAACCCACGGACAATTATAGCCAATCGACTTCCAGGGCCTCCAGACAGTCCGTGGGATCCACGAAACGATTACAGCTTAGAAGTCCTGAAGTGTGACCATTTTCACAGTGTGACGATATTATCAGTCACAAGTGTCCCAGTGCCACACTAAAAAGACGGTTGTAATTCTGACTGTTATGATATGGTATGATAGATAGTAAAATAAGATCTACTACCACAACAGTACCATTTTTACTATAAAAATAAAAAACAAACAAAAAAACTTTTTTGGACAAAACAAAAGAAAATCATTATTTGGTCTAATTCGTGCAGAAAACGCGAATTTACGATGTGTGGTTTTTTTTCACTCTTACAAAACATGAAAAGTGCCTTTTTCGCACTTTTCTGAAATCGCAGTTTCTGTCACGCTGGGTCGGCCGAAAAATCGCGGCGCCAGGGCCAATTATAGACAGTTCGTGGGACCCACGGACACACGGACGCTTATAGCAGAACGGATTTAAACAGTGCCTTTGGCTATCGTGGTTTGTAAGTTCTCAAGTGTGACAAGTTTCACAATGTGACTGATAATATCGTCACAACTGTCACGCTAAGGTGTTTTTTCCACATATTGTCGTAGTCGTTCGTCCCGAGAGCGCAGAAAATCGTGTAGAAAAATCATTTTTACGCTGTGTCAAATTTTTCACCCAACCCCAAAAGCTTACCCCGAAAGAAATTTTTCATTGTCAAAAATTCATCAGGCCAAAATCAATATTTCCATCGGAAACGTGTAGAAAACGCAAATCTGCGATGTGTGAAATTTTTCACCCAACCCCAAAAACTTTTCCCCCAAAAGAAATTTTTCATTGTCAAAAATTCATCAGGCCAAAATCAATATTTCCACCGGAAACGTGTAGAAAACGCAAATCTGCGTTGAGTAAAATTTTCAGCCGGACTTTGAAATTTCAAAAACGTGACACTTTTCGTCGTTTTCTGAATACCATTATTCGGTCACGTTTTTGGCCTTGTGAATTATGGAAATCGGGGAACTACGGAAATCGGGGAAATACGGAAATCTGGAACCATGGAAATCGGAGAACTGCGGAAATCGGGGAATTGGGGAAATCGTACGGCGGTGGCGCGGTGAACTGCGGAAACTTGAGCACATAAAAATTATAACTCCGCTAATCGTACGGCGGTGGCGCGCTAGGAATTACAGACTCACTACTCCAACCACCTACGATGAAAACTTTTATTTTGAGGTTCGCGGGCAAGTCCCAGTGCTGGTTAGTTCCGCCACCATGTCGTCTTTGCTTTGACTCGGCAACTCTTTTTGTGACCATTTTCACAGTGTGACGATATTATCAGTCACAAGTGTCACAGCGTCACACTAAGCTAGGAGCCTCTTCCTGCAGAAGCATCTTAAGTCGTTCAGAATTATTTCAATTTAAATAAAAGAATCGGTTGTGGTATACATAAAACATAATGTTAGGGCAAAACTTCTGCAAGTGGTTAGTTATAGGTAAAACAAATCTGTGCTGTCGCAGATGTATTGGGGAGCACTGTTTCAAACATTTAGCACAGCTGCGAAATGGCTTTGAGACGAGATCTTGCGCTAAATGTGGGAGGGGCATCAAAAACCACTTGGGTGAGTGTATACGTTGTGGTTATTACGTCATAAAATCAAGAGTTCGACGCTGCGGACTAACCCGTGAATTCGAGAAAGAATGGAAAAGACTAGCGAACATAGTAGTAGAGTAAAAAAATTCTCTATTAAAGAAACGATTCCGTTATTGTATTGAGATAAAATAGATGAGCAAGCGACAATCGAATACATAGTAAACAAAATTTCGTTTTAAACAAACGATTCCGTTATTGTATTAAGGAAAAGTTTGCCACTGTAGTATTAAATAATTTATAACTATGGCATTGTCTACGAATGAAAAAATTGAACAATTGCTGAATGAGTTTACCGGGCCACCAGCTCTTCGAGCTGTTTTACAGAATATCTTAGACGAACCTATCCCTGATGCAGTCAAAAGGCGCTTACTACAGCCACTGCTTCCAAGGCCAATTCCTCCAGTGCGCAAGCATAGAGGGGCAAAACGTAAGGCCCTTCTAGCACAATTCGACCCACTCCTAAGTAAGAAGGATAGAGGTGGGCCACCACCCTTTCTAGTACACAGAGAGCTCGCCAACCAGCATCTGAGAGACTTCCGGGCAGAAGTACCTCTTAATCACAGGCTGGAAGGAGATGCGTTGGCTTTCTTGAGTGCAATGGAGCAGAACATTGAGGCGCAACTCAACGAAGAGCTGTTGAAACAGGACGGTCTGAAATACTCGCAAGTGTTGACAGTTGATTTGGAAAAGTTGGCCCCGACCGTTGATAGCGTGTATGATGGCAACGCGCCCCCCGGCATCATTACCAATACGGTCTTCTTTCGAAGCAAAGCAGTGCCAATTACCAATGCGGGTAAAATTAAAGGGGCTCTAAGGAAGGCCAATGCTGAAATACTAAAACTCCTCGAAGAGTACACCAATGAGGGATCGGGGTGGAGATTGAAGCGGGTCGTGGGGCTAGACCTCGGTGTTGCAAGATATAAGCCTTTCCGAGGTAAGAGCTACTTTCCAACACCGAAGTACATACCTCCGCGCACAGTTATTAATGTAAAGAATAACGATAGCCGATGCTTTGAGTGGGCCATTTTTAGTGCCATGTATCCAGTAGAAAAGGACCCTCAACGCCCAACTAAGTATCGTGCCCACCTCCAGGAGCTAAACTTCGACGGTATAGAATTTCCAGTGAAGGTCACAGATATCGGTAAGTTCGAACGTCAGAACCCAACTATAAGCGTCTCAGTCTTCGGGTGGGATAAAGCTTTGTATCCAATTCAAATTTCAAACCGGGCCAGTGTCCACAATATTGATCTTCTACTACTGGCCGACGACGCAAATGAAAATTTTCATTATGTCTGGATCAAGGATCTAGCCCGCATGCTTTATAAAAACAGCAAATTTCAAGGACGAAAACATCCATGTCGTCGCTGCCTACACGTATTCTGTAGACAAGACTTGCTGGATGCCCATATCAAAGATTGTCAGGGTATTACTGAGAAGCCTCAGAGAATTGAGATGCCAAAAGAGGATGAAAATATCCTCAAATTCCAGAACCATCACAAACAGATGCGCACTCCGTATATTATTTACGCGGACTTCGAGGCTCTAAACATGCCAATCGAAGGTGCAGTCATGAACCCCAACGAGAGCAACACCAGACAGATAGCTGAGCAGAAACCATGCAGCTTCTGTTACATAGTGGTTCGATGCGACGGCCGCACAAAGAAACCAGTTTTATACCGGGGAGAGAACGCTGTGGATGAGTTTTTACGACGACTACAAGGCGAGCTGACCTCTATCAAACAAAGGCTGGTCACCCCAGCTAAGATGGTTATGTCAGCGGCCGATCGCCAATCATTCCGCGAAGCCATCGAATGTCACATCTGCGGAAATGCTCTCGAAGCGGATAGAGTTCGGGACCACTGTCACATTACCGGTAAGTACCGAGGTGCCGCTCATAACGCCTGCAACCTCAAACTTCGAATATATCCAGATAAGTGTAAGGTACCGGTGGTCTTCCACAATCTGCGAGGTTACGACAGCCACCTCATAATGCAAGCGATAGGTAGCTGTGAGGCCGCACAGGATGAACAAACTGAAATTAACTGTATTCCAAACAATATGGAGAAATATATGACATTTAATATTGGGCAACTACAGTTCATTGATAGTCTCCAGTTTCTAAACAGCTCTTTGGATAAATTATCAGGAAACCTATCGCTAGAGGATTTGAAAGTCACAACAGCATATATAAAGGAAAACTTTCTTCACAATGAAAGGACAAAACTAGATCTGTTGAGACGAAAGGGCGTATATTGTTACGAATACATCCATGATTACCACCGCTTCGAAGAAGACCGACTTCCACCCAAGGAAGCGTTCTACAGCAAGCTCACACGAGAGAGCATTTCTGACGAGGATTATCAACACGCACAACGAGTGTGGGACGAGTTTGACTGTAAAACTCTAGGTGACTATCACGACTTGTATCTCCGTACGGATGTACTCCTACTGGCAGATGTCTTCGAGACCTTCAGGTCCACATCGATGAAGCACTACAGTCTGGACCCGGCTAACTACTTCAGCCTACCAGGAATGGCCTGGGACGCTTTGTTGAAAAAGACGAAAATTGAGCTCGAACTTTTAACAGACATAGACATGCATTTGTTCGTAGAGAAAGGTCTCAGAGGCGGAATTTCGATGGTGTCCAAGAGATTCGCAAAAGCCAACAACCCGCAATGCCCAGATCATGATACCACGAAGCCAGACAACTGGATCATGTATCTCGATGCTAATAACCTCTACGGCTGGGCGATGCAACAGCCATTACCAGTTGGAGGATTTAGCTGGGAAAGTCCAACTCTCGACGAAGTGTTGGAAACTCCAGACGACGCGCCTGAAGGCTTCCTGCTCGAAGTTGATCTCGAGTACCCGGAGCACCTCCACGAATCACATAGCGACTATCCCTTAGCACCGGAGACCCTGGCAGTCCAAGAGGAGTGGTTGAGTGACTATCAGAATGTGCTTATGAACGAGTTGGGAGGCAAGTTCACAAAGCATGTGAAGTTAGTACCAAGCCTGCGACCTAAGGAGCGGTATGTGGTCCATTATAGAAATCTCAAACTATATCACTCGTTGGGGCTGCGAGTTTCTAAGATCCATCGTGCCATTAAATTTAGACAGGAGGCGTGGATGGCTCCATATATCGAGATGAATACAAAATTGAGGGCGAAGGCAACGTCGGAGTTTGAGAAGGATTTCTTCAAACTGGCTAATAATGCGGTCTTTGGAAAGACCATGGAAAATCTTAGAAAAAGAATCAGAGTTAACCTGGTCCCGACCTCAAAAGTTGACAAACTTCGTAAACTAATTGCTGACCCGGCCTACATATCACACAAAATCTTCAACGACCAACTCGCCGCGATTCACAGTTTGAAGAACAAGCTCAAGTTAAACAGACCTGTATATGTCGGCCAGGCTGTCCTCGACCTCAGCAAGCATCTGATGTACGACTTCTGGTACAACGATGTGAAAAACGAGTACGGCAACAATGCTCAACTCTTATACACAGACACAGATAGCCTCTTATTTCAGGTGGAAACTCCGGACGCCTATGCCGATATGTGGAACAAAAAACACTCATACGACTTTAGTGAGTTTCCTAGAGACAGCCCGTACTACGACGTCGAGAACAAGAAAGTCGTGGGCAAGTTCAAAGATGAATGTAACGGAGTGGCCATCGCTGAATTCGTAGGATTGCGTCCGAAGATGTACTCGATCTTAAAATCGGGCGGCTCAGAGATCAGGAAAGCAAAAGGCGTTCAGAGAGCAGTTGTGAAGAAGGATCTGCACCACGAGCTATACAAGGAATGCCTGTTCGAAAGAGAAGAGATGCGGCACACACAAGTCGTGATTAGAAGCCACGACCACCAGATCGGAGTGTACGAGCAGAATAAGATCAGCCTCTCTCCATTAGACACAAAAAAGTGGATATCTCCGGACGGGATAACAACGCTGGCATATGGGCACTACAAAATCAACGACGGTTGAGTATTCTATCGGGGGGTAGCTCAGTGCCCATAGGCACCAGAAGCAGCTCCTCACGTACAAAACCGCGGCCAGGCCCATCAACTAGATGGTATAAAGCCGGTTTACCAGCCTGCCGAAAAACATCCAAAATAGCGTGGATGGTGAGCGACCAGTTAGGATCGGTGGCACGTTTGCTTCCACCTTCGAGCTCGCCGGGAGCGTACAAATAGCGGACGAGAACGTCGTGTCCGAGAATAGGCTCATCCATTCCCCACAAACGAGTTTTCATTTGTGAATGAGAGGGCTTCTGTGTCACTTTAGCAGCTTTCATCGCTTCAACCGGCTTCATGTCGAGCAAGCGCGTCGGCTCATCGTTTAGTGCAGCTACAACTTCGGGCAATCGTCGAACCCATTCCACTGACCGTTCTGATGACCCCCTTGCATCCAGGAGCAATTCCTGAGCGTATTGAGCACCGAAGAGTCGCTCAGCTAGAGTACGGTTAAAGCGTTCAACGATGCCCTGTTGGCGATGATTTCCGGCCTGTCCGCGTCTTACAAGAACGTCGTGCTTCGCCAGCAACGGTGTAAAATCACCCATAAATTCGCGGCCAGGATCGACCTGAAAGAGTCGAGGCCAAGTCAATGGACCCCTCTTATAGATCCGGCTTAAAGCGGCGGCGACTTCGGTCGCACTTTTGTTTATCAACGGTTCAGCTTCTTTGTATCGTGAGGCAACATCAACAACAGTGAGAGCGTATTTATAAGTCTTTCGACCTACTTTATCGTGAGGTAAAAACAAGAGATCGGCTTGGTGTACGGCGTTTGGTCGATTTTCATCGAACTTTGGACGCGGTATGCGGCGTGGAACGGGAAGATAAATCTGCCACACCGCTTGTTTCTTCAGCCAATCACGAGCCTCCGCCTCGGAAACTTTGGCGGCTGAGGCTAGTTTCTTCACCGCAGCCTTACCTCGCCAGTAACCTCTAGGGCTGTAATAGACGGCTGAAAGGTGCTTAGACATTTCAGTAATACTATATATTACAAACAGGTAAAAACATACACAAATGATTTTCATTAGCGCCGCCGTCCAACACCCATCCCTAGCCTCGACTTTGCTGACATAATGGCCGATACGAGCCGGGCATCCTTCTTCTCATAATCTGGAGTTTCATCGGTGAGTGCGATCTTCGACGCGGCTGCAGCGAGGATGTCATCTGCGTGGTTACGCCCTGGGGTATCTTTATGAACTGCGTAAGCCACATCATGGTAGAGGCACGCACGGTCGAGCTGATTAACACCGTGATAGCGCTGTGACAGCCGTTTATCGAGTTTTGTGAATGGTCCACAGTAAGAGTACTTTCCTGTATTCTGAAAAGAACCTCCCGGATTATCTTCCGAAGACATACCGGATGGAAGGCTCATATGCATCTCAGGCAGAGGCAGAATATTAAGAGCGCTATTCAGTAGAGAACCTCCAGTCTTTCGCACTTTAGAAGGCAAAATTTGGCTCTTCTTTGCACCGCAGACGGCACAGGTTCCCTTCTTGGCTGGCCGACCGTTTCGTAACTCGACGATTGTTTCATTTGAAGTCTCAGTATGTTTCTTACATCGTAGGCAATACATTGTTTTCGTTGAATACAATCATAACTCGTTGTCTCTATATGGAAATAACAAATTTCGATCTCGAAGCCGACGATGGAAAAAAACACCACCATTGGCTGTTACCATCCAGCATACGGTGCATAATCTGTGGGCCTAGCGGATGTGGGAAAACAAACCTACTGCTTAACCTTCTGTTGAAGAAGGGGTACCTGCGTTTTGATCGGCTGTATCTATACTCGAAGTCTCTGGGACAGGAAAAATATCAGTTCCTCCGGGACTGGGTTACAGAGTTGAAAAAAGTTGCCGGGAAGGAAGTGGCTTCCTTTCACTCTTGCTCAGATGAAATAGTTCCAGTTGAATCATTAAATAAGAATGCCAGAAGCCTTCTAGTGTTCGATGACGTTATGCTTGAAAAACAGTCGCCCATCGAAAGGTATTTCACTATGGGTCGACACGGTGGCGCGGACTGCTTCTACTTAACGCAGAATTATTTTCGAATTCCGAAGCAAGCGATCCGTGACAATGCTAATCTTATCGTCCTCTTCAACCAAGACAGCAAAAATTTGCGAGCCATTCACGATACGTTCGTAGGCGGCGACATGTCTTTCGATGAGTTCCGTACGTTCTTCAGCGAGTGTGCTGCCCAGCCATATGGATTCGCAGTCATAGATTTGACGTCCAAAGTGTACGATGGAAAATATCGTTGCGGGTTCGATCGCTTCTATAAGCCGAAGGCAAGTATTTAAAGACACGATATAGACAACATATAGTCGACATACAACCACGATGTGGACAAAGGTTTCTTCTAAACAGGAGCGAGACGCGTTAACTCAGGATTACTTAGCTCGCAGAAATCGATTGAGACAGCGTTTCGTGGATGAGAAGCTCGGAGAGGCAAACCTTCAGTACGATGCGGCAAAGCTTTTCAAACCAATATCCACAGCCACAGCTGAATCCCAGGCGGCTACGTCCAAGGAGCTGCAGAAAGTTACCAGCGCTTTACAGGATTTGCCGGCGCAGATTTCAGAGTCTGCTAATTTTAACCCGATAGCGGCGTTGTTCGGTGATTCCGTTGGAGCAACTGCTCCAACGGCTATTCCGGCGATTGCGGCACACCCCGCTCAGGAAGCATTGCTCGTCCACCCAAACAGACATCTCAACGTCGATGCAATCAGGCGGCACGGTTTTACCCCTCCGAGCGAGCTCGACCTGAACGACACGGCAGCTGTGAAACAGATAATCGAAGGCGTAAATTATTATAATCGCCACACCCTGGGCAAAGAGAAAAGGAAGGCCAATAAGAACGGAGACGAAGAAAAGGTACATGCGCTGGCCGTAGATATCGGCGTCCTACAGGACTACAGAGATCGAATTCGTTTGCTATTGAAAGGCCACGCCCTCACTAAAAAAGGAAAGGGTTTCAGTGTTCCAGCCGTTCCTCTGAAATTACAAGGTAACGCCTTGGGTGAGCTCTCCGTTGACCCCGTCGCGTTGTCTGCCGGTAGACTGAGAGTGTTTAAAGGTGGGAACCTCGTGCTCGAAGCTCCTGCCGATGAGTCATTGTTCAGCCTGTTAACGAAACGCTTCGTTAAGACTAAGCAATATTCGCCTCAGGCAATTGAAACTTTCAAAAAGCTCGTACAGATGTCTGGTCTGCCCATTCATGGCCGGAAAAGTAAAAAGTTCCAGCTGATTCGAGGCGGCGCGGTGCAATTTTACAACGATCCAAACGCCCTGGTAGAGAGGTTGCAGCTTTTGGTGGCCTCTAGGGCCGCGGGAAACACAGGTCTCGGCAACGAAATCTCCGCCATTCTTGATGAGTTACTGCGTTCCGGTGCGATCTCCAAAGAGCTGGCACTCGAATTGAATAGAAACATGCTCATAAAATAGAAATAGAAAACAAAATTCATGGCTCAGATGGAACGCTCGGAGAAACTGCTCGAGGAAATTCGAGACCTTTTGCAGCCTAAGGAAAATTTTAGTATAGTTGTTTCCTCAGATACTACAGGGTGGACCACGGCTTTCTCACCGCCGCTGTACCTGGATCCAAAAAGACGCTTTGAGCTTGCTTTGGTCAATCTTGAAACTTATAATTCGATTCCGAACATTGACAGTTCAAATAACAAGTTCGTCTACAGCGCCACCAATTTACAGACGTGGAAGACGATCATTTTGCCCGACGGAAGCTACGAGATCGCACAGATTAATGATGAAATCAGCCGGCAGTTAGAAAAGCAAAATCCGCCGCCGACAGGTGTTGTTCAACTCGGCTTTAATTCTCCCATTACTATAGGAGCTAACGCATCTACCCTACGCGCTTTCATAAAAATTACGAATGCCCTTTATAAGGTAGATATGGCCGCATCTACCATCAGGAAAACGCTCGGTTTTAACCCTCAGAGGCTTGGTCTTGGTTATAAAGAGGGAGAAAATCCAGTCGATATTCTCCGGGTGGACACAATCCTGGTAAATTGTGACATTATCTCTGGATCGTATCGAAATGGTAGCCAGCTGCCAGTAATCTACAGTTTTTTCCCGGATGTGTCGCCCGGCTACAAAGTAATCGAGTCTCCGAAAAATCTGGTGTACCTACCAGTTGCACCGGCTGGCAACGTACAGGGCATTCGTGTGTGGCTGACCGACCAGAATGGTGAACAATTAAACCTCCGCGGTGAGACAGTAACTATAAGGTTTCACATCCGCAGTGCGTAGATTTTCACACTTAAATATTCTCATGTTTGTTCTTGGAATTAAAAGGCGGCGTCGTGTCGTGGGTGGCGGACTTTTCGACTGGATACCCAAAATCGCGGGTTTCCTTGGCCGTGCAGGCTCCTTCATTTCGGCGAATAAAGGCGTAATAACAAACGTTGCCGATGTAGTTGGTAATGTGGTGAAAGCTGGGGCCACAACAGCGTCTGCCGTCAGGCAGATCGTTGATGCCGTGAAAGCGAGACGCGCTGTTGCCGGCGCAAAAGCACCAATAGCGGTTCCCGCACCTTTGGAGAAGGCGCTCAGCGACAAGAGCATCGAATACTTAAAACAACTGGCTGTGAGTCCACCACCCGTTGTTTCGACAATGGCCGACATAAACAGCCGCATTGCTGGATCCGGTTTCAAAACTATAAAGCCGAGTCGTTGTGGTAGGGGTCTGTTTCTTGCAAAATGAAAAAAAATTTCCGACTAATTCACAAAACGGAAAAAAAATGTTTAACCCACCACATATGAAATTAATTTGCAACATGATTAATAATTGAAGCTTGAACTTTTTTAGCTATAATAA
This sequence comes from Allolobophora icterica, assembly GCA_963556255.1. Lineage (NCBI taxonomy): Eukaryota > Metazoa > Annelida > Clitellata > Crassiclitellata > Lumbricidae > Allolobophora > Allolobophora icterica. The sequence continues at coordinate 20,433,032 of OY744608.1, forward strand.
TGGCGGCATTTGACGTGCCGAGTGAAATGTTGGACATCGCTTCGGCGGTGCCCGATGATAATAGCATCGAATCGTTTGAATACCGCGAGTATGAGTCACAAAATCCCGCGGCTATCAACAATGGCCAGGCCATACAGATAGACATCCAGAACCAAGACATTTTCACACAGCCTTCCAAGAGCTACCTTCTTGTGGAGGGCAGGATTACATCAACTGGCGCGGCTTACATCGCAGACTCGTTGGTGTCATTCATCAACAATGCTATCCCGTACATGTTTTCTCAAATTCGATACCTGGCTAACAATACCGAGATAGAGAATGTCATGTCACCTGGGCAAGCCACGACGATGAAAGGCATGCTGGTATACGGCGATGATTTTTCCAAAGGCGAAGGTTTAAACATGTGTTGGCAAAAGGACACGACAGCGGCAGCGGCGGCTGCGAATATCGGCTTCGAGGCCCGTCGACTGATGATCATTGGAAAACCCGTCCCTATTGGAACGTTTTCATTCATCGTTCCCTTAAGACATCTATTCGGTTTTTGCGATGATTATCACAAGGTCGTATACGGGATTAAACACTCTTTACTGCTGAGCCGGCAGGGGGACGCAGACGCGATCTTCAAGGAAGCCGCAGCGGCCAATGGCCAGATCGCGCTGACTAAACTCTCCTGGTTCATGCCGCATATAATACCCGCTCTGGAGTATAAAAGCATGCTTATGAAGCAGATTGAAGCCAAGGTTAAGGTACCTGTAGCATTCCGCGCCATGCAATGCGACAACATTGCGGTGCCACGAGCGACGACTTTTTCCTGGCGTTTGAGTGTTAAGTCGGGCACGGAAAAGCCACGCTGGATTCTTGTTGCTTTTCAGACTGGAAAGAATGCACATCAAGGCCAGAATCCGGCACTGTTTGACCATGCACAGGTTCGCAACATATTCGCTATGCTCAACACCGATCGCTACCCAGTGGTTGACATGAATCTCGACTTCACCAAGAGGACAACCTCTCGCGCTTACAAGGCCCTACGTGACTTCAAGGAAGAATATTGCGGCATAGACGCGCGTGAATCGTCATGCCAACTGACACCAATCGAATTTGTAGATTTGTTTCCAATCTTCGTTCTGGACGTGCGCAGGCAATCTGAACGACTTAAAACCTCTGTACAGAACATACAAATCAAGGTGGACTTTAACGAAGGGGTACCAAATAATACGACAGCATATGCCGTCCTGATCAGCGACCGACTCCTGAATTTTGAATCGGATGGCAGCAAATTCAACGTCGTCTACTAGAAATCGGTTTTTCACATTTAGATACAAGGCCCTCTTCTAGATATATTTTTTGCAAAAATGAAAACTGAATACGTTGCGTTCGGTCTTTCACTGACCGAAGGGCAAAAGCAAACATTGGCTAAAGCTGCGCGCGATGGCACTGGTGCCACGATCCGACTCGCTCATGGCCAGCTTCGTGGAGACGATAAGCTCGCGCTTACAAAAGTTCAAGCCGCACGAATCGTGAGGAAGATTTCGGAAGGCGTTGGCATGGAGCTGAGATTCACCAAAACGCAATTGAAAAAGATGACAAAATCGGGCGGATTTCTTCCACTGCTGGCTCTCCTCCCATTGATTTTTGGTGGGTTATCCGCGGCGGGTGGCGTTGCTGGAGTAGTAAAAGCTGTGCAGAGCAAACAGGCCAACGACGCTGCACTGGCGGAGGCGGCGCGTCACAATCGCGAACTCGAGGCCCAGGTCCGCGGGTCTGGTTTATATCTCGGGCGTGAGACTCGTGGTGGTTGTTGTCCAATGTGCAAGGGATCCGGTCTCTACATCGGGCAAAAAAACTAAAACCTCTTAGCAACTTCGACATAGAGAAAGTTGCCAGGGCGCTGCCGCATTTCCGCGGTGTTTTCATGCGAGATGGTCTGCCCGCCGTGGCTCGTGAGAAGGAGTGCGGAGTTGTTAATTTAGATTCCGGTTCCGGCGATGGCACTCACTGGGTCGCCTATTGGATAGATGGGCCTATAGCAGTCTATTTTGATAGTTATGGGCTGGATCCGCCTCTAGAAATCTCTCGATATTTAAACCGTTCCATAAGAACTCAAACATTTCAGCTACAGGGTCCCGATGATGTGGTCTGTGGTCACCTCTGTCTGCTCGTGCTAAGAGAGCTCGCTGCCGGAAAGAATTTTGAAGACATCGTGCTTGACCTATGTTAGACTTCCACCATCCTTTTTATATAAAAAAATGCCGGTTGATAAATTTGGAAGAGACGGTGGAGGTGGGTTTGGAGGGGGGCAGATAAGCGCCGCTGGGCTCGTCCACAAGGCTGGTGATACCATGTTGGGAATTCTATCGGCTGGAGGGTTTCGGTTGACAAACGTGGGAACGCCCACGATGGAAACGGACGCCGCGACAAAGGCTTATGCAGACATCGTAGATCAGGACAACCTACAACTCACCGGTGGAACGATGTCTGGCATTCTAAAAATGGGCGGTCATAAATTGACTGGTTTGCCCACGGACACTCCGGGATCTGACAGCGAAGACGAGGGTTGGGATGAATTGGTGGGAGAGTCCGACGCTGCGAGTTGGAAACAAATAACGGAGTACGCGAAAGAGCGGGCGCAACAAGCTGAGTTGTATGCAGACGGCTTAAGCTCTGAGGTAACTGGTCTCGTTAAACGTTATGCAGACGATAAGGACACTCTGCTGGACACTGCCGTCAGGCTGCACGCGGACCAGAAGGCGGCTGCGGCCGAAAGGCATGCAGACCAGAAGCTTATCGATGCCAAGCAGTACACGGACGAGAAGAACGAGGTGCTGAGAGATTCCGTTAGGCAGTATGCAGACGAAAAGGACGTTATTGTAAAAAGTTACGTCAACGAGCAAGATGTTATCGTCAAGAACGCGTGTGTGCTAAAATCTGGCAGCGTTATGACTGGAAGTTTAGTCATGGGTGGCCACCGAGTAACTGGACTTCCAACAGAGATTCCAGGATCTGATAGCGACGCAGCGAGTTGGAAACAAGTGTCAACAGCGGTCGCCGGCGCTCTATTGAGCCTCGATAGAGTTCCCACGGAGTCGTTGCACGTGGTTAACAAACAATATGTTGATGTTCAACATATTGCTGCTAGACAGTACGCGGTCGATCAGGACACCGCGATTAATTCGGCCGTGAGGTTGTATACAGATCAAAAGACCGCCGCCGCAAGGGGGTACGCAGACCAGAAAGCCGAAGCTGCAAAAACTTACGCCGAAGAACAAGACGCTATGGTCAGGAGCGCTTGCGTGCTTAAAGTTGGCGACGCAATGACTGGAAATTTAGCTATGGGCGGTAAGAGGGTGACTGGGCTTTACACAGGGGCCTCAACAACTAATACCGACGCGGCGAGTATCGGGCAGGTGACGAGAATCGTAACCGGCAAAATGACAAAATTAAATAAAATACCGACGGAGCCTTTGAACGTGGCCAATAAACAATATGTCGACAATCAGGCTGTTGTGGTTAAAAGGTATGCAGACAGTAAAGAGACCGCTGTAAGACAGTACGTGAACAACATCAAGTTTCTCAACTACAGCGGACACATTCCACCCCTGTCCAAAAACATTTCCGAAACGGGTTTTAAAGCCTCAGCCAGCGATTCTATCTCCACTAACCCAGCATATTTGGCATTCAACTCAGGAGTCATAGGTGAGTGGAGGGTCCCGCCTACCGCGGCTGATAGTATTTTAGGAACTTTTTTAAATATTGAATGTCCGACGCCTGTGCGAATATGGAAGGTTAGTGTGGCTGGGGTGGCTGCTAGTCGTATCACGTCCTGGAAGATTTTTGGGAGTACTCAAACAACCGCGACAATCGTGAGTGCACAACTGCTCGCCTCCAATACCGCTTTGACTGATTCTATGCAGGAGTTTGCCATCAACACTGACACCGCATACAAATCATACAACCTGATGATCCTTGAAATACAGCCATCACAAGCTAATTTTGGAATATCCCACTTTCAGATCTACACATATTTTAAAGTTGGAGACACGTAAGACTTAATAATGGCCGACTCACACTACAAGATTCGTGGTTATCTCCGGCAAAAAGGAGAAACAAATATGCATAAATACAACCTCGATGATTTGGTTGGCCTAACCAACTGGGGATATACTATCCCTAAGCCCACCGCAGATATGTTAGACGCGGTTCCCCAAATTCACATCGATTTCGTGTCGGATGATTACCACAGCCGCGATATTTACACAGCGACCAAAACTGTGACTCTAAGTTCGTGGCAAACGCTTCCACTGACCGCGGCGCGCTATCCTTGTATTACGTTGCAAACTAACAATGAGACGGTCTCTTTAGACCGCGGATTCTGGAGGCTTACAATGTTTGGTGTTAGTACCGGTGATGCGTCAGTTCGCATTATTGCAGCCGCGGGTAGCATCGATCGTACAGTTGACATTCAAAGTGGACAATTTGATGCATCTAGGGCAATATTCATTCCAGGACAAACGAGTTTTCGAATTGAAGGAAAAAAGATAGGCGTTTTAAGTACTTCAACTATTGAGTTAAACGTAACGTTACTGATAGAGCAACTATAAAAAAGTATGCCTTTGTACCCAACGCTGATGGAGTCAACAATTTCGTCAGACACGACGTCGCAAACATTTCGCTTGCAGAAGATCGGCGAAATAGAAGCATTCCTGAGGTCTGAGGCGATAAGTCGGGGACAACTGTGCAAAAAGTATAAGAGGGTTGTGGATGTTGCTAATGGGGCCTCGGCCGGCCTTGCTATAGTTAGTCTTGGAACTGGGGTGGGTGGGGCAGCTATGTTAGCCACTGGTATTGGTTTTATTCCTGGTATTGTTCTAGAGAGTTTAGCCATAGCGACGAGTTTTCTGGATATTATTGGAAATGTTATTAGTAGAAGTTTTGTTGCTAAAGCTTCAAAACACGACAAAATTTGTATTTTGGCGGAAAGTAAGCTAAACACAGTTCATGACCATATTTCTCGGGCGTTAGAAGACACAGCTATAAGCGACGATGAATATAAACTTATTCTGGGAGAGGAGGAAAAATATAGAACGATGAAACGTGATATACAAAGCAAGAGCGGAAAAAAAGAGTTGCCGAGTCAAAGCAAAGACGACATGGTGGCGGAACTAATAAAGAAACTAACCAGCACTGGGACTTGTCCGCGAACCTCAAAATAAAAGTATTCATCCTAGGTGGTTGGAGTAGTGAGTCTGTAATTCCTAGCGCACCACCGCCGTACGATTAGGGGGCTATAATTTTTACTGGCACACTCCAATGGTTTGGGCCGGCCTCGTGGGAGGGTCTCGGCCGGCAGCAAACGACACTTTTGCGGTTTGATGTGTTAAGGCCAACAATCGTGATCCTATTTTTTGTCCCCACAAGAGGTGGGGTGCTATATAAATTTCGATTGACCAATTGACTGGCTGTTTTAAAAACCTGACATGGTGCCAGAGGAAATACGCAGAGCTTCTGAGTAGATCGGTGTATAGAACTCCATTGGCTGATTGATT
>OY744608.1:20443574-20473574 GCA_963556255.1 Allolobophora icterica
CTGCCTAGGGATCGCAGCAGAAGAACAGCGCCGACGGTGAAACCTTGCCGCAGGAATCGATAATGCAGACGCCCGACTTAAGAGCGAAAACAAAGTCTGTTAGTCATTTGCCGGTCGACCAAACCCAGTCTGCCTTTAGGCTGTTGTTTAAGAGAAGGCTCTTTATTTATGTCCCACTAGGTACGTAGCTCTACCTCCCTAGCAGTTTGCGCGCCATGACAACAATAACAAATAGCACAAGGAACCCAAATATTTTCACTTTCCAGTCAACTTCAATGCAGTGGTGGACCATTAATATGTAATATCGTATAGTGGACCGCCTTAGTGTTATCTTGTGTAATAGATTATACATGGGTCGGAAGCCAAGGTAGCATAAGATAAAGCAAAGTACTTATGGTGAAGTAGTTCTGTAGGTCAAGGTAAAGCAAGGTATGAAAGGTTGGGGTGAGGAAAGGTGATGTAAGATGAGCCATGATTAAGTAAGGCCAGGATGTCGAAATCAATTTAAGATAAGAGAAGGTAAGACAAGGTAAAGGTAAGGTAAGGCAATTTACGACAAGGTAAAGGCAGGGTAAGGTAAGACAAGGTAAAGGCAGGATAAGGTAAGACAAGGTAAATGCAGGTAAGGTAGGGCAATTTACGACAAGGTAAATGCAGGGTAAGGTAAGACAAGGTAAATGCAGGTAAGGTAAGACAAGGTAAATGCAGGTAAGGTAAGACAAGGTAAATGCAGGTAAGGTAAGGCAGTTTACGACAAGGTAAATGCAGGGTAAGGTAAGACAAGGTAAATGCATGTTAAGGTAAGACAAGGTAAATGCAGGTAAGGTAAGGCAATTTACGACAAGGTAAATGCATGTTAAGGTAAGACAAGGTAAATGCAGGGTAAGGTAAGACAAGGTAAATGCAGGGTAAGGTAAGACAAGGTAAATGCAAGTAAGGCAATGCAATTTACGGCAAGGTAAATGCAAGGTAAGGTAAGACAAGGTAAATGCAGGGTAAGGTAAGACAAGGTAAATGCAGGGTAAGGTAAGACAAGGTAAATGCAGGGTAAGGTAAGACAAGGTAAATGCAAGTAAGGCAATGCAATTTACGGCAAGGTAAATGCAAGGTAAGGTAAGACAAGGTAAATGCAGGTAAGGTAAGACAAGGTAAATGCAGGGTAAGGTAAGACAAGGTAAATGCAGGGTAAGGTAAGACAAGGTAAATGCAAGTAAGGCAATGCAATTTACGGCAAGGTAAATGCAAGGTAAGGTAAGACAAGGTAAATGCAGGGTAAGGTAAGACAAGGTAAATGCAGGGTAAGGTAAGACAAGGTAAATGCAGGGTAAGGTAAGACAAGGTAAATGCAAGTAAGGCAATGCAATTTACGGCAAGGTAAATGCAAGGTAAGGTAAGACAAGGTAAATGCAGGGTAAGGTAAGACAAGGTAAATGCAGGGTAAGGTAAGACAAGGTAAATGCAGGGTAAGGTAAGACAAGGTAAATGCAAGTAAGGCAATGCAATTTACGGCAAGGTAAATGCAAGGTAAGGTAAGACAAGGTAAATGCAGGGTAAGGTAAGACAAGGTAAATGCAGGGTAAGGTAAGACAAGGTAAATGCAGGGTAAGGTAAGACAAGGTAAATGCAAGTAAGGCAATGCAATTTACGGCAAGGTAAATGCAAGGTAAGGTAAGACAAGGTAAATGCAGGGTAAGGTAAGACAAGGTAAATGCAGGGTAAGGTAAGACAAGGTAAATGCAGGGTAAGGTAAGACAAGGTAAATGCAAGTAAGGCAATGCAATTTACGGCAAGGTAAATGCAAGGTAAGGTAAGACAAGGTAAATGCAGGGTAAGGTAAGACAAGGTAAATGCAGGTAAGGTAAGGCAATTTACGACAAGGTAAATGCAGGGTAAGGTAAGACAAGGTAAATGCATGTTAAGGTAAGACAAGGTAAATGCAGGGTAAGGTAAGACAAGGTAAATGCAGGGTAGGGTAATACAAGGTAAATGCAAGGTAAGGTAAGACAAGGTAAATGCAGGGTAAGGTAAGACAAGGTAAATGCAGGGTAAGGTAAGACAAGGTAAATGCAGGTAAGGTAAGACAATTTACGACAAGGTAGATGCAGGGTAAGGTAAGACAAGGTAAATGCAGGCTAAGGCAATGCATGGTACGACAAGGTAAGAGCAGGGCAAGGTAAGGTACGATACGAGTTACAAAGGTAAATTCAATAAATTAATACTTTTGTTGGATTATACGGAATCTCTAGAGGACATAATTGCGATTATCAGTAAGCAGATAATCGCTTTGAGAACCTTACTCTGAATTTCGAACCTATTCGGCCACAGGAGTGTCTGAGTCAATATCAAAATAAGCGCAACATAAATTGTCTATTCTATCAAGTCTAAACTTAGAACTTTTAGGGCCAATATAAAATGCCGAAGGTATTAGTCGATTGCGCTTCAAAACAGATTCACATATCGGTCTCTTCAAAAGTTCCGTCCCTTGAGATGAGATGGAAAGGCCGTCTAAGGAGAATAAGCACGGCTAAAGAGGAATGCATTACTACATCATTTACATTACACATCCATTAAATGCGATTCTTTAATTCGCGTATCGTAAAGTACATGAAATACGAGGCTGCAAATGGCGCTTGGCGCTACATCAATAGAAGAAATAAGCAACTGAACGGCTTTGTTTACCTTCTTGTTTCAACTTCCGATAAAAATGCAAAGTAAACAGCGAATCGTTTGCGATGAGTTTGCTCCGAATTCACAAGAGAGACGACCAACGGAGTCTGATAAACAGCGTCTTGGAGAAGTCTCTGGTTGCAATTGAGCCGAGACGGAAGAAGGGAAGGGCTCTGCGAGAGGGAACGAAGGAGGAGTGTGGGTCGGGTGTGTGGAAAAGTAGAAGGAGGAGTAGGCGGCGCAAGAATACGAGTAGGCACCGCCAAATCCAACAGACGGATGAGAGCTAGTTGGAGGAATCCGCAGCCCTAGCAACACGCAGCGGGCGCCCAATGCACTAGGAATGCTGATGGACCGACGATGCTTGCCAGGCTCCCAGCCTTCTTCTCTTCCAAGAGGCTGACTGGCGGAGCGCAGCCTGTGCACATTCCGACGCGCGTTGCCGATCATTGCCAGTTAGGGTCATCTTATGAAACCTCGGTCGGCTATTACGCCCACAGGAAATACAGGCAGTGACAGAGAGAGACATAAGCACAGAGGCAGACACAAGGACACGGATCAAGATAGCCTAGATACCGACAAAAGAAAGAGATATATTGAAGAACGCTTACCAATTTGGTCTGCGGATCCAGCGTGGGATACAGAAGGTGCGGGGCTCTAACCGTTGCACGATAGGTGGCCTTCTGCGGGAAGGTTTAAGTCAAACGAATGAATGGCTCATTGTAAGGTATGTCCACGGAAACCATGCCTCAATACTAGGTCAACACAAGGCCTGGCTAGTTCAGGTTAGAAATATGTTATTCGTATTCATGAGCTGTCTGGAACTGTGAACTTACACACAAACATGCTTGCATAGATCGAATAAAAGCCCTATGTCATCTTAAACTAAGTCGTATGATCAAAGAAATTTACTGTGCTCTGCTTGTCTAAATTCTCGAGTAAGAACCAAACAATCAGTTTTGTTAAGAAGGAATTAGTTTATTGCACTTATTCTCCATGGAAATAAAGGCTACTTTCTCCGGCGACCTTTAATCACTCGGCCGGAAAGGAAACTCCACTCTGCGCGATTGCCAAGCATGGAAGTTAAGAAGGTGTTGAAAGATTTTGAAGACAGCATAATTTACATCATATAAATATATTAATAACGATTATTATTAAACTGTGGCTTAATATCAGTTGTAGGCCTATAGACTTAGAAGAGAAGTTAGCAAAGTGAAGAAAGTCATTCCTCCATCGGCAATTGTTTGACCCCCCACTGTTGCAGTGGATATTAAGTTAATCTAATCTGGTGATGGACCTCTTTGATGATTTATCCGATTCGCTCTCGTCTGCTCTATTTTATTCCTCTGCATTTTATTAGGCCCTACATGAGATAAGTCATTCGATCAGTCTATTGGATAGGATAGACAAACTTCGTCGTCAGTGCAGTTGATCAATTCTAAAGCAGTTTGTTAGAGACAGCGTATTGAAACGACCTGTGGGTCGATCGATGGTCGTTGATAAGGAATGTCATTCCAGTTGATACCCAGAGGAGTAATCCATTGGGAAAGAGAGACTCAGCCAACGGAGAAGATTCGGTCGACATCTGACGAATGGAACTGAACTTTTATAAGTCGTATATGATATTTGACTGTGAGATCAGAGGACCAACTGTTTGGTGTAACTCGATCATACGCTATCTGCAGACTCGTGCAATGTATTTAATTGGATTTTTAAATTCTGTCATAACTGTCCATCAATTCCGTAAGTCGCACGTTGACAGAACATCCTGATTCTTTTCCTGCGCCACAACACAACCACCAGTGAGTAATCTAGACGTCTTTAGGGGGAAATGTCCCCCCCCCCTGGATTTATGTTTCCCCCAGAGGCCAGCAATATCATCAACCTTTTTGAGAGAGTAGTTGCTGTAGAAAAAGTGAACAAATCGGACGAAGGACTAAAAAAGGTCATCAACTTCTTTTGAAGATGAAATTGGGAAAAGTCATCAACTTTTTCAAGATGGAAGGATAAATCTTGTGTAAATTCTTTGCTCCCCCCAGAAACCTTGTTTCCCCTGCCAGAAGAGGGGGACTAGATTGAACACTGCACAACCACCATCATCACTGATCACCACCGTAGCACCATGCTGTCTTCTCGGCTTGACTTCCCCGGATTCTGACCTGGCACTGGAACGGACAAGGCAGCCTGGCTATTGCGGACTTGATTTGATGTAGCGCCGGTGTTAAGCTGCTCTCCCTAACGTGGCTTTTGTGTGGCGCTGAGAAATTTCTGAGATTAAGGCCTACATTTACATCTAGGCCTACAATATGAAAGTATTGATGCAACATGAACTCGCATTTGTCCAGGCCCTACAGTGATTGGACAAAACCGTTGTTACATCAATTAGGCTATGAAGGTAATTAATTCAATGTTAACGACACTGACAGCTATAAGATGTCGCACTGACTAGATATGCTATGACCTAACCTATCAAGTACCGTAACTGAAAACAGGTAGGAAAAGTCGATGTCAACGGTCATGGCAGCCATAAGATGCACTAAACACGGGAGACAACAATTATCCTAACAAGGCGATAAAGTCGGAGATTAGCGATTGTCATTCTTAATTAAGTCAATTCATAATTACATAGTTCGTGTATGTAATCGACAAGAAAGAATTAGCCTAAACGTGCTTGTTTAGGCCTACTTCGTGTTAGCTAGGCCTCAAGATGACGCGTTAAAACCAAGACTTCCTTCCTACATACACGAAATCATTCAGAACATTCGTAAAACCTAGGCTAGTTAATATAAAAGTAACGTAATAGGCTCACCTTAACGCTGAGCTGAGTTTCGCTGTTGATCGACTCCGTTGCGAAAGAGAAACAAGACTGCTTGACTACGATTCAGGTAATTATGTACGACACGTATACTTCGACGCAGGGTTGTTCGACGCCCGCAGGATGTAATGGCAGGCAGAGATAAGAAACCTAATATAGAAACTCTGCCGGAGGCGACAGGCAAACTCCATCTGCCGGAGTTTTCTTCCACGATACAACAACAACAGAAATATTTGCAGCCACAGTAGCAGATACAGAGGAGAGACAATAGCAGAAACAGTACGCTGTTTCACTGCCACAGCATCATTTGGAGCATTGTCTTGTTAGTAGACAAAGACCTTGAAGAGAGATCTGAAGAGAAGCACGTTTGCTGCTTAACGATAGCTACTGTAATTGTAATTTCCATTCATCCATCCATCCATCCATCCATCCATCCATCCAACCAACCAACCAACCATCCATCCGTCTATCGATCCATCTATCTATCCAACCATCCATCCATCCATACATCCAATCATTCATTCATCCATCCATATATCCATCCACCCATCAATCCATCAATCCATCCATCCATCTATTCATCCATCCATCCAGTCAACCATCCATCCATCCATGTAACTAGGCATTTGTATAACGCTAGCAATCTTTCAAAAGTCGTAAAATTAGTTAATCCTAAATCTTTCAGAGCGTCTGTATAGACTTAAGCAGTACCATATCATGTTCATTATTTCTAAGCATATAAAACATGTAGGTCTGTATGCGTACGAGTTATGACTAATTGCAAGAATTAACCTAAGGTTAAGCTCTTAACTGAACTGAAGAAAATTAACGAATGAATGAATGAATGAATGAAATCACGTGGCTTGAGCTAGTAAAGCGCTAAAAAGCGGTCTCGCAACGTAAAGAGGTTGAAGAGTAGAGCCAATTCTCACGCATGGAGTTACTGAAGTTAATGGGAGGTGCTGCGGATAAGGCCTGGTCAGAACGACGATGGTAAGCTCCCTGAGTAGGCAATGTTCGAATGCAGTCTAGATGATCGGAGTATCAGAAGAACGTTTTTAAATACCTTTAGCCATCATGGACATTAATAATTGCTATAATTTCAAACGGAATCTTTTGATAATGGTCGCTCCATTAAAACTATAGCCTAAGTACAACATGTGTATTACGGCGCCGTAACAAAAGCGCGCAGGACAAAAGCGCGCCGACAAAAGCGCGCCGACAAAAGCGCGCCGACATATGCGCGCATGGAAAACAACCCCGACAAATGCGCGCACGACAAAAGCGCGCAAATCTAGAAAATTAATTTAGAAATTTAGGAAATTAATTGTTTGTTAATTGTCAATAACGTACAGCCTAGCTACCTTCATAGGTAGGCTACCCATCAGAAGTAGGTATACAGGCTACAACCATAGACCCGATCGTGTTGTCGACAACCTGCCACGCACGAACAATTCAGTGGAAGCCTGGTATCGCTCTTTCCAACAGACCGTCGATTGTCACCATCCGTCTGTTTATAAACTTGTGGACCACTTCCGACAAGAACAAGACCATTACGAATTGAAGATCGCGAGGTATCGTTCGGGATTTCGACATCCGGAGGCATCAAAGTGTAAATACGTTCGTTTAAATCGACGTTTGCAGGCTTTGGTTCCAACATATGGAACAGTTCCACTGGACGAGTACTTGCGTGGGGTCGCACAAAACGTTGACTTATAAACTTGTTTTATTTTACAAATAAATAACATTACACGGTTATTTCTAGTATATTTAGTATTGGCCTACTATCAAACGTCTAGTTTCCGTTACACGATTATTTCTAGTATAATTTTCACGGTTACTTCTAGTATATTTAGTATAGTTTCTCCTATTAAACTACTATCAAACAACTAATGTTTTTCATTGTGTAGTCAGACAACTAATGTTTTCATAATGTCTAGCCCTGCGCGCTTTTGTCGGCGCGCATTTGTCCTGCGCGCTTTTGTTACCGCGCGCATTTGTCGGCGCGCTTTTGTCGGCGCGCTTTTGTCCTGCGCGCTTTTGTCGGGTTACCGTGTATTACGTATGTATGCATGTCAGTGTGAATGTATATAGGCCTATGTATTAATGTATGTGAGCATGTATGTATCATTGTACGTATTTATGCATGTATGTTCCACATGATGTCACGCCGTACATGACCAAGATGGTCGCATGTTTCACTAGCGTGTCAATTTTAATAAATTACTTGGTGACTTGCAGACTTTGCTTGATAACTTTTGTTCGTTCGAACTTTTAATGCGTTTTTTTGGGTTAAATTTATTACTTTTGCAGTCGCTTGTGAATATTTTACAAGGTGTTTTGGTGCCTGTTATTGAAGTTTCGTTTGGCGCAAGTGGTTTCTTCCACTGCTTAGATATTCCACGACCAACTTGCCAGGTGCTGAAGAATGTCGTCTTTGTCTTCCTCTTGTTCTGTTTTTTTAATTTTCAGGCGCTTTTCTCTTGAGCAAAGTAATCCCAATAACGCAAAACACTTGAGATAATGTGATCTAGGTTTTAAATACTGTAGTCATAACTCCATCCTGCAACGTCTTCTAGTTTAGCTCAACGAAGCCTGTGGGAAGAGATTTAAACCATAGACAATAATCTAACGAACACTTTATCAAACGAAGTTTATAGTTAACGAAAAAGACGATTTCCGTGAAAGAGTTATGCTATGGCATCTAGTTGCCATTTGTCTAATTTGAGTAACACCACGAGTTGAGAACAATCACTTTGACTTATAAAGAACATTTAACAACATCTGACAACAAGAAGTTTTAGAAACTCTGCATAGGCCTATAACATGGATATGCTTGCTATTTGACAAGAAAATATTCTAAAAAAATTCTAACAGAACAAATCGTGAGCCTAGTTGTTGAGAATGTCATCTCCTTTGTAGTGAGTTATTCCACGCGTTCGGTAACTCGCTAAAGATTAATTCGCGATTCTATGCAATTCTACTGTTCATTTTTCACCTAAAATATACCAGCCATATCGTTGATCACAGAATCAAAATCAAATCAAAATGACGATTGAAGTCAATCGATGAAAGCCCTCATGAGAAACATGACAAGCACCGTACTAATCATATGTAATGGTGAGGTGTGTCAACAGTATGAAGAACTGTCTGAACTCACCCATGGGCGTCCGGAGGGGAATGGGTATTTGCTTTCCCTAGATATTGCAAATATGTTACAAAAATAAAATATTTTAATTAATATGATTATTGCAACAGTCCAATACGATTTTCAATGCAAAAAAACAATTATTCAGATAAATCATTGACCATTATTTATTTTTAAAGTTGTCACGTGTTCTGTTTTCATGAATAGTAACTGTTATGCAAAAACGTCATTTTGCTCCCCCTAGAAAAATTTTGCCCCTACAAATATTTTGCCTCCCCCCCAGAAAAATTCCTGCGGACGCCCATGAACTCATCACACTAAATCGACCACTATTTTCCATGTTTCAGCTACGAAAGAAATTAAGATCAACTTAAAGTGACCGATTAAACCGGCTCAAAGTCATAGAACTCCCTACAATATTCTCAGTTCAAGTAGCTGCGTGAATTCTTCGCCATCCAGGCAACCCGCTCCATCCGATCATCTTGCTATCTCGGTTTTTCTCGACTCCCGGTCACTGCTCTTCTCAAGTTCTCCAACCGAACCATCTCCAACACTGCACCACGACTCTGGAATGATCTCCTCCCGAAAAACGCGGATTCTGGGTTCCTCCATCATCGTTGTCACTCGCCCTCCATCATCCGCCTCAGGCTCATCTACCTAGCAACCCGGACTTTTCACTCAAAACTAGTTTCGCCTTTTCAAGAATTCTTACACTGACTCATCTGATTCTCCGCCTTCCAATTCTTCTCGACCTAAACGACACTCGCCTCAGCAGCTGCTCTGCCTCCTCTCTTAATCTGGACCTCCTGGAAACCGGAATCGGACCTCGTTTCGACTACCATTTGGAAAATCCCTTTGACTTGGCGTAGCGCTCGTGAATAAGTTAGTGCCTTGCGATTGGCTCTCGAGTGGCGCTTTAGAAGTTTGAAGATTACGATTACGATGGGATGAACGTGACTAGAGGTTCGCGAGACAGAGTGCTTCTTTCAAGATGACTTCATGTTAATGTTGAGACACGGACACTGACAGACAGTTTATACTGACGATTTCACCGATTCACTCGATTGACCTGTGACGGACATAGAACAAAACTACTCACGAGAACTAAGTGTATGACAGTCAACTATTCAGCGAAAACTAGATCGTACAAAAGCAACTCAGATAGAAGCAAAAAATGAAAGACATTGTGTTAAAATGCTCGACGTACATGCTGTAAAATGCCTGTACATCTGCGGTAAGCTGTGACTCAGAATGTACCCATCACAACCAACAGCTAGATAATATACTTTGAGCTATCAACAAATTGGTTCAACAATCAATTAGCAAATCACCCATGCTGATTAAAACTTACAATTAAGTTCAAAGACTCGTCGAGGCCTGGGAAGGTCTACGCATCAATAATTTTTGTTATCCCGTTTTCTCAAAATCAATCCATTTGTCTATAATTGTGGAGACCATTTGACCTCTACGCCGCCTTAACCTGTCCTATATTCTCGACGGGCCTTAGCAATTCTTAGACACATTTAGACTATACATAAACAGTGCACTCACTAACAATTAGCTTAACAACTTACTTTAGTTTCTATACGCCAACTTTTCTCTTGATCCAGATTGTCATAAGAAAAAACAGAGAAGCTACAACACTCATCAAGACGTTTTACGACAGCACTATTTAGGAACGAACGTTAGTCTACAATTATAAATTCTGGCACAATTTCTTTAACTACAGCATGAACTACAAAAACACTGCAATCCATGCAAAGTCTGAGTATCAGTTTAAACCAATAACAATAACAATAACAATAACTTTGTCAAACGGTTTCATAGAACGCTCTTCAGAAGCACCGCAAGTTGATTTATTAGAAAACTATTGATGTACACGCGTTCACAATTAATGGGGCTTGTTAATAATTAAAATCATGTCCTTAGCACATGGTACAGATATTCGATAACCGTTAACCGACAACATTTTCATCAGTGCAGCAAGCAATTGAGTAGGCCTCTTTTCTTCAAAGTAGGCCTACCAGATTGTTTTTCTATCTATGATAATCGATGTTGATTTAAACTGGCATAATTTGATATGAGTAACAATGTGCATACAAAATAATATATTTTCCAATAAATTTCCTGATTGTTTAGACTTTTGTTCAATGCATCTTCAAAGTACTTAATTCGTGGCTATTTAGGCTAGCCTGTCTGCCATCAGTATCAACGTACACCACATACAATGTATTGTATATTAGGAAACTCAGAAAATTATACTTGGAAAACAGTATTGACCTGGATTTTCAGCCATAATCTACAGAGTGGATTGCTCAGTTTTAATTCGTTTCTACAATTCCACACAAACCGTGAATGCTGATGTAATAAAACCAGTTGACGCCCAAACACTTAAAACAATTCCCTGCAATGTGAAAATTGTATTCAACGTCATGTTTATTCTATGCCATGCATCTTAATTTTACAATTTTCACACAAATGTGTTATAGCTGTCCTCAGCAATGAGCTGTTGAAAATATCAACAATGATAGTATTACAAATGCACGCATATACTGAACCATAATAACTTCCCTGTTTTTTTAAAAATAGAAACTGCCTATTAATAAGTCATCTATGATTTGAACAAAGCATAATAACACACCAAGAAGAGACAATAGCCTCATTATAACATTGTTCCTTGTAAACCAAACACTTCTAAGTTATACCACTTTAATTATCAAATATTTGGATATCCTGTAGTTGTGATAATCAAGTAAACCAGTAAAAAAAACTCCAGTCACAAAAATATAATCAACGAGACATTTAAGGAAACGGTTTAACTTTTTGACAACACAAACTAGCGACCTGGCATAATAATTAAGATTAATGTAATTATTCAGCAGTATACAAAATATCATGATACTGTATAAACACACTTAAACTTGGCAATATTGGCACAAAGACTACTGACACGATGAGATCATTTCTGCTGGTTATCGTCAAGGTTACATACGTCAAAGCGCAATATAAACTGATAATTTCAGTACATTTTCTCCCGTTCTCTACTTATCGATAGCTGTTGCTTAGAAATGACTGGAACGTGTATGACAAAAGCAGGGCAAATACAGAATATAAATTAACTTATTAAATTTTACTTCTGTCTTTTTCGTCTTCTTGATTATTGTTGTTGGATTTCGTGGATTTGACTTAAACCTGTATGATAAATATTAGATGTAGAGGCAAGAAAATGAGCTACTGTAGACATTTTCTGTATACATCCCAACGCAATTTCAGAATGCATGAGAATAAAATAATTGGGAAATTCTTCTGCCCAAAAACGCACCGGATCGAAAGCTGTCAAACAAAAGCTCGCTCGAAGTCAAGTGAGCAGAAGGTTGACTGTTTTAAGATCCTTTTTTGTTATCAATAATGGATGAGATTTAGCTTCACCATTTCTTAAAAGGACTTCGTCATTTCATTTCGTCATTAACCGGAAATTAACCGCTTTGTGCTTGGATTTCTGCGACATTTGGTTTGGCATGACTTTTCTCAACGGCGTAAACTCTTTGGAGTTCTTCGACGACGTTCTCGGTCAAGCGTGTCTGGAACTGGACTGTAGTTCCCAACTCATTTCTTCCGTAACGTATGACGTTTTCCTTGGCCAGGCCCTGGACCGTGGCCTCCGACGTTTCCTTGATGAGCTTCGACAGAGGCATGGTCTTTTCGGGAGCGTTTCGGAGGATTGAAACCGCTATCCAGAGAGCGGGCTTTCGCGACACACTCATGAATTTCTCTCTTTCACGCATCATGAGGTCATTCACCGTGACCTCGATGGGTTTTCCGGAAATCCAGTTACGCTTACAGGTGATGAGATGGTGAATGTGACCACCGACCAGGTTTACTATTTTTTCCGCTTCTTCCACGGTCATGCTCTCCGTCGCAGGTGAATGCTCCATGAATGTAGGAGAGGTCAGGAATCCAATGGCCTCCTGTCTTGTCATCTCTCCGACGACGATAGGAGTGGCAGCCCTGGACCAACTGCTCGAGTTCTTCTGAAGCAGAGACTCCGTCTCCTCGTCGTTGCTGATGAAGATGACTTTGGCTATATTGGCGTCCGCCCACAGCTTCGCCTTTTCCTGCAACTTCTCCAGCGCTCCTGGCATGTAGCTGTTCAAACTGTTGACCCCATCAAAAACCAGAACTATCGGTCGACCCGAACGGGTCATGTACTCGAACGCCGACTTCTCGATGGCGTCCAGCACACGAACTAATCTGTTGTGGTCATCGCGACTTGGAAAGCTATGTATACGCATGACGAAATCCAGAAAGAATGCAAAGCTGACGTGCTCGTCGAAGTAAAAGTTGACGGCCGACGCCAGAGTTTCCGGAAAGCTCCTTCCCTGGATAGACAGAACGTAGACTGGCGCCCCTTTATTCTTACGTCCCTCGGTGGCAATCATTTCCCGTATAAGCTCAACGACGGCCCGCGTCTTTCCGGATCCGGACTCTCCGGATATGAGGTAGTATTCATTGGTGAATTTCGGACTGAGCACCTGTCGGATCGTCTGTTCAAGCTCAGGACGATGGAAGTAGGCGACCTCGTAGTTGTTTTCTGCGAGTGGCGGAAGTATCTGGCCCTTTGTGTAAGCCAGAGACATGCGCGCAAATCGTGTCTGGTCCTTGTAGACGACGTAGGATCCGGTGGCCAGTACACCACCAGCCATCGAGATTACCGTTCCAGAACCAAGAAAGCTTCTGAGTGCTTGTCTCCAGGACATTTTCTATCCGAACGACGGTGTCGAAGGAGGCTCACAAATCTACGACTGGAGAAACATAACAAAGCATATATGTGAATGTAATATGGCACCTTTTCAAAGTTCACAAAAGCGCTGCATGCATTACTAGTACCTAAGTGATCTAAAACAGGAGCATGTTAAGATAATTATATTCAACATGTTCATTGTTCAATGAGCAGAATCCAGAGAAATAGTGCAATATGCAGCTGAAGACTGTTGCGAGAGATGACACGATGGGTGCGAATTGATGTGCGTCATGTGCGTATAAGGGTGTCCCACAATTGCATGGGAAAAATTTCAAAATCTTAGGTCTTACCCTACAAAAAGTTTTATTTCTGAGCACATAAGACTGTCTAAAATTTATTTAGGAAAAGCGGAAACTATTTGGATGTCCATCAAGGTATCGCAATATCTAGAAATCCTATTACTGCATAATTTTAGAAAAATTGTTTAAATTAAATACTGAGCTAATCAAAATATAGAATCACTGATAAAGTAAAAATACGCATATTCTAAAAAAGTTCACAACCAGATAACTAGGCTTGCAAGAAATGATCTTCTCCCAAAAGTTAAAAATCAGATTCATTCGTAGCATCTGCTGCAAGTCAGGCTATACAAAGACACAGAAGGGTTTTAAATAACTGCGGCCATGTCAATCTAAGAGACATTTTAAAAATCTATAAGTTGTTATTCTTTGTTGTATGTGACAATTGTTTTCTAAAAGGTCAAACTTTTTCACATTTCTACATTCTTATACCCTGATGTATCGCACAACGTTACGAGTATTGAGTATTTAATATTGATCGATTGTATTCTACAACCAAAATACTGTCCAATGACTACAAATCTGTCCTAACTAGTAAGCAATTCGTTCGTAAAGCTTTGAATAAAATGGACAAATATCGCGTCAAGGAAAGAAATTTTGGATCTCCAAAACTTTGCTATCCAAATTTTCTGAAATTTTGCAAATGGTTTTAGCCAAGCTAAAAAGGAAACGTTCTATAGAGTGAGACTTTAGTATTATAATTTTTAGTAATAAAATTAAGGAACCCTTTTGCCTGTCTCCACGGATACAACCTTGGATTATCTAAAGCTTGGGATATCATAGACGAAGCTTAGCATTTTGATACAAAAGTAAATTAGAATAGTAAAAGCGTAAATAAGATCACCGCTGTCAGGAAAAACAGCAACCTGCTAAGTAGCAGAAACGTTGCATATCATTTGGCCAAGCAATTAAGATTTAAATGTTACTGCATTTTACGCTGAAGCGCAACTTCTACAGGGTGACAGACACCCACAGCAAACTGACTCATGGTTTCCTACAGATTCAAGACCCAAATGCACATTTTCCTAACGACTTGGTAATGATTTATCGAAGCAGAATCCCCTCGCATTTACCAATGACCCTTTATATTCGACGCGCCATAGAAACGTTGAACAGAGCCACATCCAATCCTTTTAGCCATTAAGTCTTATTGACTTATCACATCTATTGCTCGGCCAGCATGCTCACTTTGAGTCCATGTACAACCCATATTTCTAGGGGCGTCTACGCCATGGAAACCTTGGAGCAAATGCTCCATACAAGAAATAGGGGGAAGCTCTGTCAGTGTGCCATCATTAGCGGGGGAAAGCAAGGAGAAGGGGAAAGAGGATGGGAGAGGAAGTTGCTCCAATGACTTCGGGGGGATAGACGCTCGTGCATATTTCCACATGGGATCCGTATAAAGCTTGCTTATTGCCCAGAGGACACGCTGGCAGGGAAATCTAATCAATTAATTCGTGCAACAGAAATTCGTAGAGGTCGATCGACCTTTGATCAACAGATCAACGGAGAAGATTAACATGAAATTCTCACCTTACATTTTGCATTTAAAGTCCTCTACGTTACGCATCCAATTTCCCTGTCTTCGTCGTCAGGACTTATCAGCGTCTGTCGCACATTCGCTGCAGGGAAAGCGTTATGATACAGTTAAGACCCAGGGTTTGGTTTCTCAGGCCATCGATCACACGTCCTACATGATTATCATCTCATGCTCCAACAACAACAACGGCTCGGCACCGAAGCAACATCATCTACATGGTCGATATCGCCTCCAATTTTATTACCAGCGAGGAATCGTAGCAGTTGAACACATCAGGCCATAATTATATATATATATATATTTATATATATACATATGCAGCTATGTACAGGCTACATGATATATATATATCTATGTCAAACCAAAACTATGTGTGCATGGGATAAATACGTGTTCAATACGTATTCGCACAACGGCCTATGCGCACCGGATCCTACAGCTGCATGCTAAATTTACATTGTACGGTTAGTACTTTCAAAGCCACTGGCAGAATGTTACGGAGCCGTAGTACACTGACATCGTATCGATCAACCTTGAATGCTGTGGCGGTGGATGGTTTTTGAATGTCAAGGGTAGGCAACTGACGCAGCTCCCCCACTCGTGAATAAAAATTGAGCTAACCCGACAGACAATGCGATTACTGCGTGAAGGTATAATGCCATTGTACTGTAGTAGGCCTACTGTCGAATTGCGGCCTGTATATGGTCGAGGCATAACCATTACAGCGCATGTAGCCCAGTGCACAGCTGCTTCAAAGGTCGATATAGCAGAGCATGAGCGTTTTCATCGTCGTAGACAAGGTTATCCAGTTGTTTGCTTCAAAAACAGTCTTGGAATTCCAAGGTCTGCAAATGCTTAAATATGTATGTATACGTAGTGGTATTCACGTGTTGAATATCCGACTTTGAATCCTGGAAGCTTTCATGCTGGCCGATGTCAGTTTGCAATGAGATTTTAGAAGAGTAAGCTCAAAAGATAACATCAACATTCACCTGGTCTGCTTAATAACCAGCAGAAAGTCATCGCTGGTACGGAACAAGATTAATTATAGTTGTTATTATTTATACACAGAATAATAGCAGGTAATTTGGCAAACATTAGTCTCTCTTTAGCTTAAATGACGTAGCTGGTGTAATCTTATTTTCCTCAGTGACTAGTCATTAGTTAAATAGGTGTACATGAGCATTTATATAGAGCCAACAAAGCATGTTACAATTGAGCTACTCGCCTATACCCGCATATGAACTGTACTTCCAATCAGAAACAAAGGTCATTCATCCGCGTCTGAATGATGCTGAAAGGCAGGAAAGCATTGCAAACATGTAGAATCGTTTGATTGATGACGGGTTCAGCGTTTCTGACCATTGAAACTGTCTCTCTAGTTTCTAAGGCGAAAATAATAGTCACGAGCGCTCACTGAAATTGGTAAAATTTAAAACTCAACGATAACGCCAGAATCATGGTGTTATGCGTATGGTGTTCTATGTCCTAAGGCAGTGTAACAACTCTCAGCCTCAATTCTGAATACTCTAACTGAAGTTACACAGTATGCACGCTTTTTACATTGAAATTTAAATAAAAACTCTTAAGAAAGTGCAGCTGTTTTAATCCATTAGAATATTATTTTTAAAAGTCAAATACTTTCAGCGTTACTCTAAAATAGTTTCAGCATCACTTTAAAACAATAAAGGTGAAGTACGGTAAGTTACATTTAGTTGAAAACATTTAAAAGTACACAGTGTTCATCTAATTGTAATGTAATGTAATGTAATGTAAATCTCCTAAATTTCTCAGCGCCACACAATAGCCACGTCAGGGAGACCAGCTTATTCACCGGTGCTATATCAAATCAAGTCAGCAATAGCCATGTCCGCCTTATCCGTTCCGGTGCCAGGTCAGAGTCCGGGGAGGTCAAGCCGATTGTACCCCATTTAAGAGGAAGTAATCCAAGAAACAGTGGTATAGGTAGCCCTATTTATATATCACATTTTTCTAATGCCTAAGAGCTACTTTCATGCTCACCTTTGAATATCATAAATATCTCGTAGACCTATATAATAACTGAATCTGAAATATCCTAGAGATCAGAGTTCACCGTCATCCGAAGACCTTAAGACCCAAAAAACGACTCCTAACATCGTTCAGAACAGATATCTCTCAAACGAAAACTTGAACGAAAATGAACAACTTCAGTCCACATGACCGAAGTGTTATAACTCTACAGTGCTAGGAAGAGCAGCCGATATATCAAGAGCTGCCTGCTGATTTAAAAACAAACAGCTGTGTCGGCGCCACAGCAGCACATGAGAGCCAGACTGCTTCACCAAGTACAAAGCAACTATGTGTTATACACGACGCTTTGCAGCCGATTTACTGCTACTCATGTATTCTATATAGCATTATAATTTGCAGACAGACGTGTTCGCATTTAGACGAACGGATAGGTCAGCAATCAATAGGGATATGAGGTCAATGAATAAAAATCGATGGATTGGCTAGTACTCTCGTCATTTGCAAACTTATACACGATAGACTATATATATATTAGGGTGTCCCAAAAACATTTTTTGTTGAATTTTTATATGCAGTCCCTCTAAAAAGTTTCTTTATGATCCCATAATAACACCATTAAAATTTTATGACATTTAAAAAATATTTAGAGGTCTCCCAAGACTCTCACATTTTCCCCATATTGGCATAATTTGCGCCCGACATGTCCAATTTCTAAACGCTTTTAGACATCAATCTTGGATCCCATGATAACATGTTAAACACCATTGGAAAGCTCTTAAATAGTAGAATCTACAAGTATGTAACTTTATTGGATATTATACTTATGGTTTTACCATAAAATACTAAAAAAATTAACAAAACTTAAGATTTTTGGACTTTTGCAATATCAGTTATTGCCACTAATCGTTAGGAGCAATCATCAGCACAAATCTTTGATATTGCAACAAGCCATGGTTTCAGCTCCTCCATATGTCATGCTTATTCTTCATCATTGATTACATGCACCTTCAGCTGCTTATTTCTTCATTTCTACAATCTACATTCTACACATTTACAAGACTGTCTTGATTGCACTTGCCTATGTTTTTCAACAACTTGTAGGAGAAACTGTTTCTGTTCTTCGTTATTGTTGAACATACTGTATACATACTGTTACATCTGTATAAGAGCGACACAGCGTTCAGCACTCTCATTCACACATGCCAAGTTACTAACAAACTCATAAGCGATCTTATATGATTGGCTTTTGGGCCACTCTTCAACTGGAATATCAAGAAAACTGTCGTCGATGGCAGTAGTTTGGAAGAAGCTTCGAGAAATTGATAATATCCGTTATTGTGCGGGGAAGAGACTGAACCATGTGCAATCCTCGAACATCTTTCATTGGTCGAGATAAGCTGTGCTTTCTCTTCAGAAGACAGATGCTGAGAGAAGAGAGAGAGGTTCATTAGCTCTTGGCATAGGTAGGCCCTACCATAAATGACGCTGTATCATATTCAGACCTGTGGTCTGCAGAGCAGCAGCATCAACCATCGGCAGCGACTCGACACCAGAACCACGAGTGGATGTAGATGTTGACTACAAATCTGTTGAAACGTTAGATGCTCTGTAATTCACAGGCCATCAACTGGATAACAGATTCGTTTCCATCAAGAAGGCTTGGGTTGATGGAACAGGTCGGACCATTTATCTCTAAACCAGTTGAAGAGCAGTATGTTAGGCCCAGTTGATGTACAAACTTTATCAAGGCACAATACGAATGCATCAGGCAACAGGACATCAAGCATTTGATGTCGACAAGCCATCCACAGATTATGACCGATGGCTGTCTCTAGAAGAGTGCAGGTTCCATTAACTTTGCCGGTGTTTGAGGCCGTTTAGTCAAAGCACATGCAGATAGCAAATCGCACTGCCATGACTTCAAAAGGTCCAGAACTGCTATCACTGCTGCCTGTCCTGACCCAGAGGTCAATTTTGGCACACCCAGAAGTATTAGTACTTTCATCAATTAGAGAAGAAATCAGGACTGGCATTCTGTCCACTTTGTCTGCGTCTACTGCAGTGGTGTCCTAGGTAGCAGCTTGCCACCCTCGTGCACGACAGATTTACAGGCTTGAAAGTCATCCTTGGTTTGCTCGGCAGCTTCACTACGAAAATGTTTTGTTGAGGGTAAATGGTAGCCTACTCTTAGAAAGCACTGCTGAAGATGTTGAGCAGTCTATTTCGTTGACTAGAGAAGCTAGGATCGTCATGAATAATATTATTGGGAAATTTATGTAAAACTATTGCAAAATACAACTGAAGCCAAGAAATCTCGATTTTGCATGTTTTCTGTCTTCTTCATACTTTAAACTTTATTCACATATACAATAAGTTTATATTATGTTGACATTGTTTTTATGTTGTACCATTTAAGTGCTTTCTTATGGTACTAAGCTTGTTATTATAGGATCAAAGTCTGATCCTATGGCAATTTTCAAACTCACAGACATCATACGTACTTTAGGACAAACTACCCTAATTCTGAGAGCCTTGGGGACCCCTAAATATTTTTTAAATGTCATAAAATTTTGCAGGTGTTCTTATGGAACCATAAAGAAACTTTTTAGAGGGACTGCATCGTAAGTTTCAAAAAAAATTTGTTTTCTTGTTTGTCTTGGGACACCCTAATATATATATATATATATATATATATATATATATATATATATATATATATATATATATATATATATATATAACTCATATATGATAGACTGACAATATAATTTACTCTTAGGTGTCCTCCTCCTCTGGGTTACTCAAACCGACCTTTATACAGTCTGGTCTTCTACGTGCAGGCCATTGCAATATTGGGATCGGTCTCCATCACAGGCGCTACTAATAAACTTACAGCAAGCCGATGATTTGCAATTACTGGTCTAACCCAATTTTCTATAGCGCTGTTATAATAACGTGCATGGCATCAGTGGGTGGCGCATTAAAGTCTATTCATCTTATCCGATCAATTCACCATATCAGTTCTGCCAGATAGACACTGAGTGAGAGAGAGACAGACAGACACAGAGATGAGAGAGACAGACAGACAGACACAGAGAGAGAGACAGAGAGACAGAGAGAGAGAGAGAGAGAGAGAGAGAGAGAGAGAGAGAGAGAGAGAGAGAGAGAGAGAGAGAGAGAGAGAGAGAGAGAGAGAGAGAGAGAGAGAGAGAGAGAGAGAGAGAGAGAGAGACAACGGCATATACAGAGGCAGACAGCCGAACGACCCTGTACGTGTACAGATATTAACATTCTGGCTTATAGGTACTAACAAACCGAGGTTTCGCCGATGGATACAAAATAACCAGAAAATTTATTATGTCGTCCTGTGATACCTAACCAAGTAAACACTCAGCATTAAACAACGGCATTTGACATAAAAAAAAGAAATCTATAGCGAATTAATCGATGCACCTGTAATCGTAAAATCCAAATTTCTAAACCGCTACTCTAAAGCTAAGCGCTGAGCACCAGCTTATTCACGAGCGCTGAGATGAGATGCGATGCATGAGAGATGAACAAATTTCAACCTAAGTATTTCCCCACTGACCCCAGATACGACAATAACTGGAAATCGGTCTACAGTATTACAATGCACAAAGGGCAGACACATGTTGTTGTTATCAATAAATTCAAATTCCTCATGTGTTGTTGGCATATAGGTCAAGAGTTGAGTTCAGCTGTAGTAATTCTCACATGTGTGTGTGTGTGTGTTTGTATGTATGCACGAATGTATGTATGTATGTATGAAGGTAACTATGTATGTATGTGTTGTATCATTTTATGTATGTATTGTATGTATGTATTGTATGTATGTATGTATGTATGTATGTATGTATGTATGTATGTATGTATGTATGTATGTATGTATGTATGTATGTATGTATGTATGTATGTATGTATGTATGTATGTATGTATGTATGTATGCATGAATGCATGTATGCATGTATGCATGTGTATGTACACTCAGTTGTTCACTCTTAATGTTTGCGCGTATGTGTGCTGCCAGGGTATTTCTGTAACAAAGGTCTGCTGGGTTATGTCGTGACTCTTTCAGAAATGTTTGCAAGATCCGAAAGGTAATCCGCAGCTGATGCATTCACTGTGTATCTGTGTGTATTCCGAGTCAGACAGAGAGACAGACAGACAGACGCAGACAAGCCTGTGCTTTGTGGTCCTCTTTGCCTGGTCTAGTTTCACAGGTATCTCTCCCTCTTTCGTCATATAAACATCGCAGTTGACTTCTTGTGGCTTCGCACGAAGGTTTCATTGTCCAAGCAGCGCCTACTGTTGTTAGGACTTTACTCCTTGCAATGTTCACATTGTCGTGCGTTGCACGTGGTGACAGCATAGCAGCTGGAGCATTGATTTCAACTGCTAGATCGAAATGACTTTTCAGCTGTCATATTCTGCTTGCCAAGATTGGACTGAGAGAATTAAGTCGACGGACGAGGAGTCCGATCACGTATTTTTGGGCAATAATCAAGATAATCAAAAGAGTTGTGCGCGTACACTATACAAAGTGATCAGTTGCATGCATTGCTAACGACTGGCACTAGATATAACTATCTATGCTGTTCTGTAAGTGTAAATGTTGATCTCAAGTAATTTACATTCTTCTGTAATCTATTATGTGTATCCTACAATTGTAACTAATATAACTGACTATTTTGAGCTTATATCCTCCATTCTTCTTCAACATTCAACCTCCATTCTAGGTTGAAATTCGTTCACCTGTCATGCATCGTTACACTGTTACACTGTTTTGATCATGTGTACTATGAATATTATCTTATCTAGTCAATTGTTTTTGTGCAATCTCCATTCTTCTCTAATCTATAGTTAACTTCTGCTGTGCTCTACACATAAAGCGATGACCCGCGTGTTGCAGACGATAACTACGTTATGCATTTCATTTCTTTCAGCTGTCTCCTTCAATCTGTGAATTCGTGTTCAACGAACAGATTGGGAGAGACAGCTGAAATGATATTTGGCGAGTGCCAACGAAAAACCGATTCCCTCTGGAATTTTCATCCATGGACCAAGGCAACATAAAGCATTCAGCAGTGCGACGAACTGCATGGCTAAATGTATAAGTAATTCTACAAGGAAAACTCATTCCTTGCAAAAGCTGTGATTGCTGTGTATGTATGTATGTATGTATGTATGTATACGTATGTACATACATATATGATTACGTATGGCGGACGAATAGACTGGTCGCACGCTACCGTCGCTCTGATGGATATTCGTATTTCTGGGGCTACAGATTACCAATTTCGTCGTTAAATAACGTAAACTTTTGATTAACTATTCTAAGCTTTCGGTCAAGGGAGTATTTAATGAAAAATCCATGGATTTAGCGAAATTTTTGGAGAAAACTTTATGTTCCGAGGTTTGTTCATGAAAGGGATGGGCACTTTCAATTGACTATACGTACACGCCTCTCATTGATCGATTCAACTTCTCTATACCTGTGGAGTGCACGATGAGTGTATAGGACGAATCATTATCATTGCGCACGCAAGAGCACATAAAACAAAAACAAAATTGTGATTATACATCTTACCTGAGTTACAAAGTTAGTTTGGATCTTTCAAGTCTCCTCCACTGTTGACCCGAGACTTATCCTGCTTCGCAATCTTCATATCGTCCGACATGGCGAAAAGAAATGCAAAAGTCGATGAACTCGTCGAGCTGCTGAAAGACGATAAAGTAACCCAGCTTTTGGTTGAAAGATTGGACTCTCCGACCTTCGAGGATATGCTTGAGAGAAAATTGGATAAAATTATTGAAAAGATCCTTCTCAAAATAAATCCAATAATTGAGAAATCGGTCAATGACATGATGTCTACACAATTGCAGAAACTGAACGAAAAGCAGACCCAATTGGAGCAAGAAAACGATCAACTACGAGCCCGGTTGGACCAGATCGACACTGAGGCTCGATTGTCCAGCCTCGTCATTCATGGCCTCGTCGAGTCAGAGTCCGCATTCAACTTTAAGGAAGCAGCCGAACGGGAAGCGACTCAAGCAACACTCAACTTGTGTAACTCGACGCTCGGACTATCTATCGTGGACTCAGATATTGCTTCAGCATATAGGCTCCCTAAGAAAGGAAAAGAAAAACAGCGTCCTTTGATCGTGAGATTTGAGAGTGGTAGAATAAGAAACTTGATCTACAAAGCTCGCTTCCAGCTGAAAAAAACCTCAGTTTTCATCAATGAATATCTTACACCGAAGAACGCTCAGCTCTACGCCAAGACCAGGGGCCTCGTCAGAGAGGGCAAGGCTTCCTCCACCTGGACCGCGAGCGGCTTAATATATCTTAAGCTAACGCCTGAGTTCGGAGCCAAACCAATCAAGATCTTGAGCCTCAAGGAACTCCAGATACTGCTACCTATCACCGATCAACTCCTCTCTATTCCCACAACCACCATCGGCGTCGTATGAAGATGAGTTATTCTCCGTTCAATCAACCCTCTACGGACTTCCACTATAAACTTTGTACGAAGATGAGTTATCCTTCATTCAATCAACCTTCCACGGACTTCCACTGCAAACTTAACAAAAACACTACGAGTTCGTTTTAGCCCAAGTGTCAATGTGAGTGCCTTCTTTACATTGAGAACAAACTTTTTTCCTCACTGATACTTTATCCTTACGGACTTTGGGACTAAGCTCCATTGCGGATTACGTCCCTTCCAAATACTTAATTTTTTTGTAATCGCTCGCAACTCGGGTGTCACCGAGAAAGTTTTCTCTTTCCTATTATTATTTGAAAATAGAGTTGACTATGACTTAAATGCGATAATGGTCTACCGATTGCCTTCTGTTATGTTGCAATTGTGATATTTAAGTTGGATCATCAACCATCAGTTAGAAAACATGAACGCTTATTTCAGTAGTTTACGACTCTGTACATATTTCTACCGATTGCCTTCTGTTATGTTGCAATTGTGATATTTAAGTTGGATCATCAACCATCAGTTGGAAAACATGAACGCTTATTTCAGTAGTTTACGACTCTGTACATAGTTCAACGAAGATTGTTGTTAGATTCCACTAGTTAAGGGCGACTTAATTGACTGCTGGTTTGGTTCCAATTTGCAGAGGCACTGTGTGGATCTGCTCGCTCGTTATAATTAGATTTGATTAACTCACTTCCTACCTTACCTTTCCTTTATTAATAAGTTTGAACTTGTCCTATTTATCTTTTTTCCGTTGAGTCAAGAAATGCTCTATCATACTTGTTACCATTTCTACATAATTCCAACTGGAAGTCCGATATTAGGATCTTACCCCCTACTTCCTTATCTCACCTTCCTCATCTTCCTTAACTCCTAAATCTTATCCTTCCTTTTTTCTCCCTCACTTGTGCTTATTTACAATGTTTTGGTACCCTACATACGTTTATTACTGCATTTTATTCGTTAAAAGGTAAACCAATTTCCGACCTTTTAATTCTCTACGGCCTAATTCTTCTCCTATCCATGAACCTCAGAGAAGAGGGAGTGAACAGTATTAACTACCGTCCACCTGTAGATTAATTAGGAACGACGGTATATATTGAGCCTCCACTCTGTCGTCTTATACTCATGGGCCAGATGCGCGCTGCACTAGGTGCTCTTTATTGATCCAAGCCTCGGAGGAATCAGACACTTGTTATTTATGTCATGAAATATATCATGTCCAGTGCGGACTTGTTCAAAATGTTAATATTACCCACCCAACTCATGAACCATGTCTAGCTTGCTATAAAGGTTTATCTGTAACAACTGAGGAGCTTGTAGATCTGGAGAGTGAAGTATCTGACCTTAATTCAGTGCGCTTTGGGCCTAAGGAATTTTCCCATGTAATTGACCTAGAGGTTTTCTCAGAAAGCCAGAAGCCAGATACTGGCTTTGATAATTTAAATTTGGACCCAGACCAGAACTACTTCAGGTGCAATAACTGGTCTAGTGATTATATATCCCCCTCAGCCCTTGAAAAACGGATACAGAACGAAGAATCCCTTGTGGGCGTGAACTTTTCCGTCTTACACATAAATTGTAGAAGTGTTTCTCATAAGATATCCGAAATTAGAGACCTAGCAGAAAAACTACAAATCTCGATCCTGGCTCTCTCTGAGACTTGGCTTGAGGATAATTCTGAGGATTCGGTCCATCTTCCTGGTTATCAATTCGTTGGTAAGGCTAGAGAGGGTGGTGGGGGAGGCGGAGTGGGTCTTCTTATCAAGGAGGGCTTTGAATTTCAGTTATATAACCCACTCGAAGGAAAGACTGATCTAAAAACCTTTGAGAGCCTTTTTATCAGAGTTAACCTTAAGAAAACCGTACTAATAATTGGCATAATTTATAGAACACCTGGACAAGGATTAAACGACTTCAACGACGAATTCGAAGAATTGACATCGAGGTTAAAAAGTTATTCTACAGGAATTATACTTCTCGGCGACTTTAATATCGATTTACTAAAAGTTAACGATCATAAAGAAACCAACACCTTCTATAACGCTCTGATCTCCCACCAATACCTCCCGTTCATCACAAAACCCACCAGAATTACTGCTACTACCCGAACTCTAATCGATAATATTTACAGCACCGCCTGGGCTAAGCTTCTACATGCCTTCATCGTTATCTCGGACCTTTCCGACCATTTACCTATTTATGCACAATTTTCATTTGAGATTAACCCTAAGAATGGTCCTCCCGATAAGGAGAGTAGGCCTATTACCCAAAAGGGTTTGGAACAATTTAAACAGACTCTTACCGAACTGAATTGGCACCAAGTCTTAAGTCTCAGTGCTCAAGGGCTAACTAACGAAGCATATGATTGTTTTTTCTCAAGCTATATCCAGGCGTATAACTCTGCATTTCCTCTAAAATTGGATCCTAAAAGACCAAAAGTTAAATATTCCCAACCTTGGATGTCAGCTGGGCTACTAAAATCATGTCGGAAAAAAAATCAACTATATGTTAAATACCTAAAAAATCCTAATCCATACAATAAACAAAAATTCACTCTTTATAGAAATAAGTTTAAGTCAACTAGGATCAGCGCAGAAAGACAGTATTACGCAACCGAATTCCTTAAACATCATGGTGACTTAAAAATGACATGGAAACTAATTCGATCGGCCATGCATCTAGAAAATAAACATCCACTAGTCGAAGCTGTAATAATTAATTAACGGGGAAAAAATCCTCGATCCTGACCAAATTGCAAATGGCTTTAACATGTACTTTATCAACATAGCTAGTGACCTAGCCAGTAAGATTCAAAATCCCCCCTGCTCTTTCGTAGATTACTTACCCCCATCAAATTTAAATTCAATGGGGTTATCCCTTACCTCCCCAGAAGAGCTCATGGAAATTGGGGTAAACCTAAAAAAAACACACACTAAAGGAGTTGACGGCATCGACCCCTATATTGCCACTCCTAACCTATCACTTGTTCTCAGCCCCTTATCCGCTATTATTAACTCCTCCTTGAAATTTGGAATTGTTCCAGACCTGCTTAAAATTGCAAAAGTAGTCCCAGTTTTTAAAAAAGGCGATAAAGAATGTCTAGCAAATTATCGACCGATATCGGTCCTCCCTTATTTCGCTAAGTTTTTTGAAAAAATTATGTATGAAAGGCTTAGTTCGTATATTATTAAAGCAAACTTGTTACATTCTTCCCAACACGGATTTCGGCCGGGTCATTCCACATTCATGGCTTTGTTGGATATGGAAGACAAAATTTCGAAAGCTATTGACAATAATGAATATTCTGTCGGGATTTTTATCGACCTGGCCAAAGCTTTCGACACGGTCGACCACTCTATTCTTCTAAAAAAAATGTCTCATTATGGCGTTAGAGGTATGCAACTAAAATGGTTTCAAAGCTATTTCATAAATCGTAACCAGAAAGTTCTTTGTAACGGGGTTCTATCCGCATTAGGTTCTATAACATATGGCGTTCCGCAGGGCTCGAACCTTGGGCCACTGTTATTTCTACTATATATTAACGACTTGGCTAAAGTGTCCTCGACACTTTACTTCATCCTATTTGCGGACGACACCAATATATTTTACTCTAATCATTCTTGGACTGATCTTATGGAAACTGTCAACCTTGAGCTATCTCAAGTTAGTAAATGGTTCGCTGCCAATAGGCTCACATTAAATATTGAAAAAACAAATTTCATAATCTTTAAATCTCATAAAACCGATAAAACTAGATTTAGCATTTGAGGGGAGGCCCATCTCTCAAGTGGACTCAGTTAAGTTTTTGGGGGTTTTTCTTGACCAACATCTAACATGGAAGACTCACATTAACCACATCTCATCGAAAATAGCTAAAAACATAGGAATATTATCCAGAATTTCATATCTCCTCCCTAAGCCAGTTAGATTAAACCTGTATTATTCATTAATTTACCCATACCTAAATTACTGTAATTTAATCTGGACCTCTAATTATGAATCCCGCCTCCAAAAACTAGTAATTTTACAAAAGAAAGCTGTCAGACTAATTCAGGGAGCCCGAAGACGCGAACATACCTCCCCTATATTCAAGACCTGGAACCTGCTAGATTTAAAGCAGATAGGTTTCGCACAAATAGGAGACTTCCTTTACCGTTATGAGCACAATCTACTACCTGCCTCATTCAGGGGATACTTCACTCTCACCTCCCAAATCCATGACCATTTTACTAGGAAAGCCACTTCGTATCGACCAGAAAAAGCGCGCACTAACACGCGAGAATTTTGCATTAAAACAGCTGGACCACTACTTTGGGATACCATTCCAATAGAAATCCGCTCCTCTTCTACTCGATATCAGTTTAAAAAACGTTTACGGTCATTTATTATGCAATCCTAGAATTCGCCTTGACTAGACTCCTCCTCATATAAGTTCTGTTATAATTTGGGAGCGCAGGCTCCGCGCACTGGCCCTTGAGTTCCTTAGTTAAGGTTTAGATAAGATTAGTTAAGCTTTGTTTCATTTTTTTCTACTGCACTGAGCATCCCTATCCCGTTTAACGCCCAGACTATTCTTGTCTTTTTCTACTCGCGTCGGGAAGGATTACTTATATATGCCATACACTGAATTATGTTACTTGATCTGTCGGGTGTCCCCGCACAGCGGGATAATTATCCCTTTGGGGCCACCCATTGCTTCCATCACCGACTGTTCTCTCTCACCTTATTTAATGAAACAGTATTAAATGTACCTGAATTGTTATTCTTATGTAATTGTTATTTACTGATTGGTTGCAATAAAAATATATTGATTGATTGATTGATTGATTGATATTGATTGATTGATTGATTGATTGATTGATTGATTGATTGATTGATTGATTGATTGATATATATGAGAACACATAATATAGCGTATTTTAAGTAACTCACAAAGGCGTTGTACCTATGTATATGTATATATGTATATATATATATATATATATATATATATGTACGGTATTTATATTAGACGTTATGTCCTTTGAGTTATAGTCCTATTCTCTATATCCTGCTACGACTGTCTTGGATAATATGAAAGTAAACAAATTCTGATTTACAGTCCCGACTTTGCAATGCGTTGCATTATATACAGACCTAGTTTATTTCGTCCAAAGTAGAAGAGACGAAGAAGAAAAATGAAGAAAAATAAAAAAAATACCCTAACAGTGTAGCAGAACCGAATGACAATTTTGTGCATAGCGAAACATAATAAAATTCAAATCAAATCATAGCAAACGAGATTTATTCACAATAGATCAAGCTACATTCAATTAACTCGCCTGTGATCTGACTTCGATTTGCAGCCGCGCTTAAGCTGTTACACGATTCGCTTCTGCTCCACAGTCTCATCCGAGCCAGATATGGGTCATCAAGGCTAACATCACGGCAACTGTTGTCAAATGCAACATATCGGAGAGACTGATGAGTAGCCTAAATTGCTCGTCCCAGGAAGAGGAATATACAAACATTCGCGATTTCTCTGGACACCGGCGGATTCAGTTCATAAACTGGCACAGATTCTTTATTGAAGCGTGGCATTAACAATTGACCGGACTGCAATATTTTTCACAATATCGACCTTAACGCGCGAGGCACGTTCAGCACATCCAATATTCATGGACCAACGGCTCTCACCTTTAGCCCACTGCAGCAGCTGTTCGCTTTCAGAAATATTTCGGCACACATTAGTGTCTTCGTTTGTAATTGCCTGCCTGTCTGCCTACCTATGCCTTTCTGCATTCTTCTGTATGTCTGCTTGTCTGCCTACTGTGGCCAGGGGCGTATATCCCCCCTAAGTCATTGGAGCAACGTCCCTTTTCCCCTCTTCTTCCCCCTCCCCGTTCCTTTCCCCCCAAAAAAAAATGGTGGCACACACACTGACAAACCCCCCCATTTCTTGGATGGAGCATTTGCTCCAAGGTTACTATGGTGTAGACGCCCCTGGCTGTGGCCTGCCTGCATGTTTGTCCATCTGTTTGCCTCTGTCTTTGTAGTTACCTGCCTGTCCGTCTGTCTGCCTACAGTCCTGCCTGACGATTTTCTTTCTCTGTCCCACGTTTTGCGATTGCGATTCTAGTGATTGACGAACTTATCGCTATTAATTATTGATGCGAAACTGCAGTGTTAATTTCACCCTTTTCATACCCAGTTAACATCATTTTT
>OY744608.1:20478574-20668574 GCA_963556255.1 Allolobophora icterica
ATATGAGCCTCCCTTTTTTCGGAATAATCAGCTTCGATCTGCCTTAAGTGCTGCAACTCGGCTAATAGGTGAATCTCAAAAGTTTGGACATAGTATATCTAACCACTAACAGTAAAAGCTGTATTGGTTGCCCATGCAAAGACACGATTGCATCTGAGATATTTATTCTGATGGGTTAGTTATTGCCTGTATGACTAGTTATACTCCAACCTGTCTCAGGATGCTATGTACTTCAGTATCAACTATACCTAGCCGAAGAGTTTCATCGTTCTGCGAAACAGTGTGATTTGGTTGTCCCAATCTCTTCCTTTCAAGGTGCAATATGGAAGTTTCCTTGTATTTTGCCAGCGGTTGAAAAAGGTTCTGGTGAATGTGAGCTATATAAAATGTGCAATCACAAATAACAATTACAATTTCTGCTTACTTGTGTATTACAAAAGTCATCAATCATGAGTCAGATCTCAACATCTCATCGACTTATATTGGTTCTAGATTTACGAATATGTAATATCATGAGCCTATTATTATATTTATAGTTGGTCCGAAGTCAATAACTTCTACGCTATCATTGCAGCAATTGTGAAACTGCATTAAGGCGTATTACCAAAACATGCACTTTGTTGATTACAGAGCTATTTTCATACACGTGTTCTTTGTCTTTGACCAGGTTCAACGCCAAATAGCGCGACACCTTCGATGCTGGGCTTCCTCCCTCAGCTCATAACATTTTATAAAAGCGCCACTCAACGATTCAGAGACGGTAACTGTGTCCACCCACCATCATCCAGTCCAATAGCATCCGTTTATGTCTGTCTGTCGTTCCCTTTCCCTATTCTTCCCTCCATGATATTTCTCAGTCGGGAATTCCCTCTCAGCATGTGACCACACCAATTCGGTCTCTCCTTTAATTGTCTGACCTTTTCCATCCTGCTCACATCTTAACAGCCTTCAACTTTTTGATGTCCTCTTTTTTGATGATACAAACGTCATGTCCATGTTTCTGATCCGTACAGCACCACACTCCATATAATTGTTCCAACTATTCTTTTCTTCTGAGTCCATTGCAGTCCTCCTCTCATTTACTCCTTCCGTTTCATTAAAACGTCTTTGTTGCCTTTTATTTTCATTATGGCATTCTGTATTTGTTGTATTCACGCACCCAAATTAGCAGAACCTCTTACCTTGCTCTGCCGCCTCATCATTAATCAGTATTACTCTTACGGTTGTTTCTTCTTAATTCCCTGTTTATCGTCATAATATTTGTCGATATGCTATTTATCTTCGTACCATATTCTATCGAAATAAAATATAGACAGTCTATCATTCTTTTTAAGAGAGATATATATATAATATATATAATATAATATATGTATAATATATATAATATATAATATATATATATAATATATACTATATATAGTCGCTTAATAGCCTGGCTGAATAACAGAGAAATTGCTCTTGGATCGTATCTTGCACCATCAAGGTTATACGGGGATGACTCAGCGGTAAATAATTTGCATATAACATGCAACAAATCCATTCAACAGTGGTTTGTTTGCATGTTTCTACATCCTCTCCAAATAGCGAAATAACACTTTATAGTGTATCGGTGTTAAGAGTCGTGCTATCGTACCCAACAGCAAGTAAGTTAACCACGGCTATTTCTTTAAGGCATAGCATGTCTTCTGACTCTTTCTTCTTGAATCTTCAGTCAGTCGACTCAAAAGACCTGCCTATTTTGACCCGGACTCTAACAGAAAAGCTGTCACTGATCATCTACAGAAACTGTCCTGCTCTCAATTAAAGGTCAAGTTTTTGTGGCACAGGAACACACAGTAGCCTGATTATTTATTGTACCACCAGGTATAAAAATCGAATGTTGTCGTACCACCAACAAAGGTAAGATCAAAACCAACAGGCGAGCGCGAAGTCCCCTTGCAATTAGCGTCTGTAGGTAGTAAAGCTGTACCGATGCATCGGCAGCATTCGTAATCGGGCCGATTAGTAGAGGTATCGGCATAATTTGCATCGGCAAAAAATAATCGGCGCCGATGCAAATTACTTTTTAATGAACGCTTTTTGCACAATAATCGTTAAAAAAATTAGAACAAATATCTATATTTTGTTTCTTACTATTGCTCTATATTTAGCATTGCACTACTTACTAGGCACCGTAGACACCAAGGACCTTTTATACACAGGACTGGACACTCCTTAATAACCGTTATACAACGTCGTGTGCCTTGTTTTTGGGCGATATAACAAAATAATTGGACTCATACGCGGTATCGGCTATTTCAATAATCGGCAAAAAGGGCTATCGGTACACCTCTAGCAGGTAGGCAAATTTAAAAATTATTATATAATTTCAAGAAATGTACTGTTTTTTTTATTTCGCGTACCACTCAGTGACACGACACCTGGCGTATCAAATAGAGATCTTACATATTGGGCTATGCAGAGGACACTGGTCGAAATACCAGGAATGGTTCTGTGGGCATCTAAGGCTATGGAAGACAGGCTGTCAACATGGGCTTAGAGCTGAACTGTGGCATGGCAAAACCCAAGCAACCATTGACGAAGTGGTCAATGGTTGGCAACCATTGGCAGTTTGGGTGGAGATTCCTGTGCCGACCTCGTGTGAGGTAATAATAATAATAATGATAATTATTATTATTATTATTATTATTATTATTATTATTATTATTATTATTATTATTATATTAATAATAATTTTAGTGTTTATTGACAAGCTCACTGACAAACCGCAGTAAGTAACATTAAAAAATTTGACAATACAATTATCAAGATTGAGAGTACTCGTCTTGGAAGCCTGTAAGGCGCCCGCTTATTTTAATACTGCCTCCAGGGAGTGGAAGGCTGAGTTGTTCTATAGGGAGCTCACGGGTATCGAACCACGTCTTTCAAGATCTTATGTTCTTCGAGCAAGAGTGTTACCATTTATCTATCTCCCACCCCCATCTACGGTCGTAGAGAAATATCTGAGAAATAATTATGAATGCAGGCTATAAGCTACTTGTAGGTCGGTCCAGGCGGGACTGCGTGGGATGCATTCTAGATACAAAGCACAACGTTCGCAGGAATAGGCCACGTCACAGAGACGACAGAGAAAGAGACAGAGCTAGAGAAAGATAGAGACAGAAACAGGCATAGAGACAGAGGCAGACATGGAGACAGAGATACAGACACGATTGACAGCGATAAAGTGAAAGAAATAGAGCGAAATAGGTAGATATACACAGAAAGTGACAGAGGGAGAAAGAAAGAAAGAAAGAGAGACAGACAGACAGACAAAGACAGAGACAGAGAGACAGAGATTCAGAGATTCAGATATGCACAGATAGAAAGTGACAGAGAGAGACAGACAGACAGACAGAAAGACAGACAGATAGACAGAGACAGAGACAGAGAGACAGAGATTCAGAGAGAGACAGAGAGACAGAGATTCAGAGAGAGACAGAGAGACAGAGAGAGACAGAGAGGCATACGTTGACGAACAAGATCCCAGTGGATAACATGTGTTCTATAGACTGTGAGGAATCAACAACCAAAGGTCTAATTATTAATGAGCTTCATAAATGATGTCGATAGACAAGAAAAATAATTCTAGCTAATCTGTGATACTGAAAACACGTTGTTTATAACTTCGCGTGGCTTCTGTGCCTCAGCAATCCAGACCAACGACCATATAATTATAACCAACGTCATACGGTGTCAGTGTCTTTTATACAAGAGCATTTAAACACAAAGAGTTCGCTATTTTCTATCTAGAGAGTTTGATAAGAGAAGAAACAATCAATTAAAATTTAGTTAGACCATCTTTCACTGAAACATGTAATGTGTCTCGTCTTCATAAAGAAGATATAACTGGGCAATTTACCAGTATATATTCATTATGTATAACTATATATATACACCATGCGTACATGCATGCAGATTATATGATAGATCCTTTATACGTAGGACTATAGATATGTATACTATAAAGCGTATACACATCA
The DNA here is from genome assembly GCA_963556255.1 of Allolobophora icterica. Taxonomy (NCBI): domain Eukaryota; kingdom Metazoa; phylum Annelida; class Clitellata; order Crassiclitellata; family Lumbricidae; genus Allolobophora; species Allolobophora icterica. The sequence continues at coordinate 20,482,597 of OY744608.1, forward strand.
TAATCATACTCATATTCTGCATTCATATAGCTTTGAGATAACTACTCAGAGATGATCCCAACTTGACAACAAAAGACTATTTTATATAGGCATTAATCTATCATTGTTGGGCTAAACGTTTTCTAGATGTTGCATTTTGTGTATACATTACATTTGAGTTGGCCCTCCTTTGATTTAGTCGAAGTTAGCTTTCATGTATTTAGTTCCTGTTGTAAAATCACTGAACTATCAGAAATAGTGTTGAATCATAGACGAATATAGGTTTAGCTAAAATAATTGTCGTATATATAGTTATGTATATTCCCTTGTAACACCCATCCTTATGGAGATGCGAACCTTCCTCATCGCCTTGACTCGTACGGTGGGGGAAGTGGGGGGGAGGAAGAAGGCATCATTTGCAGTTACTCTCTAGGGATGGGCAACAGCCCTCAGCCATCGAAAGAGCAACGCGCATGACCAAGTCGGACATTACTGCAAAGTGAAAGGGACTGGGCATGAAACAATCCGTGTAATCCATTCGGACAGTTCAGGGCAGAGTTGACAGTTGAGCTGAGTGCAGTGGAGTTTCGACGGAAATCGGGCGGTAGGTCGACGTTGGGTCAGAGTTCAAAGGTCATCGTGTTCAACGGTTATTAAATACACGTTGCAATCATGACTCATCTAAACAAATGCATTTTAAGGTAGTTTGAAAATTTTGTTGACCAGAGTCAACGGAAACAGTTGGCTACGTATGTTCAATGGAAACAATGACGCGCTGCAGAAGTTCTAGGTGAACGGGAGATCGGCACCGAGTGTATTCTGAGCCCTAGGGACTAGGGTCCTCAGTTAATGATGGAGGCTTGGAACGCCGTCATGACAACTCTGTTCATCGTCGCTGTAAGGCAAGTCCCGCGAAGTTCTTATCAGAGAAGCCGTCATCATCATCTGTTCGTCGACATGGGAGAAGAATGACCTATGAACTTTCACCCGAGAGAAATGCCCATCGTCGTTGGTCTACGGCAGACCACGTCTATCTCTGCAGTCGTCTCTATGTCGTGGCATCCTCCGAGTCTCTCTCTCCACCGAGTCTCCCTCCGCCGCCTCCCTCCGCCGAGCCTCCCTCCGCCGTCTCCCTCCGCCGTCTCCCTCCGCCGTCTCCCCCTCCCATCCCCAATAGGGTCCATGGCGCTGTGAGTAATCTACTTCTTGGAATTTTTTTATGTTTCATGTCTAGTCGATCTTTGAACTTAACCTCGTTTTATCTAGTGTTTAGTGATAGTTTGACTGGTAGGCCTTGTGGCTGTTTAAATGTATAATAGAGATTAATTAATAATTTTAATTAAGTTTGTGTCTACCGTATTAGAATTCTAGAGCATTAGTCTTGTTTGTCTCAACGATCTCAATTGGTATATAGAGGGACTGAATCAAGCCATAGCTAGCAGAGGCAGACAGCAAAGATATCTACGGACTAAGCTCCCTAAGATAGATAGATGGAGTCCGACCGGCCAGATCTTGTACATACAGCCTAACCTATATAGTGCAGTTGCCTAAGGTAAGCCTCTAACAATTTCAATTTCTTAAGTTCTTGGGCGATCCAATTTCCTGTGAAGGCATGATGAGCTCAGAGGTTTCTTAGTAAGACTTACTCTCTAAGCCCTCGCATGCTGACACTATCACAAGATGCATGCCATACTACACGTGTAGGCATTCACAATCTACCTTATATATAATATATATATTATATATATATATATATTCATAGACATCAAATATATACAGATCTAGTTAATTTGTGAACCTTTGACCTTCATCGCGTTTCCAGGCCGACCTCTGTCTGTTATTGTTTAGATCAGACACAAAGACGCACATAGGGCCTAATTACAGCCCTTAAGGCTTTCATGTTTATAACCGAAGCCATCGATATTCAAGGAGAAAAGATTATACGAAACACACACATATATACACACATAGTATTAAGCATGGGCGTCCGGAGGGGGAAGAAAACATTCTCATGGATTTTGCGCATATTTTACAAAAATAAAATCTTTTAATTATTATGTTCATTATTAACAGTCCCAAAACGGTTTTCAGTGCGAAAACACTTAATTATTTAGGTTAAGTCCTTGACCGTTATTTATTTTTAAAGTTGTCACGTGTTTGGTGTTCATGAATAGCTGTTCTGTGCAAAAATGTCATTTTGGCCACTTACAAAATTCCCTCCCCCCCAAAAAAAATTTTTGCACCCCCTACAAAAATTCCTGCGGACGCCCATGGTATTAAGTGTTCGTTACTATGGCAAACTCATTGTCATCATGCGAAGCGTTCAAGTGCAAAAGCGCGAAGCAGGATTCGCTCTAAGTTCAGATCTCTCGGCTTATTGTTTGCACAGCTGATGCCAGGAGCTGGACAAACCATGGATGCTTTTACGCGTGCCTTGAAATCGGAAGTGGGTGTCTGGATCGATTAGACCACATATCTATAGACATTATGTATAAACTGACTGTAGTATTTGCATACATAGGCTACATGCAAAAATACATGCATGCATACACGCATATATGCATACACATACATGCACAGATATACATGCACATATGTATACATACCGTAAGCCAACCTATATATACGGTATACGTGGTTGCGTTGTGTTGACTACGACTACTACGCTCGGCGGCGTCTTCTGTCTGCATAGCGTTCGAATCATTTCTAGTGCAGTCAAAACTATGGAACGCCATTTCGGTCATTTTTGTCCAATCGATCGGTGGTCCATCGATGCAAAAGCTCAACCGGACGGCTCAACATTTGTCTGTTGAGGACGAAATCCGACGTTCGAATATATATATATATATATTTCCCATTTTGCATAGATGCATATACTGAACATATTGAACAGAACTGTTCTTCTGTATATATAAATATATGTGAATATAACTATATATATATGACAAATATCATTCTGTTTGTTTAATATCTCTGGATGCAGCCTGAAGTCAGTGCATAAGCCTCCGAAAATATTGGACGAAGCTCACGTATATATCAATAACATATTAGTTCTATTCGGTTTTGACGGAACAGATTGGTGAACTGATATAAGATGTCCATAAAAATTGTCCTCTATATAGGCTACAGAAGTATCTTAGTCTGCGGTATATAGATATGTATATATAATATGGTTATTGAATGGGTTACTGCAATCGCTTTCTGGAGGTTTGTCAAAGTATCTTTTGAGCCAGGCCCGGTCAGTCCTCATCTTTACTCCGAGTCGAGGTCAATATGCCGAAAAATATTACAAAATGCACCACGCTGGCTTCCTTTTGCCGAGCGAATTACTTTCAACATCGTCTTGCTGAAACAACGCGTCAGCGCCGCTAAGGCATACATAAGATAACAGTGTATTCGAGTCTCTATTTTTGCTCTGCTGCCTGTGGGAATATTCATGTGCCTCGCCTACGCTACTCACACCAACTTGAACCCGTAGGGACTTCTGTTGCGTTGGGTCGGCTGTTGCATGAAACAGCCTGCCATTGGAAATACGTAATATTACGTATCCAACTGTTTCGTTTGACTCTGATTAGCAAACTTAATTACGTAATTTCGTCTTCTAATTAAAACAATTCATTTAAGCTCATTTGAATTGTTTACATTTAGTCATAAGCAAATCACGCTCAGAATTGTTTGTATGTGCAAATACACAGAGGTTAAAGTGGGGTGGGAACGGCGTTCCCACTGCTCTCGAAATTCTTTGCTTGCTTTCCCATTGCTCACGCATGCGTTCCAATGAAACTCTTCTTTGGCGTTCCCGCTGCTCACCCAAACCACTTTAACCACTGCAAATACAAATACAACTGTATTTGATATTGCCTTCCTTCCAAAGATCAGAAGTAGGCCCTACACACGAGCACAAGACAGATCATCGATGGTGCTAAGCAATTATGCATAAGGTACTCAAGGTCCGTGCGCCATGTAAAGACTTCGAGGTGGCTCAAATAATAATATATAAAGTAATAAATTAGTAGAAGAAAATAAGTCACTTTTATAACTGCTGGAATTTGTTTCTAAAGGTGAAACATCTTTTGCTCTAATCAATTCAGAGTGCATAAAACAATTTATTTTATTTTCATTTCAAATATATCAGATTTGATCCTAAAATGTTTCAAGGCTATCTTGATTTTCAAGATCTCAAAATCATTGCTTAGTAACGTGCTTTTTCTCAAAGGTTACAATGATAGCCTAAAATTCTTGGTAAAAGTACTTAAAAATTGTTTAAAATATTTTCCTATAACAATTTCTTTCACATATTTTAGATTTTTCTTAAATCCACCAAACCAACTGCCCTGAATTTATCAGATTTGCTCTTTAAGGTAGCACGGTTAGAGCTTGCTTGTTTTCCATTGTCTGCTCAAATACTTTCAAGTCGATTGATCCGTTGCCATTGTTCAGCGTTGCTCTTGAAATATTTGTAATTAAATATACTTGCTCTGAACTACTCTGGCTCAAAAACAGAAAGTAGTTGTTGAAACTGAAACCGGCTCAATTGCGCAGAGTTCTTTTTGAAGACGAAATAAAAGAATAATTTTGAATTATTCAAATTAAATTTCTCCATTTCAGATCTGATTCTACATGTAAAATGCTCAAAAACAACTCTAAATTCAGCGTTATTCTTTCATTGCATTGCATTCTTTTGTCCGAAATTGTTCAGACTTGCAACAGAAATATTGTATAATGTCCAAGAACTTTGGACACAATTTCAGATATTACACTGCGTTATCGGTTGAAATGGCCCCACAAACTCATTCCGCTATTATCCTCTTTGGATATTGCACAGTATAAACGCAGTAAAAGTTTCAATATATGTACGAAATCTGTATGGTCCTATGTAATTGCAATTGCGACGCTGGCACCCTGGAGATGAGCACCCCAGGCAAAGCTGAAGTTTTATAAATGGTTGACAACATCAAAAATTAAATCCACAACATGAATTTTCCGTATTTCTTGCAACGATTTGATGCTTCACATACTGCTTTGGATCAACGTCTTTGCATGCATTGCAAACCCACGAAACTAGAGATCGCGATTTCCAGTATCTCTCCGGCGTTCATCGTACACAGTCAGCACAGACAGCAGCGTGATGTCCATTCTGGCCTTCCGTAGTCCGTGCATCCGCGCTTCGGCTGCGCGGAAGTCTCGGCCGGTGGCACCACTGTCGCTGCAGCCGAGCGACTTGATTAATTAATTACATTACTTTGGCTTTCCACAGTCGAGCTGTTGGTCGTGTCCAGCCAACGGTCAGTCGTCGATGCGACGCGCTGGACCACTGTGTTCAGTTATGTCCATAATGCATAAGCGACGGTGCTGCATGGACATTTGCTGTGGTAAGTCAATACCTTGACAATGCGTATTGTTGTTAACATGTGCCGAGGTATTGTAAAGTAACGTAATGTATCTATCAATGCCACATAGAAACTGTGGCAGGAAAGAACTCAGTGTGAGTAGAAGAATCAAATTTTCCAAGTGCAGTTTGATCAGTTTTGATCAGTGAAGTTTGATCAACTTTCTCGTTACGGATAGCATGAGTTTTATCATGACTTTGTAATCAATTCATTCTGGTAATTATATAGTACCTCTTCAAAGGGCTACTCAGAGGTGCTCCCGACTCCAATTCGGCCGAACAGGACAGTTTTCAATCTAGTGTAGAACGTATCAGAGGGAGTTCTGGGAAGCAGGCGCAGCTCCGGGGGTGGGGAAGCCCGTTCCATGCCGTCGGGCGAACCACTGAAAAAGCACGGTTCTGCATGGTGGCTGTGCTGGCAAAAGGCACAATGAGCACCCCTTCCCCGAAGAGCGTAGGTGTCGGCTACCCCGAAGCAGCAAACTACTCAATTGAGCAGAATTATTTCCCAAGACGGAATAAAAAATGTCACATCCGTTGAATTATTCACATTAATTTTCAACGTTCTTAAATTTGTAATATAAACTGATGTGTGTATGTATGCGTGCGTGCGTGCATAGGTAGGCCTCTCTATGTATTGTAATTGTTATCACAAATTTATATAGCACCACTTCAACAACAAAAAATCAGAGACGCTCCGGAGCTGACAACACAAGACGGATTGATTTTCATTTTTCAAGCATTTATGGAAATTACGTAGAGAAATGCGAATCAGTTCGAAACTCCGGTTAAAAGGCAGATTATTCTGGAAAGATGAGTCAACATCAGCAAAACTTCTATGCTGGGCGGACCGGGGAAGGTCGGGTCGGCAAGGGATAACCAGTTGACCTTGCGCGGTTAGAATGAAGAAATCTACGACCAGGGATGGAATAGTTGAGCTGCATTAAGATGAGACAAAGACAAAGCACAGCTTACGAGGCAATTACGCAAAAGCGCCTAGATCTTAAATCCAATCCGGTTTAGCACAGTGCAGTTACACATTGCAGTTGATTCACAAGAAATCTACGTATGTATGTATTACGTAATACGTATGCATGTATTCTATGTATGTATTGCTATTATTACTACTACTGTTATTATTACTAATAATACTACTAGGCCTACAATACTGTTACTGTTATTATTGCTACCACCACCACCACCACCACCACCTTCACCACCACCACCAGCAGTATTATTATTATTACTACTACTACTACTACTACTACTACTACTACTACTACTACTACTACTACTACTACTACTACTACTACTACTCCTACTACTACTACTACTACTACTACTACTACTACTACTACTACTACTACTACTATTATTATTATTATTATTATTATTATTATTATTATTATTAGACTACACTAACTACTACTACTATCATAGGCATTTCATTATTAGATGGGCATATATTCTGAGGCATTTGCAGCCTATATATGCTGTAACAGATTCGTTCATTCACGTGAATGCGCTTCTAGGAACATTATTTAAGATGTACACTGTGTCCCAATTGAACTGATTGTTTTGGCAAAAAATCTGTCAATTCTACAAATAATTCATTAAAATTGAAAGAAGGATAAATTATCAATAATTGCTGAAAATTACATCAAATTCTATCAACAGGGTCCAAAGTTATGTACATTCAAAGTTGCACAAACAAAATTCGAACTTTCCAACATGTAAAAATTCATTTCTTATTTAAAAAAAATTAAACTTTCAATTCGACAAAAACATGAAGACATCAACATTAAAAATTAATTTAAGTCAAATGTTGTTCTTTAAAGTTGATGTTCAAAATGCCCGCCATTAGTTAGAATATACGCTCTGAGGTCATCTCGCCATTCATTTATTGCACGATCAACAATTCCTTGATGAAATGGAAATTCCTTCACAACTCGCTGTTTGAGCTGGTCAACGTCGCGTATGCGAGTTTGATAAACACGTTCTTGAAGGATGCTCCGCGTCTTGAGGTCGAGCGGAAAGATATCAGGGCTATTGTGGCCAAAGGGTGTGTGAAATAAACTATGGATTTTCTATTGACAGCAGATCCACAGTTTCTCTGGCTCGGTGAGCTGGAGCACTGTCCTGAGGGAATATGAAATTCCTTCAAAAACCTTTTTGCTCCGTAATGTGTTTCTTGTCGTAAACTTTTAATCAAACTCAAGTCATCTTTACTGAAAAGCATTTTCTTTTATCATCTTTTGCTTAAATGGAAAAGAAGATCTTTACGACGTCATATTTTTAACACCGTAAGTAAGGTATGCAGTTTAAAAAAATTATCTTTTACATGTTCAAAAGTTCGAATTTTGTTTGTCCAAATTTGAATGTTCACAAATTTGAATGTTCATAACTGTTGACCCTGTTGAAATTCGATGAAATTTTCGAAAACTATTGATAATGTATCCCTTTTTCAATTTATAGCATTTCATTGAATTATTTTTAGAATTGACAGATTTAATGTCAAAACAAAAAGGATATCAGTTCAATTGGGACACAGTGAAATAAGAATCGATTGGGCATCGGCTCATCTGTACGGGTTTTGACTCGTCTGAGCGAATTTTGACTCGCGAGCAGGGGCTTTTTGACTCATCTAGAAGAGTTTGACTCATTTGGGCGGGACTTCCATTCATCTGCATATTGCTATATTCTGCGCTATGATTTAAGTACTCCTGGCGTCTGGCGTTGACCAATCTAGGCGGAGTGATAAGGAAATTCCAACGACGAACAACTGAGACAAAGAAAGATGAGGCAGAGCAGTCGTGATAATGCAACAGGTTTTTGTTTACGAGCTGTGTTCAAGAAGCGCATCGCAATTCTGATTTTGTGCTGTACTCCCAGAAGATCATAAAACAGAGCAAGTCAGACAGTCCTATGAAACTTTAATGAGTTTTATGTCCACCAGTTATATAGAACATGACAGCCTTTTCATCAGCGACTGTAAATTTGGGAGATGCTTGTTGTAAGAAATCTCAATCTACACGAAAATCTCATTTCGCTCGTCCTTATGAGACATATCCATGGTTTTATTGGCGAGCTCAGATGCTGTACATAGGAGAAATTTTATGCATCACTGTGGCTAATAATTTTTGCAGCGCTATAAAATGAAAGGGAGAATTAAGAGGATCAGCAGCAACGGCTTACGGTCCATCATGGGGATTGCTGCTGTATTGTTCTATCAACTGGCCTATGATCTATAGGCCAATATTAGACCTATATAGGCTATACATATATACATACGCTACATCGGATATAAATCAGATATTTATTAATACTACATATATATGTATAATTATAGGGGGCCTATATTGATAAGATGTCGGATATGGGTAGACCTATAAACTCAAATCGCTCTCGTTTGCCCGTTATGACTCAATTAAGTGGGTTAAGATGAAAGTTGAAAACTTATTATTTATGTGTCATGTTTGATGATCATCGGCCGTTTCGTTAATTATCATTATTATTATTATTGTTATTATTATTGTTATTATTATTATTATTATTATTATTATTATTATTACTACTACTACTACTACTACTACTACTACTACTACTACTACTACTACTACTACTACTACTACTACTACTAGTACTACTACTACTACTACTACTACTACTACTACTACTACTACTACTACTACTACTGCTACTGCTGCTGCTGCTGCTGCTGCCACTACCATTACTACTACTACTACTACTACTACTACTACTACTACTACTACTACTACTACTACTACTACTACTACTACTACTACTACTACTACTACTACTACTATAGTATATTACTATTATTATAATTACTACTACTACTAGTACTACTACTACTACTACTACTACTACTACTACTACTACTACTACTACTACTACTTCGAATTTATTAAGTGCCACTTCATAATGACCAATCACCAATCGATGGCGCTGAGCAATCGATTGAGTATATCTTGCTCAAGATCCCACATAGTAATCGTCGCAGAGTTGAGTGGAAACCCTACGCTCTGCGTTCCAAGGAGAGCGCTCTAGTAAATTGACTTCTATGTCCTTTGAGTACCAAGTACCGTTCGAAAGGCACTTAAGTCGATAATGTATAAATGTTCAGATAAATATGGTTACATACTTATATCTATCTGATAGCAATGTGGAACAGAATTCAACGACGCTAGGGTAAAACGCAATATGAGGAAGATGGTATATCGCTTATATGCAGACACGTTCAAAGCGCTTCTGAGAGCTCTTAAAATGCAGCATACAAAACTCCTGTTATGTATAAACACGCATATACATACACACATAAATGCATGTATACATACATACATACATACATACATACATACATACATACATACATACATACATACATACATACATACATACATACATACATACATACATACATACATACATACATACATACATACATACATACATACATACATACATACATACATACATACATACATACATACATACATATATACATACATTTGTACAATTATAATGCATACTGGCAGACATACAATCATACATGTATACAATACTATACATACACTACATATATACATTATACAGGCATATATACTACATACATACACACACATATATATATATAAATATACATAGTGCTTTTTTTCTGGGAAAAAAGGTTCCGGAACGGAACAATAGGTGCCGGAACGCAACAATTATGGGCGGGCTAAAATCACGAGAAAAACGGGATTGGGGGTTGGGAGGGGTCTCAATAAACACTGAAAACAGTTCAAAAACACCTAAATTAAATTAAAATAACTAAATTATTGCTTTAATTATTAAAATAAATAAATTATTTTTTAGGAGTTGAAAAAGGTGCCGGAACGCCGTACCGGCGCGTTCTGGCTGAAAAAAAGCCCTGAATATACATATATATACATAAATACATTCTGCATCCGTGTTCTGCCCTTAGTCAGTTCCAAGAATCAAACGACATCATTCTTCTCTATTTTCTGCCTTTTCCTTCATTTCTTTATACCTTTCTCTGGTTCCTTTTTCCATCCAACATCATATTTCTTGGTCTTCCTGGGGCTTTCTTCCCTTCAATTCTTCTTTCGAGCACTGTCTTCACAAGCGAATTTCCACGTAGTGTGAGGCCAATCTAGTTAATTTTGTCTCCTCTTTATTGTGTTGATCATTAACCTGTCATCTTACATCAGTTGCAACACCTCCTCGTCTTGTTTTGTAGCCCCTGCAGCTGATCTTTGCCAGTCTTCTCCATAGCCATATTTCAACTGTCTTGAGCTTCTGCATTTCTGCCGTACAAATAGTCCATGTCTCCGCTCCAGATAAAAAGACAGTTTAAAGTTTACTTGCTATACGTGACTCCGAGCAAAGGCAGTTCACAGTGTAAAGCATCCTAGAAGTAGCTTCTTACCGACGATGCAATATAAATTGTCGTAATTATACAATTACAGTTACAATAAGGGGAAGTGTTAGCACGTGCTATAGTAGAATAGGCCTACAATGATGTAGCTTGAAGCCATCTCTTATCTCATCCAGTGCGATTTTCTCTTATGTGTATCGAACACATACATACATACATACATAAACTCCTACGGCTGCCAGACGCATGGCTTCGTGAGGTCTGTATCGATTTCGGACGCCTCTGCCGACATGACATTTAGGATTGCAAATGCTTGGCTTCAAGATATCTAGGACATCGGGGGAAGAGAGAGGCTGCTGACGAAAGGAGATGGGGAGGATAGTGGAAGTCGTGGATATAAAAAGATCATGACCTCGATATGGTTGACCTCATCTCCCGTCGTATTCGCAGGATGCAGACATCTGTTGTGAATTGCGCGAATGAGAAAATATATCAACAGATGTTCAAAGTTCTATTGAAAACAATAAATCTTAGGAAATAATATTTTCATAAAAGTGCTTGAGACATATATATATATATACATATATATGTACATATGTATAAAATATTATATATGTCGATATATATGATTTTATATCTATATATTATTAAGCCATATATCATTGTTAGGGAGTACTACTTCTTTCTAATCTTACTTGTCCTTCGAGAATGTTGCATTATTAATAGATGCCGGAATCATATTGGAAATTCTTGATTGTACACAAACGTTTCGTCTCAGTTTGGACATGTTTCTGGGCTTCACGGTAGTATAGTGGTTAGCGTGCTGGACTGCTAACCAAGGGGTGGCGGGTTCAAACCTCAACCGGGGCAGAAATTTACCACGAGATATTGGCTAGTTGTGCGCCCTTAGAACAAAATCTGCTATAATGAGAAGAGTGACCATAAACTGTCGGTGGGCAGATTAGGCTGCGAGGGAGAGCGCCCGCCATCATATGCCGAGGCTAAGAAGCATGCAGTCGCTAACACTTCATATCCATTGCTGCCTCTAAAGGGCTTGCTTTTCTTCGTCATTAAATAGCAAGTTCTCTTTGAAATTGTTTATACACTGCTCTCTCTCTCTCTCTCTCTCTCTCTCTCTCTCTCTCTCTCTCTCTCTCTCTCTCTCTCTCTCTCTCTCTCTCTCTCTCTCTCTCTCTCACTCACTCTCTCTCTCTCTCTCTCTCTCTCTCTCTCTCTCTCTCTCTCTCTCTCTCTCTCTCTCTCTCTCTCTCTCTTTCAATTCTCTGTATGTCTCCCTCTCTGTCTCTCTGTCTGTCTGTCTCTCTCTCTCTCTTTCTCTCTCTCGTTGAAATTCGAAGCATTTCTCTCCGATGTTGTCGGCATCAGCTGTGGCTGACAGCCGCTGAAGCAGCTTATGCATCACCGAAGAGGTCTCTTTCGACCACCGGGTAAGCCATCTGGTGGGCGAGGAAGACCTTTGGCGGATGTCATTTCTAATATGGCCAATCATCTTCGAAGTAATGAAGGAACATGACAGGAAATGGAATGCAGTTGCGTGCATCAACGAGTCCTCTGATCATAACATAGGCACAATTTTAGGGGTCAGAGGCATCCGTATATCACTTTCTCATGCCGTAAATCAGTGTATCGCAAACTGTGTGCCGCGGCACACTAGTGTGCCGTGAGAGATTTCAGGTGTGCCGCGAGAGGATCTGAAATTCGCTAGTTTCTTTAATTGACTTTATAAGAAATAATTTCATAAATACAATTTTTGGCTTTTTAATATGTTTTCATGCTGAAGAATAATTTCTTATTCACAGTTGTCGATGTCATGTGATCAAAAGTAGAAACTCTAGTGACATTAATCTATTCTATGTTATTTATGTGTGCACCCCTCCTCTCGATGTCATAATTACGGAGATACCAACATAACTGTATAGCCTACCTGCTGTCTGCTGAACACCTTAAATTTGAGTCTTCAAGGTGCAAAAGAAAACATTATCACAATCATAGGGAAACTGAAGGCATTCAACGAAAAGTTGCAACTGTGGATTAAGAATACAAGCAATTCACAGCTTGATTCTTTTCCAGGTATTGATGCTTCTCCATACAAGAGCATAGGCTAATAATGGGGAAAATTAGGGAGACGCTGGAAAATCTCGCTTTAACATTCGCCAATTAGGCCTACTTTCCTTAACTGGAAACAAAAGAGTATGAATGGGTCATCAATCCATTCGTAAATCACGAATGTACCGGTCTGACGATGGCTGAAGAAGAGAGTCGTAATCGTAATCGTTATCGTGATCGTAATCTCCAATTTTCTAAAGCGCCACTGTAAAACTGAACGCAAAGCACCAGCTTATTCACGAGAGCTGCGACGTATCCGAGGGGTTGTCTAGAGATCGATGTCCATTGGTGGTCCGAGTCCGATAGCCAGAGAGAGTCTCATCGATCTTAAGAACAATCTGGTTCACAGAAGCTCTTCTGCTGATCAAGAGTTGTCAGAATTTTGGATCTCAATTCTAAGCCCATATCCAGACTTGAGCACGAAAGCAATCAAGTGTTTGCTATCGTTTTGGATCTTCGTATCTCTGCGAATTTGGATTTTCAGTTCTAACAGAAATTAAACCGAAAAAACGAGAGCGACTACAGATGGTGGATGCTGAAATGCGTGTCTGCTTGTCGGCTATCGAACCGCGTCTTGAGTTAATAATAATAATAATAATAGTTAATATAGGCCTACTCTCATAAACAAGATCATTCATCGCATTTAGTGATGATTAGTCAATTAGAAATCTGCTTTAGTTTCGCTATTACTGGACTAATATGACAAGCTTAAAATATGACAAACTGAAATTGTTGCTCTTAGTTTTGTAATTTTTAAAAATTTTAATCGGTGTGCCGCGATAAAAATTTGGTCTGCTGAGTGTGCCGGGAGTCAAAAAAGTTTGCGAGACACTGCCGTAAATATACAAACTGTCCAATCCCATTGAGTTTAGTACGACCGTAGGATTCTCCAGTGATATTTTCATGCAATAATTTTTACACAGAAAGCTAAAAAGAAAAGACAGAAATTCGTAACCCTCTCTCTAGACGAGTAATACGCTCCTGGATCTGTAGACTTTATTTGTTCATTGGACTTGCCGATGACATTCCTTGGTTTATTTATTCCTTTATTTCTTAACTTTAAATTAAAGTTATGAACGGTAGGTCTGTAACACTCAATGCATCATAATGTTCTGAGCCCTAATCTTATATTTTTTCCAACCGCCTGTTGGCGCTGCAATCGACGAAGTTGTGGGTCCAATCATCGAGTTCATATTATTCAAAGTAGACCAATGACTCCATTGGCTCCCTCTCTCTGCCCGTATACAATTCAAAGTGCTTATTCTTGTGCTTAAATCTCAGCTGGGTTTTGCTCCACAGTACTTACGTGATCTGTTTCAACGGCCTCATTCTGCTGCTTCGTTGCGTCGTCTCCGATCTTTTGAGCGTCTTGACCTCTTAGTTCCTCGTGTCAGGACAACTATGGCTCAGTCCAGGTCCTTTGCCTGCATAGGTCCCTCACTTTGGAACCGACTTCCTCCTTCTGTCCGCACCACCATTCTCTCTGGTAGCGTTGCTTCTTCCTTTTCTCACCTTAAATCCTGCTTTTTCTCTCGGGGTCTCGCGCACTGGGAGCGCCTCTGAATGGTATATACCGCGAGAGGCGCTTTATAAATGCCCATATACAATACAATACAATGAGCGTTGCTGTGACATGACCCTGACCTTTATCATATCTTCCGCCAGCCTGTTCTGCTTAGCTGACTACGATACAGGCGAAGATAGGGATTGTCATGTCAACAATCTTAATTCAAACGGCATTTATCCAATTCCATTTGTTCGTTTGATTTTCACAATTCGCTTAATCGTTGTTCGTATATTTCGGTCATTATTCGTTAATTACTTTGTTCAGTCGTACGTTTATTCATCCTTGCATCCATTCATTCATTCATTCATTCATTCTTTATTGCTTGACTCTGATCTCGATCTAAGGATAATTGCCTTCCTGGATGACACAGGTCGATAATAAAAGAGTGATCAAACGGGATCGAATCAACCAATGGCAGCTTCTTCGACCGACGGAACAACAGCGGTGGCCAAGAGACCCTTCAAGCTCTCCTACATTGACTTTCCCCCCAGATGCGCTGGGGCAGGGGGCGTCATCTGCGTTCCCGACTATGAACGCTTCGAGTGAGTTCACGCTATCAGTAGTCAATATGTAATCGTATACGCTCTTACATTACGCGTAAAATGTTTATTACGTCGACGGGAATCCGTTTGGTAGGTTCTACAGGTGTGCGTGGGCTCGTCATTTGTGACGCTTCTAGTTTACTGCGCATTGTTCTGCTAACTGATGTAATAGTCACATTCGTAATTACATTTGTTTTTGTACTATGAGAGGCGCTATATAAATGTTCAATTGCTAATTACGTCATTCTGCAGCGTAGAGTTCTTATTGTTATTCTGTGTTGAGAAATTTAGACAGACATAGACAGGTGTCAGACGATTAACTGAAACGAACAGTGCATGACGTTTATAGGAAGATACAGTCACGCACGATAGAAAATTTACGGTTAAGCACGAGATAGGCCACTGAAGTTGTTCACTAGGCTGAATGAATAGGTGAGACAAGGTAATCATTTGCATAGTACACGTACCTACGCAGCATCATTGACCTTCGTCGTCAGCTTAATCACGCTGTGATAACGGCGTCAAAGAAGTCACTTCTTTAAATTAGATTAAAGCAGTGCTTTTTTCAGCCGGAACGCGCCGGAACGACGTTCCAGCACCTTTTTTCAGCTACTAAGAATAATTTATATATTTCAATTTTAAAAAACAGTAATTTACTTATTTTAATTTAATTTCGGTGTTGTGAACTGTTTTCAGTATTTATTGAGACCCCTCCTAAACCCCAATCCCGTTTTTCTCAGGATTTTAGCCCTTCCATAATTGTTCAGTTCCGGAACCTATTGTTCAGTTCCGAAACCTTTTTTCTAGAAAAAGCACTGGATTAAAGAGCTTTGAATTGGAACGTAGAAAAGACATCTGAGAGGAAAACGCTGAATCAGGCGTGCAAACACTTGTAACAATTACTTTCTTATCATTTAGACAAGCATTTTATTCACTGGACCAGTTAAACCACTAAAATGCGACCAGTCATTTTTCATTATTGTGTCACGGAGCGTCCTTTTAGAGTTCGATTCTCGTTGCATTCTCTAGACTGCCCCACTCTGAGAATAAGTCTCTCCTTCTGATCGGTGTTTTGCCAGATAGGTGTCGCCAGTCGGTTTGTTTACAACGACCCGGATTATTCTGTGCGATTTAGAAAAACACATTTGTTTTGATCAAGTTATTTTTTGATCAATTAGATAGTCATGCGTGCAGAGCTTATGCTATGATACATAAATACATTCATTCATTCATGCATATATATGTATGCATACGTAACACATGCATATATGCACATAAATGCATACATTTGCCTGAAGTTCAGTTTATTTGTTAGTGCCAGTACTGACTTGGATCGGGACGCCTCTGAATCGTTGACTGCACTTTTATAAATGTTTGATTAGGCTACATGTACAATACATACATGCATACATACATATATCATACATACATACATCATACATACAATACATACTTACAATAAATACATGCATACATACATACATGCATGCATGCATGATGCATGCATACAAACATACATACAGACTTGGATACATGCATACTTACAACCTGTTTAAACTTCAGTCGAAAAACTAATTAACCCTAGAACTGTGTCTCTGGACACAATTGTAATTGGAAGCGTCTACTGAATACTTGATTACATTACGCCACATAACACCAAGACACATTATCTCAGCTACACGTCATCATATGCCATGTGTCCAGCTTATTTCCATTTGAACCCAAATCTCTTTGCGACGTTGTCTGAAGGACAGATCTTATGTCTCGGACGATGAATGCTGCCCTTCAACGACCCTCATCCGCCACTCTTCCAGTCAATACTCCACACGCAGAAAGCCACGAAGCCAATTTCCGAACATCTACTTCATGTAGTACAGTCCTCTTGTGTGCCTGTCTGTCTGTCTGTCTGTGTATCTGTCTGTCTGTCTGTCTGTCTGTCTGTCTGTCTGTCTGTCTGTCTGTCTGTCTGTCTGTCTGTCTGTCTGTCTGTCTGTCTGTCTGTTGTCTATGTATGCGTTGCTTTGCTTATGTGTGCCTGTATGTTTCTGTGTGTTCCTGTATGTCTGTTTCTGTGTGTCTGTATCTCCATTCGTGTCAGTCTTTCCCATCTGGCTTCTGACACTTCATCGATACGCCCTTCAGCATACGACGACGCGACCCAGTCAGCCTGACACTCCGTCCAGTCCTATGTGTCTGTGTGTCTCTTTGTCTGGCTGTCTGTCTGTATCTGTGTCTGTAAGATCCTTAGGTCGACCGATCCATCATCGACCTTCTGCAGCCACAGATGCATGCGCCACTCCTTACGTCCGTCGTTCCGTTCATCTGACCACTCATTCATCTCTCCCTCTATCGCTCTCTCATCCATCTCTGTCGCAGTACCTGCAACGGTCATTTCCATCCGTACAGACGTTGCACTCTGCCCCTCGCTATTGCTGCTGCTGTTGCTCTCTCTCTCTCCCTTGGTCTCTCTCTGTGTATCTCTGTATCTCTGTATCTCTGTCTCTCTGTCTCTCTGTCTCTGTCTCTGTCTCTGTCTCTGTCTCTGTCTCTGTCTCTGTCTCTGTCTCTGTCTCTCTGTCTGTCTGTCTGTCTGTCTGTCTCTCTCTCTCTCTCTCTCTCTCTCTCTCTCTCTCTCTCTGTTTCTCTCTCTGTCTGTCTCTTTTTCTCTCCCTCTTTGTCTCTGTCTCTCTTTGTCTCTGTCTCTCTGTCTCTGTCTCACTCTTTCTCTCTCTCCCTCTCTCTCTCGCTCTCTCTCTCTTTCTGTCTCTCTCTTTCACTCTCTTTGTCTGTACCTGTACGTGCGCTGTCAGCGTCCTTTTAATCTTTTAATAGATTCATCTGTAATCTAACGGGGATTTTTCATCAATGCTCCATCACAGTCCGATTCGTCTCCATCTTTCGTGCCAGAAACTGTCACTGAATTCACATGTACTGTACGTACTGAGTGAAATGAATGAGGAGGACTATCTGCCCACCTATCTATCTATCTACTACTTACCTACTTTCTCCATATCTCCCTGCAGCCAACCATCCATTCATTCATCCATCCTTCCATTTGTCAATCCATCCATCAATCTATCTCTCTTTCCAACCTTTCGTTCTTCTGTCCGTTCTGCCTTCCTTCTTTTTTCCTCCGCCATTCCCTGTTTACTTTCTTTGTTCTTTCCATTCATTCTTCCTTCCTTCTCTATATCCTCCATTCTTCTCTTCCTTCCTTTCTTCTTCCTTCAGTCTTTGTTCCCTTTCCTCTTTCCATCCATCCATTAATCTTCTCTCGGAGCTTTCGCACTGGGAGCACTGCTGAGTGGCCTCAGTTGTATGCGGCGCTATATAAACCTCCAAATACGATACGATAATCCGTCCTTCCTTCGCTTTTCCTTCCTTTTTTCCTTCTTTCCTTCCTTCCTTCCTTCCTTCCTTCCTTCCTTCCTTCCTTCCTTCCTTCCTTCCTTCCTTCCTTCCTTTCTTTCTTCTTTCCTTCCTTCCTTCCTTCACTCTTTCCTGCCCGAGTGCGTGCATGTTCAAAACTGTCTTGTTGCAATTGCCTCATCTGCCTTGTTGCTGGTGATCGAGTCTCGGGCAATACTGAAGTCGGCTGATGGCGGAGAATCCCCTCGTCCGATGTATTTCCATGGCTTGGCAATCAGAGCGGAGGACGGATAGACATCGCCGTTTCCAAGAACAGATCGGTCGAAAAACGTTTTTGACCTATCGTCTGATTATAATAACAGGCTGATGTTTTGGGTCGTCATCTCCCTCTCCTCTTGCTTCTTGTTGCAGCGTATACGGTCGTTAATGCAGGGATGGTTATGTCTGCACTCTGCCCGTAGGATCCTTTAACTGGAACTAGATTATGATTGAGCATAATGCTCATGAGATGAACTCTAACTGCGCAACACAATTTCCTTGATGCAGAGCAGCAATTTATAGATGCTAATACATGGATTACTTTTAGTAGACACCGTTTTGCAATGGCCTGTGGGTTGAGACTGCATGTGTTGGCCTGAGGGCGAACAATCTGCTTTGATAGCTTACCCCCTAGTGGAGTCTATATGGAAACGTTCAGATACGGATATGTAATTCACAAGTAACGATTTCCAAAGGCGCTATAAAATCAGCAGTTACGTTGCTTTACGTTACGTGTTACATTGCATTACATTGTATTACGTTACATTCAGACCTTAATGTGATGTGGACTGGATGGTGAAAATGCATCCTGCACCAGCTCAGAGTTGGTCTGCACCTTGAGCACCACCTCATCACTGTGATCCTGAAATCACTCCATTGGCTGAACATCCCGAAGCGCGTCCACTTCAAAGTCTATCCAAGTCCTATTCATTACTCCCAGTCCACGTTCCTTCGCTAACTCTTCACCATCTAACCACCACGCTCTACCCGATCATCCTCCTATCTCACTCGGCCTCCTTCTCTCCCTGGTCTTCTGGCAACCTGAACTCGATCTTCACTTGGTTTCTTTGAACAACCTTCTAACATGACGCAGCGCTCGTGAATAAGCTGGTGTCATGCGCCTAGCTTTATGTAGCGCTTTAACATTTTGAAGGTTGCGATTTACGATTACGTAATGCACGAGGTTTCAAACTGATTTTCAAAATAGGTTAAAGCAGTGCTTTTTTCAGCCGGAACGCGCCGCAACGGCGTTCAGGCACCTTTTTCAGCTACTAAAAAGTAATTTATTTATTTTAATATTAAAAACAATAATTTAGCTTTTTAAATTTAATTTCAGTGTTTAAAACTGTTTTCAGTGTTTATTGAGACCCCTCCCAACCCCCAACCCCGTTTTTCTCAGGATTTTAGCCCGCCCGTAATTGTTCCGTTCCGGGACCTATTGTTCAGTTCCGGAACTTTTTTTCTAGAAAAAAGCACTGGGTTAAAGTAATATGATTTTATAGGATGTTCCTATTTTCAAGCGTGTGAAAAATATTCTTCATGTGTTGTTGTCATTTAAGATCCGAGCTGATAACATAGGCCTAATAGCATAAGATAAGAGTCGATGAAAACAAACACGGTAAAACTCATAATTTTATCAGTGAAACGAATGAATGAACGAATGAAACGCTTTCTAAACAATTATCTGTAACTGAAGCTGATAATAGATAGTTTTTAAATAGCCACGTGATATTAGCAATAGTCAACGGCTATAATTTACTGTTTCAAATACTATTTAAATAGTTTCCTTCAGGTACTATTTGCTATTCTGTTTAAATGGTCACCCTGATTATTTATCCAGACACTGGCTATCAGAGAAAATGACTAACTTTCCATTTCTCCCCGAGAATCGACGTGGGAACCATAAATATTATTTAAATAGTTTCCTTCAGGTACTATTTGCTATATTCTATTTAAATGGTCACCCTGATTCTTTATCCAAACACTGGCTATCAGAGAAAATGACAAACTTACCATTTCTCCCCGAGAATCGATGTGGGAACCATAAATATTCTCTTCGTACTTGCCTTTCAATTGGTGGAACCATTATAACCTACAATGGCCTTCGTTTAAATCTGCTACGCTCCCCACTGATTATGCATGCCATAATTGCCATATATACGTCCACTTCTGTCAGTAGTCGAACAATATTTGAAGGTCCTCGTTCTCTGGAACTGGTCCGGAAAACTCTCGAGCGTTACATAAATCCTGCGCTACAGTGTATTTATGTTATTTAATCTACAGACGTTAAAGATGATAGTCGTGCTCTGTATAGCAATGTAACCCTTAATGTAACCCTCTCCTTAGAGTCGCATTTGTCCTGGTGCCTCCTTCGTCGGTCGTTTGATGGACGAGTCCTAACGGGGCTGAAAAGGTTAAATGGAATTTTCTCGATCCGAAGGAGTGCGGTGTCGAGGGACGCTCAGAAATCATTTCGCTCAGTTAATCGATTATCAGCGGTCGAGGAGACTTTGTAACAACGGAGTAATTACCCCTCATTGCGCCCTCTGTCTGGTTCGATGGCCCGCTTCGTCGCATCCTTTAAGCATCACCCTCCGACTTCAAAATGGTAAATCGTTGGCTTGTTGCGATGCGATTGACCCAGTTTCTCTGACTAAGCTTTGTCCGTTGGGGGCTTAATAAATGTAGGTATATGATCAAATGTGTACGCCGTGACCTAAGAAATGACCCAGAACGCGAATGCCGCTCCATGCACGGACATCGAAAATCGTGGGCTTGTTTTATACCAGTTTCTTGACTATGTCTCTTTCGTATAGTGCGCTATATAAATATAGGAATACCACTACAGAATGGTCAGTGACCTAGAACGAATTCTGGTCACTTGGCGGCCGATAGTGTATGCTGTGGTCAACTGACCGCTGAGGTTTAACTCTCCTCGCGGATTATTACATCGAGCAGTGATGTATCCCTCCGCGCGCCGCGTTGCCTTCGAGTGCTGCGTCGTCTGGAAGGAATTAAGATAGTTGGCCATTGGTGCAGAAACCGCGATGACATTCGCCGTCGTCAGAGAATGAACTTATCTCGGCAGGTCTTCCTTTCATGACCATTCGATCGCAGTAGACATTTAAATGTCGATGCAGTTCGTAAACAGTCCTTGGAACTTCACCGCTGCTTGTTCTCATCTCTAGAGGGGCGGATAGGGCGCTTAGGGTATCCGCTCCCTCTACATGTGTTAATTGGTTAGTTAGGCCTATAGTGTTTAACGACGCTGTGTCATAACAAAGATGACCGCCCCTTCTCCGGGCTTGGGACTGGCACTACCAGAGTGCGCGGGCAGTGGCGGAGTTCTTTACATGCGTACTCTCCTAATCACGAATAGGAATTATAGGATGAGCTCCTCTTAGAATTCTCTCAGCCATACCTGTGTGTGCTTATAAGCCCAGATGATATATGGGATAGTACTGGAAATAAAATAACTGCCATAGAATAAAGCCAACTGAAATACGGAATGAGAAGAAGAAAAGAATAGAAAGCCGTTCCAGATGCATTTATCATTCTCGGGATTAATTGTAAATCGCCCTTTGGTGCGTAATACCCTTGGACATTAAAAAACATAATTCTAACCAGAAACAGTGAAACCCCGCCAAATAACAAATCACAAATAGGCTAATATCATTGTTGCCACGTGAATAACTACATGGAGCAACAGTAAGAGTAAAAGTGAAGGTATAAGAACAAGAGCAAAATATATATTTAACAAGAATAAAAGAATTGAATAACTACGATGGAAAGATTCCTCCTCTGTTATCATGACAGTGGGTCTTCTGACAACAGAGGCAGAAGCATCCGGGCACTGTACCGCACGAGCTGTGCATTGGATCTTCTACATAGAACATGGTGTGGTACTGCTCGTCACTTTTTTACATTAGATCTTCTATATGAACACGGTGTGGTACTGCTCGGCTCTTTCAAGCATTGAATCTATTTAAATAATCTCTACAGAAGTTTGTCAGTAGTCCTACAACTGGACAAATCGATCGCTGCTCAACCTGCTCCATAAAGTATGTTTCATTTTCGCTTTTTATGCCTTTCTTCCATTTCCTCCGGCTCTCGGTTTCTTAGCATTTAATTAATAATTAATACTTGAAAGAATCCGGGGTTGGACAATTAGGTGAATTTTTGCAGCGTCATTTGCCCTTTCAGGA
Source organism: Allolobophora icterica (assembly GCA_963556255.1). Lineage (NCBI taxonomy): Eukaryota > Metazoa > Annelida > Clitellata > Crassiclitellata > Lumbricidae > Allolobophora > Allolobophora icterica. The sequence continues at coordinate 20,505,212 of OY744608.1, forward strand.
TGATTAATTTACCAGAAGGAAGCAATATAAATAATGACTGGCTAGTGATTTATTTCAGGAAATTGTTCTTCTTCTTCTTCCTCCCCTCTTCCTCTTCCTCCTCCTACTCTTGTTCTTCCTTCTCCTCTTCTTCCTCCTTCTCCTGCTCTTCTTCCTCCTCCTGCTCTTTCTCCTCCTCTCTTCTTCTTCCCCCTCCTCTTCTTCTTCCTCCTCTTCTCTTCTTCCTCCTCCTCTTCTTCTTCTTCTTCCTCCTCTCCCTCTTTTCTTCTTCCTCCTCTTCTTCCTCTTCTTCCTCCTCTTCCTCCTCTCTTCTTCTTCCTCCTCCTGCTCTTTCTTCTCCTCCTCCGCCTCCTCCTCTTCCTTCTGCTACTCTTCTTCTTCTCCTCCTCCTCCTCCTCCTCCTTCTCCTCCTCCTCTTCCTTCTTCTACTCTTCTTTTTTTTCTCCTCCTCCTCCTCTTCTTCCTCCTCCTCTTCTTCCTTCTCCTCCTCCTCCTCCTCCTCCTCCTCCTCCTCTTCTTCTACCGTCTAATCTTCCTCGTTTGCCTTCTCATTCCTCTTGTGACGTCCTGTCAGTATATGCTAGCAAATTAAATTCTTCCATGGAGTTGTTGTTCTGTTTCTATGCAGCGTTCTTGTGAGTCGGGCGAACGATTGGTTACGTGTGAATGCTCACCTGCGCGTCAATACGTGTGAAAGCATCGAGGTCAAAGGTCGAGTAGATGGCGTCGTTGATACCAACAAGAGCTGTTTCTTTGAGGCGGATCATACCAAACGACGCATGCGCAACATGTACATCCGGGCTCTGAGGTAAGTTGCTGGTCCCAGTGCTTGGTCATCCAGTAACTATTCCTAGGATTTTGCATGGTCGCTTTAGGACCCGAACCCTGCAGTATTTAGAAGGTGACCCAGCCATTGGTTGTGTCCCGGAAATATTTGAGCTGGAAATCGGTAGCAAACCCATGACCTCTGGACAATATAATCCGCCTTCGAGTAACCCCCAAATAATAACCCCGGGCAATGATTCCAGATTAAACTCCTATTATAAACAACCCAAGATGACCTCCATTTTAAAAATCCAGGCCAATGACCCCAAACCTTAGATGAACCCCACCCACTATATATGGTCAGGAGCAAAACACCTGGCTAGATAGTCAGAGGCGTCTCTGAAACCGAAAACATTACAATTATCCATAGTTTGCATAGCTATGAATAATAAGTCTGTATGTATATATAGACTTATTGTCCGTAGATACGATGAGTGGATCTAATTCCCAATGATTTGATTTCGCTCAAAGTCGATGAATATTGACTGAACTTCCTGGCCAATGCCGGATTGGATTTAAGCATAAGCTATAAAAGGCTTCAGCTTAGGCTCACAATCCGCAGGGGTCTAAAAATTCTGAAATTAGTTTTGGGAGAGCTTTTTAAAATTGCATGTGTACTATATATATATATTATATATATATATGCATATATATAATACATATATATATATATTACATATATATATAATACATATATATATAATACATATATATATAATTTAGAACATTTCTAAACTGCTTGTTTAGCAAATTCCATCTTGCCTGAGTAAATGCATTCATTTTAAAATAATTTGAATTTTCACTTTAAAAGGCACATATGTTTTCAAGTTTTCTGAGACCTTCTAGTATAATTTTATAACACAGGGCTCAAGTTTTATGTAGCTTAGGGCCTCACCAAGTCTAAATCCGGCACTGTCCCTGGCACATTTATGTTGCGCCAAGATATTTTACCGATTTGCGTTACATTGCAATACATAAGCAGCAAAGCACTCACTAACGAAGTACGCCTATATTAATTCATAAGTACTGTTTTGCTCCGAACTTATGGACACGAGTGCTGTTATACAGCGTTCTCATAAGCGTGCCTTACAAATGCTTTGATGTTTTTGATGGATGTGTTGTGTTTTTGCGAAGGCTGTGGATCGTTCCTAAGGAGGAAGGGGAGGACCCTCAGCCGCAGCAGATAGGATACGTCAACGTCGTTCCGACGAGATCCGAATTCGGACTCTTCGACAGTTTCAGTGATACCGTCAGGAAGTTCAATCAACACCTGAGGACGAGACCGATTCCAGGTGACACGTCTTTCAATCATACACCTGTAGCCACCTGGCAATGTCAATAAAACCTCTGCAAAAGGTTTACCGTTTTGAGGGTTAGGGCGAAGGTATACTCCTATGAGTTCTATGGCGCGCTTTCTCAGTTGTTGGCCCTGTGATGTGGAACGGGATCCCTAAGGAGGTGCGCTGCCTCCCTCTGGTTCTTCCCTCGCCGCTCTACGGGATCATTAAGACTGCTGAGTTGAAGTGGCGCTATATAAACTCTGTTTGACTGAAAGAATTTGGACTCAAATGATAGCTGGATATATAATTTTGAATTTAACGGCATTTCTAGGAACAACATCAAACATATGATTATATTTTATATTTTAATATAATATCATATTTTAATGTTTGAATTTTTAGATGTAATTCGAAACAATGTTACATTAAATTTTGTCCAAGAAGTCAGAGAAGAGACACAAATTGTTTGCCACTTTTACTCGTGCCTTGCTAGGAGGACATTTCGTTGTGTCTTATGACAATGGACCACGGTAGACAGGCCGAAAACATTCACACATTGGCAGATGAAGTCTCATTATAAAGATTAGTAGAAAGCAAAAGTTAGAGCACAACCTGTGGTCTATGAATAAGTTTAGGGTTCGTTTAGCATAGACGTATAGTCGTATACACGTGTTTCGAATCCGTGCTCTGATAACGGCCGGGTCACGGGGTTAAATTCAACGTCCACCGCATGGATGGCCTGATCGGCACTTGTGGCAGAGGTCAGCGCGATGGGGTTTATTCGGGTCCGTGTGCCTCTGTTCCTTCTCCGCCCTTGAACAGATGCACACTACTTCGCCACATCCGGCACACTTGATCGGTTCAACCTTGTATGGTTCCCAGCCAGAATTACAACCTTTGCAGTCTTGCTTGTAGTAGGTCTGTGGACAGAATAAATGAAACATGTATAACAACGATACTCTTTAATGTAATGTAATGTAATGTAATAAAACATTTATACAGCATCCCTGGGGATGTGAATCGTACAGAATTGCTGCGCTATATACGGACTTCGTTTCTTCTTTGATTTCATTGTTTGTGCGTTTTATATGAAGGTAGTTTTGATGTCTGTTATGGAGAAATCTTAGCAATCAAGAGCTTTACCTTTTACCTTTAAGAAGTTTGGTGTAGATCATGAAATTTTTGCTTTCAGTTACACAACCGCCAGTGACTTTGACGCTTTTCTTAGGCTACGATGCGCAATTTATATGAAGTGAATTTAGGTCATTCTATAGCAAAAATGTAAGCAATTGAGTAGGTCTAGTTACAAACAATTCAGGTTAATTTTAGCAGCCCAATATTATCAGTGCAATTTTATTAGAGTGTAGTTCGGATTTTTAACAAACTGGGAGCTCGCAAAAAAGTCACGTAGACTGTGGTGAAAATGCTCGTTTATTCTCGCTTGTTAGATTAATGCTTTCAGATTAAACCACACTGCTCATAAACTAGACTCAAAATGAATGCTCAGTGTATAACTAAATCTAAATTTGACATATAACTAATAATATATAGACTGCTAAATTCAGCTAATAAAAGCTCCAAACACTATTTCGAGTATAGTATTTTCAGAGTAATATTAATTTTTAGAGTAGTATTAAATATAGGGTAGGTTAAAAGAGGTCTTGTGACCAGTTGGAATATCAGAATTGTGAGAGCTAACTGGGAACCGTAAGGGCCACTGTGGCTCTTGTTGTGTCCTGCACTTGAACAGTGTTGGTCTCTCGGGCTTTCTCTGTAGGTGGTCCAAAGCTTTGGAATTCGCTGCCATTTCAGTTCCTTTGGTCAATTCTTCGATGTCGTTCCGGTCTAAAGTTAGGACTCGTCTCTTTCGAATTGCATTTCCACCGTAGTCTGGCTTTTGGTTTTCTGATCTACTGGACTTCGACATGGCTTTCCAATGCATTATGACTTTTGATTGGGATTTCAGTTGAAGCGATCATTGATTGATGTCTTCAGCATTATGATCATCGGCGAATTTAGAAGTCATTGGATAAGATTATGTAGTTGTAATTGCACTGAAATACAAAGCTTTACGGGCAAATGGCTTTAATGAACCTATGGGCCGTGATTTAACTTAATGTTGGGGAAGGGCGTGCCTCTAGTGAAGACACGTTTTCTAAATGTACTTACATGTATATACATACATACGATTTTTAGCCTTTTTCATAAGAACTATATTATAATTGGATATGCGTGAAGAAAAACTGGAAGTTAAAGTAAAATCAGCTTACTATAGTTTCTTAAGCGTGATTGTATACTATACTCAATGCCATTATTTTAATTTGCACATAAAAATTAAGATCAAACATTGGTTAAAATATGGTTGTGAAAAGTCCTCACCCCATCTTGACAAGCGTGCATCTAATGTGAACAGTGGCGGCGCCCATAGGCGTAATTTGTGGGGGGTACGAGGGTACCCGTACCCCCCACTTTTTGAACTGGGGGGTACTGTACCCCCCACTTTTTAAACAATGTCAATCAATATTTTTGTTATTGTGCCTTCCCAGAGAATGGAGTCTCCGCCAAAGTGCGAAAGTACTTAGATACACATGTAAACCGAGAGCCAAAATTAATGAGAATACTGACAGGGAATATGTTCAAAATGGCCACCATGCGAAAAGTGAAAGTGGACAAGAAATTGGTACCCCCCACTTTTTACACCAAAGTATTGGTACCCCCCACTTTTTAGACTAAAGTTACGCCCCTGGCGGCGCCAGCTATACAATTTCAGAAGGTCGCATCAGGGTCATGGGAGTTATTCAGCAGGTCGAATAAATTAATGTCTGAGTTTGACGCATCAAGCAGCATAACCTCAACATAAGCAGCATAACTCAGATATATAAAACGAAGAAAATTAGGCCTATTATTGAACGCTAATAGCCCAATTGTTGTAGCATATTCAAATATGAAACAAGTCAGCAGTTAAAACATTAAACTTTAGTTACTTTACTAATCTTTAAAGGTGTAGAGTAAAATAGGCAGGTCATAAGGCAGGTCAAGAGTGAAATAGGCAGGTCAAATGACCTGCCGCGACCCATAATTTAGGTCATTCTATAGGCCTAGTGAATGTGAATAATTCAGATAAATGCCAAAAAACCAAACATGGCCGTTTGTCTACTCAGACCGGTGATAGTACTTCAGCGTCACTGTCTATACGGTAATTTAACTGGTGTAAAAGTCATAAAAACACAAGTTTCTCAGAAGGCTTAGCAAACATGAGTACTAGAAAGGTCACCAAGCACGCAGAGCGTAGGCTATAGCCTATTGCACACAGGGCAACGTGTTTGTGCGAGAGCCCGTCATTGAATATTATTAAAGTAGGCGTATACGATAATATCCTTATTTAGAATTAACAGGTTAAATATACATACACCTGTTGCTCCTCTGCTGTACGTGTGAGAGCTTTCCCAGTGGCTGTTGCACTCTCCACAACGGAAAAATCCATACATTCGACGATTAGACATTCTACAGGAATTCATAAACATTAATTTAAGCGATTTAAAAAACATAAATATATGTGCAAAAACGAATCCACGGGCAATACATTCCGAAGTTTCTGCATACAACATCGAGTAATTAATGCAACGGACTATATCTGACCAGCAAAAACAAAACATTGGTTTAAAACCTTCTGACTATTAAGGGTTGTACCATGCACCATTACAGGCTTACCCTCTGAGAGTGCCGTGTACACGCTATTCTTATCCTTGGAGTTTCTACAAATAGTCTTTGTTTATTGATACAGCAGTCAAATTGTGATGCAATGTAAAACTCTGAAAATCTCAGTACCACACAAAAGCTGTGTCAGACTCAGGGAGACCAGCTTATATCGCTGGCGCTATATAAAGTTCACAAGAGTCAGGTTGTTTGGTCACTTCCGGCCCCAGATCAGAATCCGAGGATCAGGCCGGGGAGACAGCGTAGTCCTAAGGTGGGAAACTATTGTGATGGGAATGGTGGTCGTAGGTTGGTCCGGGATCGGTGTGGAACAGATCAAAGTAGTCAGATTGGCAGTAAAAGGAACTGGATGATGTGGGGCCTTGTTTCAGTTGAAGCAATGATGTCAGGTGATTGGCTGATCTATAGAGGTTTGAGGTTAAGCAGTGACTGAATATTGAGAGAATACAGATGGAATTTCTAGTTAGCAGGCAAGATGGATGGAAAGTAGATTTATGTCTTGAATCATTTTGTAGGCCGGGGTTCGGGTGAATATCACCAAAGAGCAAGATAAACAACGACGTTGTTATAGAAGTGCATCAACGGACTGCTAGTAAGGAGACGATAAGACAGAGGAATAGTTATGTGGTATTATAGTACACCCTCGGTTTCCCTGTACCATTTGACAGAAGTTCAAACCCGTCACTAGTTACATTGAATTATATGCGCACACAAACAGGTCTAAACAAACGACCTGGTCTAAACTTACCTCAACGACCTGGTTCTTGGGCAGCTACTGTGTGGTGCTGAGAAATTTCGAAGATTTACACCACACAGAAGAGATATTCAGTCATTAAAGCTGTTACCTGCTTTCAGTGTTGATTCGTGCAGATTTCGTCCGAAATGTATTCAAAGAGTCCACTGCAAGTTTAGCCTTATGTCGGCAAGACGATCAAAACTCTAACAAAACGCTTCTGTTTTTGAAGAATTCACTGCAAGTCTGTCGGAGATTTCGGAAAAGTTATCAAGCCTATGTGCTATAAATGATCGCCCGATCTATATATCACGTTAGCCCTAATATTTTATGCTCAGAAGAAGCCAAAATCGCATATACAGGTCTCTGCAGACTGGTCGGCGTAGAATAGCGAAAGCTTTTATTATATAGTCTGACGATGCAGATATCTGTATCAGCTGATCTGGGAAATTACTGCGTCGGTACCAGTTTCGGTTGAGATTTTCGGAAAATAGAGCCTGGATATTTTATTATAATCTCGTTCTTTCGGATCCAGCCGCACGCTGTACGATTTACGATAATGACGGTGCACCCTGATAAGAGACACTGAGCCTATTAATAGGTCTACCTAAAAAATTATTAATTAGCTATTAAGCCCTAACGCATAATTCTATCGCACCAATGTCTAATGCACAAGGTATCAAACCAAGCTGTAATCCGGTCAATATCCAGAAGACCAGTCGAGACTGAGAGACAGCAAATGGTGAAGGCACACGAGGAGCATTCCACATAATATATGGCCAACACACGCTAGCATAAGACTAGTCCTACTTCAGTTACGAATGCCACCGTAATGTTTACATGTTGCAAGCACCGTTACCCCTTACATGCGTAAGCTATGTCATTAAGTCCACATAGTGGCGGCGCCTAGCAGGGACTTCCAAAGCAAAGGGCGGAATGATGCACAACGCTGCGCCTAAATTTTATGCGATCAATATAATTATCAGGGTCAACAAGATTATTGCTACACAGTCTTAATCTCAATTTGACCTTAGTCTAAACGTACGACCAACAGTAAGCCTAATTTTTTTGTCACAAAACATCAACGCTTCTGCAAAATTATATAGCCAGCCGTTAGGCCTACTATAGCGAAGACCTAGACTATGTTTCCGTTTTCGTCGCCCCATAGTGCGCAGCAATGCAAATGAGTAGCGTATATATATATATATATATATATATATATATATATATATATATACATATATATATATATATATATACATATGCTGATGAAGATTTAAATATTACTGTTGTGATCAATGAGTATGGCAGAGGGCGGGGCTGAGGGATAATGACCCTCGTGGTCTTAAACCGTGGTGTTTCTGCAATTTAAACATCGAGCAACACAGCTTTCTTCCGATTTCTTTCATAATCGTTCTTAATCGACTAAGTTTTTGACAGTAGGCCTAATAATGATAATAGACCCAAAGGTTGGCAACGGATACTTTCACAATTGTGTTGATTTGCATATTCGCTGATCGAGACGCTGTGAATTGTGTATCACCTAAACATGTGGGTCATTTCACATGGAGCAGTGGCGACGAAATTCAGGCAGAACTACGTCACTGGCCTTGAGTTGACAATCTAGATATACTATCCTGTATCTGCATGCATATATGTACGTATGTAGGCCTATCTGGACTTTCATAAAGCGCGATTTTACAAGGTTTGTCAAACTTTACGTTACAAGGCATGCATACAGGACCAAACCATCTAACGTTCTTTAACCTAACCTAACCTAACCTTGCTTTACATTTTCTTATCTTATATCCTACCTTTCCATAATAAAGTTACCTTACCTTATGCTGCCTTACCTCATATTATTTTACCCTACCTTAGCTCACCTTGTCTTGCGTTACATTAGCTCAGATTGTGTGTTGTCTGTGCTTGTTTGACGTTGGGGGTTTGGTCGTCCGTTGCAGGCTGTGTGTTGAACATTGAGTCGCAGGAGATGAAGTTCCATGAGTCGGACATGGGAGTCGACCCGGATGAGTCCTGTTGGGTAGAAAGCGTCAAGTACAATCTGTCGTTTCTCGTCGTTATCCGTGTCTTCTACGAACTCGGACCAACGGCTTGCGAAGAAATCGGTTAGTCTGTACATAGTACATATGCCCGGTAAGAGTCAATCGATTTCGATATCGATCTGTAGATTGAGCAATTGATCGTTGACTAAAATATTTAGATTTAGCTGATGAAAGAAATTGAACTTGTGCTTAATTTATATGGTTTGTAAATAAATCGGACAGACTGTGTGTACACATTTATCCCAGGGAGTTACATCGTTCAGTTTCGTTCATCCCTGGCTTCATCAGATCGATCTGCTGCGCGAGGTCACCTATAGTTGTCCATGTGGATGAACTTCCACGGTGCAGCATAGAAGCTTTGCTGTGATTGATCCAGACAGTGGTTAAATTTAGCCGGGTCCAGTCGGATCTAATATCCGGTACCTCTGAGTAGCCAGATACGTTTAGCTTTAGATTTAAAGATCCATCACCTCTGGATGAGCAGTTGAAAAAAATGTCCCGCGTCCCGGACACGTCCTTACCGGGACAATGTAACGTCCCGGAATGAATATTTTCTATAATTAAATACGTAGAATCTGCTATTTTAAAATTCTAATACTTAGAAAGTAAAAAAACATCATCAACAAATATGCATGGTCACCCAAAATTTACAAATCCGCCTCTTTAATCTTAAGAGTATATGGCTAACTATCGGTCTAGATTCTGCAATAGAGGCTGGTATGTCTATGACATCTAATCGTAATCGTAATCTCCAAACCTCTAAAGCGCCACTCGAAAGCCAAGCGCAGGGCACCAGCTTATTCACGAACGCTGCGTCAATTAGGCGGGTTTACCAGAGAGTCGTCCAATAGAGGCCCGAGTCCGGTTTCCATGAGCTAGATCAAGAGAGGAGGCAGAGCTGTTAAGGAGAGTGTCGTTTAGGGCAGTGGTTTTCAAACTTTTTTGGACCAGGGACCCTTTCTTATTTATTATTATTATTATTATTATTATTATTATTATTATTATTATTATTATTATTATTATTATTATTATTATTATTATTATTAATGAGCTTTTATATAGCGCCCCTTCAAGGTTATCTACTCAGGAGCGCTCCTAGTCCAACCACGGCTAAAGAGAGTAGTTTTTAAGTTTGCAAGAAACAAGGTAGAGTGAGTCATAGGGACCAGGCGAAGTGCAACAGGAAGGCCATTCCAGGTTGCAGGTCCCGCGACCGAAAAATGGCTGTCCGCTGCATAATGGCTGTCCGCGTGCGGGGGACCAATAGCTCGGCCTGGTCAGCCGAGCGAAGAGCAGATCTCCGCAAGATATACACAGCTACTTCATAAAAATATCGAAGATATTCGGAACAGAACCAAACCAAGGGCACATCAAACTGATAAACTCATCAGTCAACTGAAGGAGGAAGGCATAGAAATCCTTAACTTATTTAGGCATAGCTCGCGGACCCAAGTATTTAAAAAGTAAAATTTATCACTTAAAATTTAATAAAAATAACAGCAGACTATTTCCACATTTATACAAGTATAGTGTATGAATTTAAAAACACAGGCTGCTAATGCTAAAACCATGCAGTGTTAATCGCTAATGAATATATTCAGAACGCTCTCACGGACCCCCGCCATAGCCTTCGCGGACCCCTCTTGGTCCGCAGACCACAGTTTGAAAAACTCTGGTTTAGGGCGTGAAGAATCGGAAGGCGGAGGATCAGATGAGTGAGGGTAGAGTACTTGCAAAGGTGCGACTCCAGTTTCGAGTGGAAAGCCCGGGGTGCTAGACAGAGGGCATGAGGAGGAAGAATTTTGATTTTCAGTTTGAGCAATAAATTGACCAATTTGTAATTTGGCTCGTTTTCTCTCTAATTAAAACAACTACAAATAAAAGCTTAATTTTGGTCTAAAATCTTACAAATAGGTCCATATTTCAGTCGGAGCATTGCGTATAGGCCTACGTATAGCGCTCTTCCCAGCGAGGCCAGCTCTCAATTGGATTTGACCTAGATTTTAAGTACTGTGGTGTCCCGGAATGGCAGGAAACAAATGTGGTCACCCTAATCCAGCTTCCTGGAATAAGTTGCCAATGACATGAATTCCTTCGTATACTTCTTTGCCTCTATGCCACAATCACTTGAAACCCATTTAATTAGATCGTGGCAGTTTGTTGTGAAGTCGATGGCGCCTCTGATGAGTCTCAATTTAAAAGGCGCTAAATAAAACTGTAATTACCAAAGGATGTACAAATTACGTGCCATAAATCACCCGATCTATTGATCGACCTCTAGTTGATCGATCGGTCTTTCGATTTATATGCTTAGCGAGAAAGTCAGTTGAATAGACACATAAATTTATACATAGCGGCTTACATACATACTTACATGCATACATACATATTACATACATGTTACATACATGCATACATACAAACATACGTGCACTCATACATACATAAATACATGCATGCATGCGTACACGCATGTATACATTAATATGTAGAATGGATTATAATAGAAAAATAAAAAATGTGATGATGGGGATTATGGATGGAAAGGGCGACGAGGAAGACCTAATAGGGAGTGGACGGATGATGTCATGGATTGGTGCAAACAAGATCTGCATAGCATGAGAATAGCAGCGCAGGATCGGAGATGATGATGATGATAATAACACATGAATAAATGTGTAAATAGATAATTAGATACATACATGGATACAAATATGCATATATTACGGATCGAAAGGAAGAGTCTGTCCGTCTGTCTGTCTGTCTGCCTGTCTGCCTGTCTGTCTGTCTGTGTGTCTGTCTGTCTCTGTGTGTGTCTGACTGTCTGTCTGTCTGTCTGTCTGCCTGCCTGCCTGTCTGTCTGTCTGTCTGTCTATCTGTCTGTCTGTCTGTCTGTCTGTCTGTCTGTCTTATGGTTAGGACAGACAAACGAGTTCGAGTTGAACATTAATTTAACCGACTTTCTGCATGACTGCGGCTTAATAACGACTCGTCCAGGTAGCTATTGGCTGTTGACTCGAATCTCGACATTGAATGCTGGACGCTCTCTTTTCTGTGTTCCACTTCCTCATCTGCATTCGGCTTCCTGTTCTAAGCCCGACTTATTTGACTGACTTCTGCTCTTATCTGTACAGTTCAGAGGGACCCAAGTAATGCAAAAGAATCGATGGGTTAGTTAATAAAGGATGGGTCTGAGAATAACTTGGTTTCTGCAGTAAAACAGTTTGGCAAGTATCGCATTTCCACCAGGCTGGCTGGCTGAACGTACCTTATTCAGTTCCTAAAACAAATGCTTCGTCATAACTGTTGTCTGTCTGTCTATCTATCTGTCTGTGTGGATGTATGTCTGTATGTCTGTCTGTATACATGTGTCTATCGATCAGTGTATATGTCTATTTGTCTGTGTGGATGTATTTATGCCTGTCTGCCTGTCTGTCTTTCTGTCTGTGTGTCTGTCTGCATGTATGTGTATATGTCTTTCTGTTCTATCTGCATATCTATCTGTCTGTGTGGATGTGTGTCTATTTGCCTGTGTGTGTGTATTTGTCTGTGTGTCTGTCTGTCATTATTGCCTGTGTGTCTGTCTGTATGTGTGTGTGTTTGTCTGTCTGTCAGTCTATCTGTCATTATTGGTTCTATGTGGGCGGCCCACCGGCGCCCATACACATATGCACCTACAAAAAACCTTGCCCAACCTTAATACCTTCCATTCTTATAACATCAGTTATGTGTTGCCATTGTGTGCTTAGGCTGCGCTGACTTTGTGCCTTCCAAACTGAACTCGCCAGTGCAGTTTGCGGTTGTCCCAGTCTTTGAAAATTTCCGAGAGGTCGTTCGAAAAGCGTCCAGTTGGGTCCAACACCAACAACACGTCAGGATCACGAACGTTCAATCCATCGACTACAAGCTCAGACACGACGCAGGTACGTCCACAGGAATTGAAATCAATCTTCGATAATCAATCAATCGATCTGGATCGATATTTATTAAGACATCGATCTGTATCATGATCTGTATTTGTCGAGAAATCGATCTCTGTACTGTTGGATTTCGTCTTGGCTTTTCTAATGAATTGTAATTTTGGATTGAGGTTTAACTCAAAGCGATCATCGATGAGGTCTTGGGTATTATAATGGTGACGCTATGGAAGTCAGTAAAGTAGCGTTACACAGATTAGATCTTGATCTACAGTGATTAAGATATCGATCTTCATCTGAGTCGTATCGAACTTGATGTATCGCGATCAAGACATCAATTTCGATCATTCCTGATCAGTCCACCATCCTTTGCATAACTATCGCTGCGTCTATGAAGTTATTTATGACCATTTGATGCTTATCAACGACAGCATCCGTAACGCTTTGTATCTATTTAAGTAGGATACACTATAGGCGGTGTTTCCCAGAAGGTTACAGACCGTAAAGGTCATAGCTTTTACGCGTGGACATTTAGACCTTTAAGGCATAGATTTATGCCTGACTAAATGTTCGAGTGCAAGTGACAGACAGCGTCACTTCTGTGTGACATCACTCTAGTGTGTGGGCGTGTGTCTGTGTAAGCGTGCGTATGAGTGTCTGTGTGTGACAGAGAGCGCGAGACACAGAGAGGGTCTCCAGAGAGGCAACCACATTAGCGTGAAGTCTCAATCGACTTCATTTTCTGAGCCTCGACATTCGAGAGCGGGTGACCAGCACTCTCCCTTGTCGTCTGCCCTTTTCACTGACAGTTGACATTCGCTGTACTAGTTGGCTGGGAGTCGCAATTGAAGCGGAAATCTAAACAAATATCTGCCTAGACGAGGTTTTAACCCTCGACCTTTCAACTGACATTCAGGACGTCAATAACAAGAGTTATCGTGCGCGCCCTGCTGTTTATACACTGTGTCTCAATTGAACTGATACCCGTTTTATTTTGGCAATAAATCTAAAAATAATTCAATAAAATTTTAGGTATTGAAAGAGAGATAAATTATCAATATTCCCCAAACATTTCACCAAATTCCGTTGCCCAAATTTGAATGTGCATAACTTTGGACTCTGTTGATAGAATTCGATTAAATTTTCGGAGAATACTGAAAATTTATTCATCTTTAAATGTTTGAAATTTTATTGAATTATTTGCATAATTGAGAATTATTGCCAAAGCAAAAACGGTATCACCGTGTACAACTGTTGATATTACTGCGTTACTGTTACTTTGTAGGACTTGTGAGGGGCAGGCGTGGTAGCAGAATAGATCAAGTTCTCGGCCTGTAAGGCGGAGAGTAAAGTTCAAACCTTCACTCAGGCGGTCACTCTGTAAGGACCTTGAGCAAGTCCTTCACGCATAATTGCTCAGCGTCATAGATGTCCTGTTGCAGGGCTTTTCAAACTGTGGTCCGCGGACCAAGAGGGATCCCCGAAGAATATATGGCGGGGGTTCGCGAGAGATATCTGAAAATATTCATTAAAACTGCGTAGTTTTAGCTTTAACATATATAGACTCTGTCTTTCTCTTTTCCTTCCTTGCCTTTCTCTTTGTGTTCCTATTTACTTTCTTCTTTACCTTTTTATTTGCCTTCTTCTTCGCCATTTTACTTTCCTTCTTTGTCTTTCTTCTTTGTCTTTCTTCTTTGTCTTCTTCGTTGCCTTTTACTTGCTTTCTTCTTTGTCTTCTTCTTGGCCTTCTTATTTGCCCTTCTGTTTGCCTTCTTCTTTCCCCTTATCTTCTTAGCCTTTTTGCATACCTTCTTCTTTGCCTTCTTCTCTGCTGTTTTAATTACTTTCTTCTCTGCCTTTTTCTTTGTCTTTCTCTTTGCCTTCTTCCTTGCTTTCCTCTTTGCCTTCTTCTATACCATCATCTTTGCCTTCGTCTTTGCGTTCTTCATTGTTTTTAGTTACCTTTTCTTCGCCTTCTTCTTTGCCTTCTTCGTTTACTTCTTTTTTGCCTTTTTACTTACTTTTTTCTTTTCCTATTCTTTTCCTTTCTCTTTGCCTTCTACTTCGACTTTTTCTTTTCTTTCTTATTGCCTTCTTCTTTGCCGTTTTACTCACCTTCATTGCCTTTTTCTCTTTCTCATTCTTTGACTTTATGTTTGCCTTCTTCTCGCCTTCTTGTTTGCCTTCTTCGCCGCCTTTTTACTTATCTTTGCATTTCTCTTCGTCTTTGCCTTTTTCTTTACCTTTCTACTTACCTTCTTCTTTGCTTTCTTCTTGACCTTTCTCTTTGACTTCTTATTTGCCTTTCTTTGCGTTCTTCTTTACCTTTTACTTACCTTATTCTTTACCTTCTTCTTTGCCTTCCTTTCTGTCCTTTTCTTTGTTTTGCTCTATGCTTTCTTTCTTGCCTTCTTCTTTCCCTTCTTCGCCGCTTGTTTACTTACCTTCCTCTTTACCTTCATCTTTGCCTTTTTCTTTACCTTCTACCTTGACTTTCTCCTTATCTTCTATTTTATCTTCTTCTAAGGCTGCTTCTTTGTCTTTCTCTTTGTCTTCCTTCCGGCTTTCTTCTTTGCCACCTATGCCGTCTCTTTACTTACGTAAAGAAAAAGAAAAACACGTAAAGAAGAAGGCAAACAGGAAGGTTTGCCTTCTTCTTTACGTTTTTACTTACTTTCTTCTTTGCCTTCTTCAATGCCTTTCTCTTTAACTTCTTCTTTGCCTTCCTTTTTGCCCTACTTATTGCCTTTTACTTTCCTTCTTCTTTGCCTTTCCCATTGCCTTCGACCTTGAGTTTCTCCTTATTTTCTTGTTTATCTTCTTCCAAGGCATCTTCTTTGTCTGTCTTTGTCTGTCTTTTTGCCTTCTTTCTTGCTTTCTTCTTTGCCACCTACGTCGTCTTTTTACTTACCTTCCTCTTTGCCTGCTTCTTTACGTTTTACTCACCTTCTTCTATGCCTTCTTCTATTTCACCTTGACTTCTTCTTTACCTTTTTCTTTGCCTTGTTCTTTGCCTCTTAACTTACCTTCTTCTGTACCTTTGCCTTCTTCTTTGTCTTGCTCTTTGCCTTCGTTCTTGTCTTCTTCTTTGCCTTCTTCGTCGCCTGTTTACTTACCTTCCTGTTTGCCTTTATCTCTGCCTTTCTTTTTGCCTTCTACCTTGACTTTCACCTTATCTTCCTCTTTATCTTTTTATATGGGTACTTCTTTGTCCTTCTCTTTGCATTCTTCGTTGCTTTCTTCTTTGCCTTTTTACTCATCTTCGTCTTGCCTCGTTCTGTACTTTTTTCTTTGCTTTCTTCTATGCATTCTTCATTGCCTTTTACTTACCTTCTTCTTTGCCTTTCTCTTTGACTTCTTCTTGGCCTTCTTCTTTGCCTTCTTCTTCTTTGCCTTTTACTCACTTTTATTCTTTGCTTTTTTCTCTGCCTTTTACCTTTGCCTTCAACTTTCTTTGACTTCTCCTTTGCCTTCCTTTTTGCCTTCTTCTTTGCTGTTTTACTAACCTTCCTTGCTCTCTTCTTTGCCTGCTTCTTTGTGTTTCTTCTTTGCCATCTTCTTTGCCTTTTACTTACCTTCTTCTTTGTCTTTCTCTTTGACTTCTTGGCCTTCTTTGCCTTCTTATGTTCCTTCTTCTTTGCCTCTTTACTTTCCTTTCTTCTGCGCCTTTTTCTTTGCCTTTATCTTTCGTCTTTTCCTTCTACTTTCTTTGACTTCTTCCTTGCCTTCTTTTTTGCCTTCTTCTTTGCCGTTTTACTTACCTTCCTTGCTTTTTTCTCTGCTTTCCTCTTTGTCTTTCTTCTTTAAAATCTTCTTTGTCTTTTACTTACCTGTTTTCTTTGCCTTTCTCTTTGACTCATTGGCCTTCTTCTTTGTCTTCTACTGTTCCTTCTTCTCTGCCTTTTTCTTTGCCTTCTAGTTCTACTTTCTTTGACTTCTCTTTGCTTTCTTTTTTACCTCTTCCTTTCTAGTCTACTTACCTTCTTTGTCTTTTTTCATCACCCTCTTCTTTGCCTTTTACTTACTTGCTTTCTTCTTTGGCTTCTTTTTTGTCCTTCTTTGCCTTTTTGATTGCCTTTACTTACCTTCTTCTTCGCTTTTCTCTTTGACTTCCTCATGGCCTTCTTCTTTGCCTTCTTCTTTGCCTTTTTAGTCACCTTTCTTCTTTGCCTTCTACATTCTTTGGCTTCTCTTCGCCTTGTTGCTTGCCTTCTTTTTTGCAATTTAATTACCTTCCTTTTTCTTCTTTGCCTTCTTCCTTGTCTTTCCTCTTTGCCTTCTTCATTGGCTTTTACTTACCTTCTTCTTTGCCTTTCTCTTTGACTTCTTCTTGGCCTACCTCTTGGCCTTCTTCTGTTCTACGTTTTTACTTACCTCTCTTCTTTGCCTTCTACTTTCTTTGACTTCTCTCTACCTCCTTTGCTTTCTTCTTTACTTTCTTCATTGCCTTTTACTTATCTTCTTCTTTGCCTTCTTTGCTTTTCGATTTGACTTCTCCTTGGCCTTCTTCCTTGCCTTCTTCATTTCCTTATTCTTTGCCATTTTACTTACCTTCTTTTTCCATTATCTTTTTCTTCTACTTTGACTTCATCTCTGTCTTCTTCTTTATCTTTTTACTTGCCTTTTTGTTATCTGGTTAGCCTTCTTCTTTGTATGCTCTTGGCCTTCTTCTTGCCTTGTTTGCAGTTCTTCGCCATATATTTACATACCTTCGTATTTGCCTATATCTTTCCTTGTTCTTTGCCTTATTCTTTACCTTTTTGCCTACCTTCTTTGCCTTTCTCATGACGTCTTCCTTGGCATTCTGTTAGCCTTTTTCTTTGCCTTTTATTAACCTCCTTCTTTACCTTCTTCTTTGCCCACTTTCTTGCCTTCTTCTTTTCCTTCTTCGCCTTTGACTTACCTTTCTTCTTTGCCTTCTTCTTTGCCGTTTCTTTGCCTTTTTCTTTGCCTTCTTCTTGGCCTTTCTCATTACCTTCTTTAGCGTTTCTGTCTGCCTTTTTCTTTGCCTTTTACTTACCTTCTTCATTGCTTTTCTCTTTCTCTTTTTCTTTGCCTTCTTCTGTCTTTTTCTGTGCCTTCTCTTTTGCCTTCTTCTTTTCTCTTCTCTTTGCCTTATTTCTTTTCTACTTTGCCTTCTTCTTTGCCTTTATACTTGCCTTCTGATTTGCCTTCTTTTTTCCGTCCTCTTTGCCTTCTTCTATGCCTGCTTCTTTGCCTTTCTGCCTACCTTTATTTTTTGCCTTCTTCTTTGCTTTTCTCTTGCCACCTTCTTTGTTTTTTAAGTTGCCTTCTACTTTGCCTTTTTATTTGCGTTCTTCTGTGCCTTTCTTCTTTAACTTCTTCGTTGCCTTCTTTTCCATTTTTCTTTTGCCTTCCTCTTTTCTTTCTACTTTGCCTTCTTCTTTTCCTTCTTATCTGCCTTCTGGCTTGCCTTCTTCTTCGCCTTTCTTTTTTCCTTCTAACATTTTCATGAATTTTCAAAGAACAATTATTATGACATTGTCTTGTTTTAGAATTCGTGTTAATTTTGATTTCTGTTTTGGCGAGCTTTTCTGAGTCGAGGTCACCTTCCGCCATGGCGTCAGTTTGGATTGTAGGCATGAGTTTATGAATGCCTGTAGGCAATACAGGGCTATGGTGTAGACGAAAATACATGCCTATATATGTATGCGCACGAGCTTCAGCAGAGCATTTGTCAATGAGTCAGTCAGCCAGCCACCCAGTCAATCGGCCACAGAGTACAGACTAAAATGCAGGTAGATTAACTGACGGAAATCGTAAATGCATCCACGCGCATGCGAAAGATACAACACAAGGACAAGCACACACACACAAAGACACACACAGACACAGACAGACACGAAGACAGGCAAGAATGGGATTTATGGACGATTACGTCGTGTCAGACTTTTCAATCTGGCCTTTATTACATCTGCAGACCTCTGTCGAATTTTTCGTATCAGCTGGCAGCCACGAACCTCTGCATCCCTCCGCACAGGCCTTAACCGCCTTGCCCAAATATCAAGAGACAGCAGTTTTTCTCTTTCAGCGCCTATATATGGAAATCCAAAGCTCCAATGCAGTCGTTTTTGTAGCACGTTTCACACCGATAAAATCATCTGTGAAGACTAGCCATTCCAGAACAATGTCCCCTAATTTTTGCAATCCCGATGGTGATATGTAGCCTATGTCCGGAAAAAATAATAAGTATCATTAATAGCAGCTATTAGTAGGTAGCTAGCTAGTCATCGTTACATACTGAGGAAAAGCCAAGACATACCACAGTACTTGATGTTCGGCTGCCGTAGTCTGTTCATGCTTGTGCAAGGATCTTGGCCTCGTCCGACCGACAATGATGATCAACGTCCTCGAGTTTCAGTAGCTTTACCTGATGCTTGGACTAGAAATGAATATGCATACTAACCATGTCGAACCGCCGTTAATTTTCAGCTTTGATTTACTTAATTTAAACTGTGCCTTTTTTCGTTTTATTGGCCTTCAGAATCGCCAACGAAGTATATTCTCACACAGTACAGCGCTCTTTACAATCGTTATTTTAGAATGTAGACATTGGTACAATTGCATCTGCCAAGTTAAAACAATTATACCCTGTTTTGCGATGCGACAAAGAACAACGTTCGTTATTTGACGTCATTTAGACCTATGACGTCATCAACAAACAAATGCCATAATGATAAACGGCTGATTAAAACTATTACGTAACCAAGCGCAGTGACGAAAAGTAGCACAATATCAGTAGAACATTAAATGCAATATTATAAACGGTTTCAGAATGTGCGCCATGCGTTCCGTTGAACTTGCGTTGATCTGTATGACCTGAATATGTCATTCTAGCGGTCTGAACGGCGGTCAAACCCGGGTTTCCACTCAAATGTAAACCAGGGTTGTCGGATTGCTGCCCTTAAACCAAGACTATAGGATTACTTTCAGCGTCAGAAGGAGACTTTATAGTCAAAAGATCAAATCTTCAGTTTGGGAATAGGATGTTTTAAGTGGTTGGTCCAGCGACTCCAGCTGAATGGAACTCTCTGCCAGAATCAGTCCGAAGATCCACTTCAACAAATACTTTTAAAAACTCAACTCAAAACTCATTTATTCTCTAAGTACTATTATTAACCACTGCATTGTAACGCGTCCTTTGAGTAAGACTCTGTTTTATTAAGGCGCGTCATAAATATAAGTTGTATTGTATTGTACAAATCGAGGCCATTGAAGCCTCTGATGCACTGCCTCACTAGCTGTGTCCTATCCCTTTTATTTCTCGTCGTCCATGGCAACCATTATTCTCGAATCGAGTCCATGTATGTGGGGACTTACATATAAGTGTGTAGTCGTAAACTCAAACATTCTAAAAAGCCACTTAAAAGCCAAGCGGAGGACAACCTCTTATTCACGAGAGCTGCGTCGAGTCAGAGAGGTGCAGAGGGTTATCAAATGGAGATCCAAGTTGCAGGGAGCCAGAGAGAGGGCAGAGTAGCTGCTAAGTCGGGTTTCGTTTTGGTCGAGAAAGATTGGAAGGCAGAGGATCAGATGAATCAGGGTAGGAATTTTTGGGGAGTTGGGACTTCGGTGTTGATTAGAAAGCCTGAGGGGTGATGAGTCGAGAAGCCTGAGGAGCTGGTTAATGACAATACTCATAGTTCGAGAATTCGTGACTTTCGGTTTTAAAATTCGTAAAAATTCGCGAATTTTTGGCCTATTTTAAAATTCGTAAAAATTCGTAAAAATTCGTTGGGCCATTGTCGGGCCTTTTTTTTTACATTGACCGTGGATTTTGCAAAAACAGCGTAAGCAACAACAAATGTGATGACGTCATGATTTGTTGTATTAAGCTTCTGCTTGGAATTTACTGTAAAATTCAATGTGAAAGTTTATTACGTAACGAGTTAATTTAGTTAAAATCAAATTTCTTAAAGATGAAAGAACATGGATGAAGTGGAAGTATGTAGTAATTTTGGAGGAGAAGGAAAGGGTAATCCAAAAATACAGTGTTGTTTTTGTGACAAGGAATTTGTTGGATGTTCTGCCGGAATTCAGGAGCATTGGCATGGCGAAAATATAGAAACCAGAATCGAGTGGGAGCAGTGGGCTGACCCTGGCTCAGAATCAGAGGACGATGAAGTAGAAGACACAGCTCGGTGAACGTTGCCAACCCTTTTTAACCATGTTTGGTGCAAGCTGTTTTAGAGGCTGACTGGTGACACTGGAGCTGCATGGGCACTGGTGGTTTTTCGTTCTGCTGACTGACATTCACAGTCACACACCCCAACTATGATAGAAATCGAAGTTCAAGACTCCAAGTAGAACAGTAACTGAATATCAGTACTAGTGTGTTGCTACTTGCTAGTCAGCTATCTTTTACGGCTGATTGATTGACTGCCTCTGACACTGACATTTACTTGTTTAAAAAGTTCAAAAGTAAGCAAATAATAAAATTTGTTGCCATGGCAAAGAATTCTATTATTTTATTATTTTACGAATTTTTACGAATTTTAAAACTGCAGTTTTAAAATTCGTTAAAATTCGTGAATTTTAAAAATTCTTAAAATTCGTAAAATGCGAATTCTCGAACTATGACAATACTGACGGAGGAACCGAAAATGTGCGGAATTCTGGAGGGAAATAGTTCCAGAACCAAGGTGCATCGTGGTATATTGTTCGGTTGGACAACTTGAGATGCGTAGGCTACTTAGTGGGCCCTTGACCTACATAGGCTACCAATTTCCTGTCCTTGTTATTAACAGCCTGTGTTTTCAAATTCATACGCTACTTATAGTACGCCTGTAACTGTATGATCCATACGGGTCCGATTGGGTATAATCCGATCACACCGTTTTTGGGACATTAATTGCTGGTAGTTATTCCATGCGCGCTACAGTAGCGTAAATATCCACTGTTGTCCTGCAAGGCAGGCAACATGTTGTTACGTTTTGCGACGACATATTATTTGTGTGAAGCAGCATTTTCAACACTGACTAATTAATATGAAGACCAAGTGCAGATCCATAATTGTCGTTGAAAGTGTCTTGCGTGTGTGCTTATCCAAAATAGTTGCAGTTGTGCCAGGCCAAGCAAGTACATCCCTCCAACTGACATTACTGGTTTTTGGCGAAACCGGTGCTACTGATTTCTTTTTAAAAAATGACTGCGTTCCATAATTAGTGCAGGAAGTTAATAACACTTTATTCAGTGTTACTCTTTATATTATAAAAGTCCTCACCGTCATAAAGTAAGATTGTTTGTACTGTGCAGTGGCGGATTTAGCCATAGGCCCGGGGGGGCGGTTCGCCCCCCCGCGCCCCTCTCGGTTGTATGACGGCGCCCCTCGAGATCAGACGCGCCTGTTATGGTGGGCTTCCATAACGGGCCTGGCACATGACCGATGTTTAGCTAAAGTCAGTCGGCTAGGTCTACTTTCATCTGTGCTTCCCCAAGTATTGCTGTTCTGTCTATCTTTACGTATATAGTAGGGAGGGGGTAGATAGACAGACAGCATAGGCAGGACATGGAAGATTGGCATGACCCTGAATTGACCCTCACTCTCCATGTGAGCAAAGTGTCTCAGGAGGTAGGCTATGTTCCAAAGTCCAACAGAGTCCTACACACACACACACACACACACACACACACACACACACACACACACACACACACACACACACACACACACACACACACACACACACACACACACACCACATGCGTGCAGTCATCCTCAATATGAGTCATATGATACTCTTCTCCCAAATCTCCAGTACCAGCATCAGACAGGCTTAAACACATCCATCATCAAACTAGCATACATTCCGGCTGTCCAGGACTCCCAAGAGTGTATAGTATATCAAATTGCAGTCGGCATCTATACCTAAATGACACGGCCTACTGGATATTTAACATTGCCAATTCTCTACAAGTCGATTTCGGATTGGCGATCCGCGATTTGGATTAAACTGCCATGACACTAAGAATATAATGGTATTTATAGAATCAATTCACTTTCCTGAAATAAATAACATTACCTTAAAATTGTGATAAATTGAATATAATTATAAATTGTATACTGATGGTTGACTTTGAACTACTAAACGCAAACCCGCAAAAAACTGACGCCAAGTGCAAAAGAATAGGAGGAGGAGGAGGAGGAGTCCCTTAAGCTAGCCCTGAGGCAGCCATGGGTACGGTGTTAGCGACGTCTTTTTCTTAGCCTCGGCATATGAAGGTGGGTGGCTAGTCCTCTCCCTTGCCGTCTCATCTTTCCACCGACAGTGTTTGGTCAGTGTAGGCCTACTAATTACACATGAGTTGGCTAGGGGATGCAGGTGGAGCAGAAATCTCGAAGCAAATTTCTCCTTGGCGGGTATTTGAACCTCCACTCCCCAGAGCTTTTGAAAAGGACGATTCCTGTGACGTTATTTTATTTTAGTAAACAATGGCCATCATTCAGAGAACACTGAGAACATTCTTGCATAGTTGAGAATAAAAACACTGGGAATTTTCTTGAACTATTAGATAAGTCTGCTCAGTTCTTCCCCTTAATTGTTCACTCGATAATTGATATATGTAGAACCGATCAGATGTCAGATGTCATGAGTTTCCTTAACCTTTTTCCTATCCTCAATATCCTATTCCCATTGAAAATATCCATGGTAAGGGACATAGGATAGGAAACATTTCGTCACTTTTAAACAGTTTCATATATATGAGATAGTATAGGCCTATGTACTAGTGGTCTACTACACATGGCATCATTTCAAATATACATGTAGGCCCTACTATCATTTAAAGTTGATTACCAATATACCCAGAACGTGGCGCCCCTCGAGATAAACCTCTGCCCCCCCCCACGCAAGAAAACCTGGATCCGCCACTGGTACTGTGGAAATAATCTGCCTGTTATTTTTATTGAATTTTAAGTGCAAAATTTGACTTTTTAAATATTCGGTTCCCCGAGCTATGCCTAGAAAAACTAAGGGTCCCTGGTCCAAAAAGTCTGAAAACCAGTGTCCTGTTTTATGGCCGTGTGTGCAGTTCTGAGGTTTGAAAGGAGACCAATTTAAAATGCAATTGTATTGTATTATTGTATTACAATAGGCCCATTTACTGTTGTTATTATATCTGACTGTGAGTAGAGTTTGATGAGATCGATACCCAGCGGTCGTTTTTCGTTGAGTCCGGCAGATGTGCCACTCGCTACCTTCGCATTCTACGGATTTCGTTCGTCAAGCCATTTGACGGTCGAGAGGTCATCGTGGAGCGACCTCTGCTCATCAACTACGCCACCTTTGAACCGCTGATGCTCAGCTCCGGCGGAATATTCGGCATTCCTCTCTTCGAGAATCTCTCACAGACGATGAAGAGAGCGATGGTCTGGTTGCAAACGTCAAACCCAGGCACGTCATCTAACTGATTTGCCCATTTCCCGCCCTTTTCGGTCCATGGACTGCATTGATCTCCCAATAAACATTTTAAAACGCTTTCTGTAATAGACGCTCAGTGGCAGATTTCACAGACCAAGTTTTTTTTTACCGTCCCAACAGATAGATCTATGTCCAAAGTTTTCGTTTAACAAAATATCATTTTGATTATAGGCATATTTATTTATTGTTGCCTAGCTCGCAGTTTTAAATTTAATTTAAATTTAAATTTAAATTTTCTTAAGTGATTCCGTTCTCTGGAAAATGCCGTTCCTTGTTGGCCATGGCCTCGTCTGCCCTAGGCCACGGCCTCGTTTGTCCCTGGCCATGGCCTCGTTTGTCCCTGGGCCATAGCCTCGTCTGTCCCTGGGCCATGGCCTCGTTTGTCCCTGGGCCACGGCCTCGTTTGTCCCTGGCCATGGCCTCGTTTGTCCCTGGGCCATAGCCTCGTCTGTCCCTGGGCCATGGCCTCGTTTGTCCCTAAACCATGACCTCGTCTGTCCCTGGGCCATGGCCTCGTTTGTCCCTAAACCATGACCTCGTCTGTCCCTGGGCCATGGCCTCGTTTGTCCCTAAACCATGACATCGTCTGTCCCTGGGCCATGGCCTCGTTTGTCCCTAAACCATGACCTCGTCTGTCCCTGGGCCATGGCCTCGTTTGTCCCTAAACCATGACCTCGTCTGTCCCTGGGCCATGGCCTCGTTTGTCCCTAAACCATGACCTCGTCTGTCCCTGGGCTATGGCCTCGTCTGTCCCTAGGTCATGACCTCGTTTGATCCTATAGTAGCCTAAATTAGCCATTGGAGACGTCGCTATTGCTACAAAGTTTCATAGAAACTATTATAAGACCCAATCATCTATTCTGTTTTCAGATCTTGAGATCGTTGCGTGCGAGACAGTTCCAATCCGAATGTTTTCTGGAAATCAGTACGGCGATCACGAGGTCACTTACACGTGGAACCGGGGCGATCAGAAGGAGTACTGGATCTTTGTGCTCAGAATCTACGTCAGCGGGCACATCGAAGTACCCCCGCCGGAGAACATTAGTCCGTGTCTCATGGACAAAGCAGACGACAGCGCATGTTGCGCCCTCTTGTGAATAGAACGGAAATACCAGTGGGCGAAATGCGTCGTAGCCTGCTAGCGAGCACAGAACAGCTGCCTATAGTAAATTAATTATATCACGAGAAAACGGAAGGGAACGGCGCTTTGGAGCGAAACAGGGCGTCATGAGGACGCATATGGTTTAAATTATCAGTCAATGGATTTCTCGTGGAGATCGAAACAAGCTTTATGAAGTGAAAGACTGACTGAAGTTGAGAAGATGAAACTACGCTGTAGGCTACGGGTTTCAGATGCGGGTCGAGTAAAGGTTAACGGACCGAAAAAGTAGACCTATAATTATCCGTGGAGAATCATCGTAGGAGAAAGTCTTGATGAACAGGCCTAGTTTAAATAGTCCAGAGTGAATATAAGACAGACACTGTAAGTCTTAGAGAGAAAATAACCAGTAGCCCCCCCCCCATTTAAGGATAAAACTGAATTTAAAGAACATACAAACAATTAAGATGCTCAAGAATGAAACGGAAGTTGTGTAGTTCGCCTATTTGATATCCAACAGATGCTATTCCCAAGTATTGTGTAACCATAGTTATACAGTGTACATATCGGTATAACCACGGGAACAAAGACCATGGTTGTGTACCGGTGTTACATTGTAGACCTACCAAGATTAAAGTAGCCTACGCTAAAATTACTAAACTCTTGCTCTAAACGCTTCTCACATGCAGCTAAGCTTCGCACGCGCTGTCTGGCCATATAAAAAAGCACCGACCTTTTCACTAGTAGGGCCTACATAGTTCTATTCACAACCTACAATTTGTACTCAAACACGGTATACATTTTAAAATCCTTTACGCTCATCTGCAAAACTGTTTTTAAAGAAACTTAATTTCAGATAAGTTTACAGAAATTTCTGTGAAGATGTGACGCAGACTTTGAATAAGACCTTATTATGTTCCTGTGATCCCAATTTAGTTCAAACTCGGCTAAATTCGTTATCGTAATCTCCAATCTCCTTAAATGCCACTTTAAAGCTTAGCGCAAAGCACCAGCTTATTCACGAACAGTGAAATCAGAGGGAGTTTTCCAAAGAGTAGTCCATGGGAGGTGCGAAACCATCTTAAATCGATGGTGCTTATAATCGTAATCGTATTCGTAACCTCCTAACTTCTAAAGCGCCACTCGAAGACCAAGCGCAGGGCACCAGCCTATTCACGAGCGCTGCGTCAGATCAGAAGTGGGTTCCAAAGAGTGGTCCAAGTCCGGTGACCACAGGCCTAACCCTAATCATATCCGCAAACGTCAGTGGTCCTTTGGCCATTTGAGCATACGTAGGTCATACTGCTGGATGATCTGTTAAAATACAGAGTATAGCTATGTGCATGTCCACTGATAATGTGTGTGAAACGGTGACAGAGGCTTCACAATAATAAGTAGGGCCTAGGTCATATCTTCTGCGTATAATAACCCAGTTCATCAGCTGATTGGAACCCGGATGAGGTGTTGGGTTGATGATTATGCTAATAATGTTTTGGTGTTCAACTATATCTTGGACGTGGCACTTTACAATGACAAATTTTCGGAGGACACGAATCAGCGCATTATAGACCAAAGCCGTGCAGGGCTTAAGTACGCATGCGTGGGACGACCACGTGAGGGTCAACGATTAGTAATGAGGTCATATAGTCTGGACCAAGACTTGAATACTTGATTTATGCTTATGCTGTGTGCAAGTAGCCACGAACGCCAGATAAAACAATGACAAAATTAAGGACAATAAACTGTTTCAATGGTCTGCTTCTTCAACTTATAACACACTCCCGGAAGTGCTAAATAAATTCCAGATTCGCCTACATTACATTCCTATAGAGGTGTCATGAAATTATACCAAATTAGCCTGCATTACATTCCCAGAAGTTATTTTCCAGCCAGTGGAACAGTGGATATTTCCGACGCTTCGGTTTAAAAATCGTCTGCTTGTTTTGTGTTTCCTAATATTGCGTGGATAATCTTCAGAGTAGATCTTTACAAGGCCTATTGTGCACGGCAATCAAAACGCCAAGACTGGATCGCAGGTCGTCCGTAGCAATAAGGTACGTGAAACAGTGTTTAATCTAGACACCTTTTGGGGGAAATCTCCCCCCCAGAATTTGTATGTTACCCCCAGAGGCCAGCAATATTATAATGTAGAGACCTTGTGGGGAGGGAAATTCCCTCCCCCAGGATACATGTTTTCCCGTCCCCCCCCCCAGAGAGGTGAGTAATATATTTTCTTTGAGATGAATTCCTAAACAAGGTCATCAACCTTTTTGTGAGAGTAATTCGTATAGAAAAAGCCTTAAAAGTCGCACGAATGTCTAAAAAAAGACCATCAACTTTTTTTGTAAGATGAAATTTGAAAAAGTCTGAAACTCTTTCAAGCTGGAGGAAATTACCAAAAAAGTCATGTGTAACTTCGTTGGTCCCCCCCCCCCACAAACCTTGTTTCCCCTCCCAGAAGAGGGGGACTAGATTAAACACTGTACGTGAAACGATGAAATGGGCAAAGAACACACGCCTTTGTTTCATATTACAGATTCGTCAGCCCAACAGAGAGAATAAATGAATAAATGACTGATTTTAAATTACAATCAAATTTGAAACTTCTTATTTATCTAGCGCTAAGCCGAGAGATTGGTTGATGCTAACAAAAAGGTTCAATCTATACCAGAGGTTCCCAAGTCCCAACCTGGGATGGCCGCGCCCCAGGGGGTGCGAGATGGCATTTCAGGGAGTGCGACAGAGAGGGAAGTATGCTACTATTGTACTGATTTTCTACTGTTTACAATTTTTTAATTAGTCAATAATAATTTATGCACTGAGTCAAAAGCTTATTTGTTTAGTTCAATTTGTTCACCCGTAGTAAAGTGTATGTGGTTCAATCTGTGGTTCAGAAAATAGAAATTTGACTTATTCATCTTCAAATGTGATATTACTTTTGTATGGGCTGCATGGGCGGCGATCCCGGGGTCGAGGGGGACCAGAACCAACTTTAACAGTAAGGGACACACCTTGCAGTTGTCCTCCTACATTTTGAAGAAACACCCAAAAAAGGTCAAAACAATTTTCGCGCGCAAAATTTTTCACCTCTTTTTTCACCAGATCAGTTCAAAAGTGTCCCATATCTCCCTCACGTGTCGAACGTTATTCAAAGATTTCCTAGGGTTGCAGGGTCTAAAATAGGTTGGGAACCCCTGATCTAGACGAATGCGAAAACTTGCTGTATACGTTCAGTCGAATCTCAAAGGCCAGACAAGATCTATCATATTAAATGTTACAGGCTTGATGAAGATACAGAGCTACACTTAGGGCTCTCTGTATGTATGTATGTACGCATGTATGCATGTATGTATGTATGTATGTATGTATGTATGTATGTATGTATGAATGTATGTATGTATGTATGTATGTATGTATGTATGTATGTATGTATGTATGTATGTATGTATGTATGTATGTATGTATGTATGTATGTATGTATGTATGTATGTATGTATGTATGTATGTACGTATGTATAAACATTGTATGTATGTATGTATGTATGTACAGTATGTATAAACATTGTATGTATGTATGTATGTATGTATGTATGCATGTATGTATATATGTATATGTATGTATGTATGTATTTGAGAGCGAGTAGAAGGAGACAGTGTATTCCAGAGAGATGGAATAAATTGAGGCAAAAGATCGGGTAGAAGGAGACAGTGTATTCCAGAGAGATGGACCAATTGAGGCAAAAGATCGGGACTGAGCCATAGCTGTTCTAGTATGAGGAACTGAGAGATCAAATCTCTCTGAGGAGCGAAGTGGACGATGCGAGGAGACAGAAAGAGGCCGGTGAATTACATCGTAACCTGCCCAGATCGGCATGCATGCATAGGCGTAATTTGTGGGGGGTACGAGGGGTACCCGTACCCCCCACTTTTTGGACTGGGGGGTACTGTACCCCCACTTTTTAAACAATGCCTATCAATATTTTATCATTGTGCCTCCCAGACAACGCAATCTCCGCCAAAAGTATGAAAGTGCTTAGATATACAGATAAATCGAGAGCCAAAATTAATGAAAATACTGGCAGGGAATATGTTCAAAATGGTTATCATGCGAAAAACGAAAGTGGAGAAGAAATTCGTACCCCCCACTTTTTAGACCAAGGTATTGGTACCCCCCACTTTTTAGGCCAAAGTTACGCCCCTGCATGCATGTATGTATGTATGTATGTATGTATGTATGTATGTATGTATGTATGTATGTATGTATATATGTATGTATGCGTGTGCGTGTGCGTGTGCGTGTGCGTGTGTGTGTGTGTGTGTGTGTGTGTGTGTGTGTGTAGGTGTGTGTGTGTGTGTGTGTGTGTGCGTGTGTGTGTGTGTGTGTGTGTGTGTGTGTGTGTGTGTGTGTGTGTGCGTATGTGCCTGTGTGCGCGTGCGCGCTGGTATGTGTGTGTGCGCGTGTGTGTGTAACACCTATGCGTGTGTGTAGCTGTGTGCGTGTGCGTGAGTGTGTGTGTGTCTGTCTGTCTGTCAAGCGTTGCGGTTGTTTACGATTCTTGCCGCCCCCCGCAGTCACTGTCGAGAGCACTGTCGCTCTGCTGCGGCCTTCCCTGTGCATCGAGACCTGCATAATATTCACCAGCCTGCGTGTTAGTAGAGAGAGCGACGACAGCGTCCGTCATGGAAGCACACACAGATTTAACATTAGCTTCAGAAGTAGAGCCTATTATAAAGGCATATATACATACATTTATATAGGCCTATATAGGCCTATGCAACTTATAATACAATCCCTATGGCAGATGGTAGTTGTTAACTGTTAGTCAATGGTAAACAGACCCATAGCCTATCATTAGCCATCGTGTTAATATGCGCCTTAATTATTTTTAGCCTGGTGTCGTGTTTTACATTGCAATTAATCTACTACTACTGTCTGGAATCCGTGTCTGCAGCCTGCAGGTCAGCATGAGGTTCGTGAGGTGTCCTCGGTGGTAGCCTACGAGTGTACAGCTGCATGCGGATCCGAAAAGTATAAATTTGCCCATTCTTTTGTTCATTTAGTTAGTGATTAAAGGTATTCTACAGTGAGAGGGTTTTTCTAACGTAGACCTGCAGCCGATGGAACGAATATTTTCGGATCAGCTGAGCAAAGTCGATTGGATTCCGAATCCTGATAAGCCGTCGTGTGGCATTCTGGGATTGTTGTCTGTTTATGCAAACACATTCTAGCAGTGTTAGACGAGAAGAGAAGGCTGCGTGCGACGAAATCTCGTAATCATATTTGCCACCACCGTCTACCACCACCACCACCACCGCAGCTGGTACACCAGGTCGTTTTGAACCTTGGACATCCAAACAGATAGAGATTAAGACTCGTCTGTGGGAAGTGAATGTGAACTTTAGGGACCACGGTGTCACCAGCCCAGACGACAAACAACACCCAACTCGTGCGTGCCCCGGAAAGCCGTATGTATACACTGACCTTAGCCTCCAGTCAACAATCAACATCATATATAGACACAGGCAATAATACTGTGGGCTAAGTAAGCCGCACAGTTTAATAAGGGCAATGGTCCTTCGCAAAGTAACTAAGCCAAATGAGATGTTTAAATATGGACAGTAGGCAAACTATAGCATATTTAGCCATAAATAATGATAAAACTATAGCATATCTACGGCTTAGCACCAATCAACATCTCCACGGACCACGGTTATTTCTATTACTAATTAATATGAGACATAATAATTGTTTTCTGCAAAGTTTCGACAAAGTTTCGTTATAACCTACTAAGATATCCTGCACAAAAATCCTGCGCTTGTTCGGTAGAATGTCGCTTGATGAGATTCCGTGGGCCTGTCAAAGTGCAATTGTAATGTAATGTAATGTAATATAAATTTCCGAAATTTCTCAGCGCCACACAAAAGCCACGTCAGGGAGACCAGCTTATTTATCGGCGCTATTCCAAATCAAGTCCGCAATAGCCATGTCCGCCTTGTCCGTTCCGATGCCCGGTCAGAGTCCGGGGAGGTCAAGCCGAGGAGACAGTATAGGGTGCTACGGTGGTAATCGGTGATGATGGCGGTTGTGTGATGACGTAGGAATGGACTCGGGAATCCAGAGTCGGGATAGGATAGCTTGAAGAGTTCGGTTTTACGTGTACTTTGTTCTCATAACATTCGCCCGATAGCTTTTGCAGTACCGGTATGTGTTATATTGTTATATTGGCCTATCTGTTCTAGATGTACTAAATGGACCGGACGACGCATGCGTACAAGACTTTTATTAAATCGATAAATGTCCTTGCTGTATCTCCATAGGATGAGATGATACATGGGGAAGGAAAATTTCCTCCTCATAGAGGCAGGGCCGTAAATCTGTTCGACATGTGGGGAGGGAACTGCCCCTTCTAAAGTCTGTATACTCTCCTCAAGAAGCCCATTATAACAGCATTGTGTGGGAGACTTAATTAATGCATTGAGCTAAACAAATATTTCAAACTTTTACTAGCGGTAATGACTGATTCCCACTACTGAGTTCAATTCCACACTAGGTGAGTGTTAGTTTTTTGTATTTATTCGCACTGCTGCAGCTAGGTTCGGACTGCAGGGAGCAACAAGACTATAGCTTCTCTTGTCGAACCCAAAAAGTTGAAAGTATTATTCGGTCACTATATATCCTCATTTTGATTTCCTTCGTCTGCATGACTTAGTGGACATCCAACTTTAGGAACTCATTTGTAAACTGAACTGTTACCTGTTTCTGCATTCTTTCATGTAAAATGTTTGATCATCAAGTTAAACGACAAGTCGGCTCTTCCTTTACAATACACTGAGGAACGGGATAAAAAAATATACACACTGTGATGAGTAAAAAGTAAATGAATACCGCAGAAGAAATACATTATCAGCGAGCACCAAATAAGTTTTTCATGATCTGTAAAGCAGAGACAAACTTCGACAACACCTCAAATCAATGTTATTCAAGAATCATTGATGAACATTTGAAATTGCCACATGGTTTAAGCGCTTTTGAGACATAGTCGAACGCACCCATGTCTTCAATCGTCGAAGTGCGGAAAACTGCTTTCGGAAGAAGCTGATGAGACAGGAATGACCGGTAGCAGTCGCACTAAATTTTCCACAGTTTCGAACAAGCGTCGCGTTTCCGGGGTAATCTCTCTTAGCACGTTATCGTAATCGTAATCGTAATCTCCAACTTCTAAAGCGTCACTCGAAGGCCAAGCGCAGGGCACCAGCCTATTCACGAGCGCTGCATTAAATCAAATGGGTTTTTCCAAGGAGTAGTCCAGAGGTACCGAGGGGTAGTGCAAGTCCGGTTTCCATGGAGCAGGTCAAGAGAGGAGGCGGAGCAGCTGTTAAGGCGGATGTCGCTTAGGGTGAGAAGAATTGGAAGGCGGAGGATCGGATGAGTCTGGATAGGAGTTCTTGAAAAGGTGAGACTTCCGTTTTGAGTGGAAAACCCGGGGGTGATAGGTAGAGGAGCGCGAATAGGATGCTGGAGGACAGGTTGCGATGATGATGGAAGGACCGAGAATATGCGGAACTCAGGAGGCAGATCGTTCCAGAGGCGTGGTGCTGTGTTGGATATGGCTCGGTTGGAGAACTTGAGATGAGTAGTGACCGGGGGTCGAGAAAGACTGAGATAGGAGAAGGATCTGGTGGAGCTGGTTGCCTGGATGGTGAAAAGATCACGGAGGTACTTGGGCTGGGAATATTGTGGGGAGTTATAGGTTAGTGATAGGACTTTGAAGTGGATTCGCTCTGAGATTTTTAATCAGTGGAGTGATTTAAGGATGGGAGTACTATGATGATGTTTGGGCGTTTTAGTGACAGCTCTGGCTAGTGAGTTTTGGATAAGTTGCAGAGGCTTTAGCAGCATCTTCAAGAGAAGCCAGTGGATGGTAAAGGTGTTTGAACATGTGGAGTTCATTTTGCAAATAAGCTCCAGCACTATACCTGAGAGTTCCGGAAAATTGTGGCAGCTTGGAGAGACCTCTCCAGTTCATAGCAATTTCTCCAGTGCAGCGACGTTGGACACTCACTCCTTCATCTGCATCAGAGGTCTGTCAAAGATCTCGTAGTCGACCTGCTGGTAAAAGTCTTCAACAGTCTGGAATTTATGATCTGATGCAGGCAGTCTTGTTGTCAAGACCTTAAACCTCAAGACCAAGACTTTGACCCTCGAGACCAAGACCAAGACCAAGACTTTGAACCTCAAGACCAAGACCAAGACTTTGAACCTCAAGACCAAGACCGAGACCAAGACCCAACAAAATCACAATCATATCCAGACTTCTATTCCGTACTAAAAAAATTGTCAAGTCGGACTTCTCGCTATTTTAATGAAAACTTGAGTCTTTTGTTTTATTCTAGCAAAACAACTCTAAATGCAGACGTCAGAGAATTCCGAATTCGTGTTTACAAAAGTCCTTCATGCGAAATGTTACTCTAAATGCCTGTTGCATTTTATTAAAGCCAGCTCGCTCAGAATTTTCTTACCAAGAATTTTTTACCTGTGGGGCCTCATAAAAAATCCGCCATGTGAAAAAATACGTTCTACATGTGCTGAAAGCGCTCTGGCATACACAGCAGCTATTCAAGCACTAGATGTAAATGTACAAATCGTGAGTCCTTTTGAAACCTCCCATGGTAAATAACCGGAAGTCAGAATAATTGTTCAAAACAACAGAAAAGCCTCATTTATTCTGTGTAAATACTAAAGCAATTGTATTAGTAATTATTGCATAAATTTTTATAATTCTTGCGTTTTGTTAAATGACTGTTCATATTGACAAAAGTCCTGGTCTTGGTCTTGCAGATCCGAGACCAAGACTTTGAACCTCAAGACCAAGACCAAGACTTTGAGCCTCAAGACCAAAACCAAGACCAAGACTTTTGGTCTCAAGGCCAAGACCGAGACCAAGAATTTTAAAAACGAACTCGAGTGCACTCGAGACCAAGACCTTGGTCTCGAGGACAACAAGACTGGATGCAGGACCAGAGAATCTTTTCGAAATACGTTGTGTTTGTCTTGGCAATGTAAGCGACATCCCAGATTGCTCCATTTGGACCTTAACGGGCTCCGGAGCTGACGAAAGAATTGAGGTGAACGATCTAGTCCCAGGTCTTGAATCGTTAACTCAGTGACCTCCTTTATTCCACACAAAGTTGCTCTCGTCCCATGAGAAGCTGCATTCAGAGCTTCCAGCTTCTCTCACACTATCAAACCGTCCATACCAACAAGAAAAGGCAGTGTCTGCATGACTTTCGCTCTGGCTCAGCGTTGGACAGAGCCTCAGACCGCTTGCCAAGAAGCAAGCACTTTTGGAGCACAGAAGCGGGAAATTGTTCACTGATGTGTTCAGGGTAACCCCAGTAGCTAGCCGTGACAGTGATAGCACCCAGACTGTGCGCCTCAGATGTATATAGATTCTATCGATGGTCAACTCATGTTTACGCTTCTTTCATCTTCGTCTTTGTAACATTATGGACTATACTCTTCCATGCTGCCTGCCTGATTGGCTCTCCTACAACCCTATGCGTATCCCAGATGTTTCTGGCTCACCAGTTGAAAAATCTCTTAGACTGCAATTCCTCCGATGCACGGGATGATGTTCAGCTCAATTTCCGCTGCCAGTTGGAACCCGAGATGTAACTCTGACCCAGAAGTGAGTACCGATTTCTCTCTCCTCTTTTCCCCTTAACGTAATAACTATTGTTTGACTAATAATTTATAGGCCTTTAAAAAATCATCGTAGAATGACGAACTCGTGCTAAACCTATTGGGCATTTAGTGAGAAAAACTCTGAAAAAGTGGTCCAGTATCCTCATGGGTTCTGGGTACGTGTACGCTCCGAAAATTACGCCTCGGATTGGAACCATTTCTCTTGAATCTGCATACATGTCATATTCCTCTGTGTATAAGCTGCATATTTCGCACTGAGGAGAGTCGCCTGGCGATGAACGTTTCTCGCTTTTACGAATACGAACTCTAGCATGATTTAAGCTGGCAGCGAACACCTTCGAGAGGTACTAGATTTGCGCTACAAAAATGGCTAACTCAAATTACATTATCGTGGCGGCATGCGTTTAGAGTAGGCTACTGCTAGAATTCGCAGGCAGCCTGCCACAAACTCTGTGCGAATACTGCTTACTTACAACCGCGCTGGATATTGATTGATTGTGGCAAATGAGGCTATATTTACAGCAGGTTGCATTATATTGCATCACGTCATGTCACATTACATTGCTTCATCAGATCTGCAGATCTTTTAAGTACGGCTTACAGATTATATCTTTTAATGCATATAATTACACGAACGTAATTACAGCCATGAAGGTTGTACATCCTGTGGGATATCTATGGTAGCAGTGCCTCGTCTAGCCTATCTTTTGGCCCCGAAGAACGAAGTCCTGTACATCGGCCTAATTAGGCCTACTGTGTCAGCCCATTTCACCGAAATCAAAGGTTGCCTTACACGCGCTTATGTGCTCTTACGACAGTAGACTAGGCTATAGCTGCAAGGTTAGGCCTCTGCCGTCTGCCGTCTAAATGGCTTGCAATCTTGCTGAATCTTACAGGTTGTTGCCCTATTAACAGCAACTGAATAGTTGTCGTATGCCTAACAGCTGACACAGGACTATTATGTATTACACTTTTTATAAATGAGTTCTGGTTTCTGTGAAGCAACATGATATCAAGCAAATCAATTCTCGCTATAGGTCACCTCGATTATACATAACCTGCCCAGATCGGTTTAAACTGTTCGAAATGTTAGAAAAGTGAACCTCCGGGAGTCCGGGTTGTGGTACGACTGAATCTAACGAGGGCAACAAACATTTAGATACGACTAGGTAAGTAAGTAAGTACATGTAAGTAAGTAAGTAAGTAAGTAAGTAAGTAAGTAAGTAAGTAAGTAAGTAAGTAAGTAAGTAAGTAAGTAAGTAAGTAAGTAAGTAAGTGAGTAGCCTTTATTTCCATCTGACAAGCGCCCATGCATTACATGTATGCAATGATTAGGCCTATGTTGAAAATAAACTCTCGAATCCGTTTTAGGGCCTATACGCGTCCGATCAGAAGGGCATAACTATTTTAGTCTGTAGGGCTTCAATCTCTATACGCGAGCCCCTAAGTTAGGCCTAATTCCTACTTTATAAGCTTTTTTCCTAAATTTCACTGAAACTATTGGGATGGAATCAACGCTTTCTCTCGGTTTCTGTAGGGGCCTATTACAGACCCCAGGGTCGTCTACTATCCCCCTCCCGAAGTCATTGGAGCAACTTCCCCTCCCCTCCCTCATCTTCCTCTTCCTTCCCCTCAAAAATGATGGCACATACACTGACAGATCCCCTCCCCCTATTTTTGGATGGAGCATTTGCTCCAAGGTTTCTATGGAGTAGACGCCTCTGTCAGACCATTTATTTAAAGACTATTTGAATGCAGAAAAAGAATGAATTTTATATTTCCAATTTCCTCAAATAGATGCTATGCAATAAAAACGCGAAGATCGCTACTAAAATATGGGTCAAAGTGACAGTCATGGATCGTCAAATTAGTCGGTCAAGTAATTCTATTCGTCACGGGCTTCAAAGCTAGACTGTGGTTAGTGCGCATGTCCTTGTCCACAAACAGTACTTTGAGTATGGGCCCTATAATGACACGTGATCTATATAGGCCCTGCAGAAACATTTGTCCTACTTATTATAGGCGTCTGTCAGTCTGTCTGTCTGTCTGTCAGTCTGTCTGTCTGTCTGTCAGTCTGTCTGACTGTCTGTCTGTCTGTCTGTCTGTCTGTCTGTCTGTCTGTCTGTCTGTCTGTCTGTCTGTCTGTCTGTCTGTGTATTCTTTGTAAAATGCGTGCTGCTGCTCAACAGATAACGCACATAGGCCTACATAACATAATATGGGATAATAGGTTGGAATTCGTCCAAGTCGACTTGTGCATGGTGTTTTTTGCCTATGTCTGTTTTGCATTCTTCATAAGCGCCTGCTTCTTGTGTATTCTACATGTATGTGAGACTGTTTACGCTTACCCGCATATAAGGACAGAAACTTCTAAGTATTTACGCACGTGGTGCATGCGTTGTATTATTAAGATACTATTAATGTATTAACATGACTTTTGATTCCTCTTCTAGAGTATTGTACATATTATTTGTTTACGTCTAGCTCCAGGGTAAGAATTAAATGTAGCCTACAACTATTAAATCTTTCATTAGAATCCGTGTACATATGTGTTGGACTTTGCTTCCGTTAGGCCCCCTATCGACCCTGACCAGGGTTCTGTAGCTACGTATCTGAAGAAGAGTTATGTGTAGACAAATAAAGATAATATAGGTCTGAAGTGTAGCGTGAGAGGTTGTTTCGTCTTCGTTGTTGTTGCACTTGAGCCTTTACGTTGTTCAGAAACCCCGCAACTCGGTCCCTATAGCTTTGAAACCCGCGGATGGAGCCCTTTCGTCCTATACGGCTATATCCACTCAGACACTTAGACTTTCAGCTCTTCAGCGACTGTTGAGACGCACCCTTCAAGACACCTATGGTCTTATAATAATCAAAGTCATATAAGGTACGTCTGGATGAGTTTTGTCTGGACCGCTGAGAAGACAACTTCCGCTTGTCCGGGGCGCCGTGCCTTGCGCTCGGCCTCCCGGGGTGATTTTGTTGTCCCCTATGCTCGTACTGCTATGGCGCAGCGTAGGGCATTCTCCGTGACCGTTTGGAATGACCTCCCTCTCTCCCTTCGCTCCCTCCCTAGGGACCTCTCAGGTACTTTCTATGGCCTTCTTAAGACCTTTCTTTTTGACCGGGCCTGGGTCGGGAGCGCCACT
The DNA here is from genome assembly GCA_963556255.1 of Allolobophora icterica. Classification (NCBI taxonomy): domain Eukaryota; kingdom Metazoa; phylum Annelida; class Clitellata; order Crassiclitellata; family Lumbricidae; genus Allolobophora; species Allolobophora icterica. Next base: position 20,543,139 of record OY744608.1, read on the forward strand.
GAGTAGATTTCTTGAAGGGGCGCTATATAAGTTCATTACAGATAGATAGTTAGATAGATAGATAGATAGATAGATAGATAGATAGATAGATAGATAGATAGATAGATAGATAGATAGATAGATAGATAGATAGATAGATAGATAGATAGATAGATAGATAGATAGATAGATAGATAGATAGATTTAGATTATGTCTGCATCTTGGGACATGCTGTATGCGGATGATCTTATACTTAAGAGTATAATATGGGATAATAGGTTGCATCTATTCCCGATCACCTGTAGGCCTATTGCCATCCGAGTCATATCTGGCGCATGGACAGCAAATGTCAGACTACCTGTAGTTACAGATTGGTGTCCATTCGTTGTAATGGCTTATTAATTTTTAAGGCTATTGATCTGTAGATCCTAATCGTTATCGTATAATTTATAACGTGCCAAGGCTATTTTGTAATACAGTAAAAAGTAAACTGCCTAAAGTTCCTCAGCACACAAAATGTTTTGACAAATATGAGAGTTTTAGAAAAAGACCAGAATTTGGAATTATATGCAGTAAATATAAAAAAAATTGACATCACTGGAATAGCAGAATCATGCACAAAGCCAGAGATCACAGACAGCGAACTAATTAGATGGTCATAGCTCACTTATAGGCCTAATGGATCGAGCTAACCAGAAGTCAGTTGGGTGCGAATATGTGTTTTACTGTACCCGGTATGTAAAAAGCAACACTGGTGCAGCAGAGAGAAAGCAGGTCTGATCAGTGCAAAGTTGTAGACTTGTGGAATGGTTTGGATGATATAGTAGGCCTACTGTCTCAGTGCAGTGCACACTATCACAGCTTTTAAGAAGCTACGAAAGATGTGCTATTAAAAATTCCAGGCTATGTTCAGAGCTAAGTCATGAACAGGTATAATCTATAGGCTTTGACGCTTCGTGTAACACAAGCATCGAGCACAAGCAAATCTGAGGTACAATCAACCCTCAGCAGATTCAATTCCGTGCGAAAATCCTCGATTCGGTAGGCCTAGGATTATGTATACACGGCCGCGGTGGATTGTTTGATGGTAACGATAGGGTAACCCACAGAATGTTCAGCTTCATGTGTTGTTTTCCGCAGATTAAACTGGCGAATATGGAGAAAATGCTGTATAGCCTATATATGGGATGACAGTAGGCCCCTGGCCCATTCTGGTCCAACAGCTTAACATTAGGTCTAGATGAAAAAAACGAATAAATTAGTCGAATTTCATTATAATCACCGGAGGCACAGGAGTTATGTGTTTAGGCCTATCAGGGCTAACAGTACATTTTGCTTGTATGACTTGTAAATATAGGATTATTGTATACAGTCATATATTATAGCGCCAGGTCCCGAATTTCGAAACAACTCGCTTCAAAGGCCACGAGAGAGAGCTCTAGTAGAGAACTGTACCAAAGATGGCGCTTGATGGCGTTGCGTCTAAGCTGCGGCCTTTGACTTCGTCGTCCTTATCAAAATCTTTGATTCATACACTTGTAGGTAAATGCATCGCTGGACACTCTTGTAAAGTAAGTACTTTAGCCAAAGGTTTACTTACAGGACTCTTGTGGTATAAGTTTGATATAAATGTATCTCTTAACAATATTTGTTTTTCTGTGTCGTCTAATGTGTGAAATGGCTTCTTACTACATTTGGTGTATTCGTCCCGTTTCGGTTGCCGCGCTGCGTCCGCTTGTATAAAAGGGGGAGGTGCACGATGTCATCGGCAATCGTTATTTTGTAAATAATTTTGTTTGGTGGTTAGTTTTTTCTTGCCTATGTTATTATCAGGTACGCTCAGGTAAGTTCGTGATTAGTCAAACCGTGCTGATGATCAATAATTTACATAATGAACCTTTTGCTGTATTCTGTTTCTCGTTTATTCGTAAACGAAAAACACAACAGAGCGCAAGGTGGTTGATTGCGATTGCGCCCAGCTGGCGCTGATTTATCCCCAGGGATATTTATGTCGTTTTGGTTAATGGCAGACGAAAGGTAAGATCACTGGTACTTGCATTATGTTTGCCATCCTGTCCTAATCGGTGGCAAGGCCAATGGTTTGTGACAATTTCAGTAAAAATTTTCATCGCCTGGCAAAGTTGCATTACGAACACCGGCGCTCGTTCAAATCAGATCCTGTTTAGCCAGTTTTTGAGTCAGTTTTAATTTATGGTTGAAATCTGGAGAGGCCAAGAGAAATGATTTCGCCTATGCTACAAGTCTGGTGTTACTGTATCCGAAAGAAAGAGATCAGTATGTGGTCCTGTTTTCCTAAAAAATTAATTTCTACCCCTTGAAATGGTCATCTGTCTGATTACTATGCATCTTATATAACTGTCTGATGTCGTCTTATTTTATGATTTGCTATTGCTGATGCCTTTTGTCATTATCAGGCCAGAAGCCTTAAATTCTTTAGGAGTCAATCAAAATATCTAGTCTTTCTTGAGCTAGTCAGATATGAAACAACTTTCATCATTCAGTTCAACCAGGCTGCTTTCGTATTTAGAATAGCCTATCTATGTATTTCGCAGCTGATATGCTTCATTAAGGTTAGACATGTTTATGGGGTCAGGTATGAAACTCCTTTTATCATTCAGTTCAACCAGGCTGCTTTCTTATTTAGAATATACTTATTTCCCAGCTGATATGCCTCATTAAAGCCTCGACATGTTTTATGGGGTCCGTGTTAGGGCAGTCATCAAGTTACCCCAGAACGTTGTTTATCCTAAAACTGTTGCTTTTCTCCCAACAAGATACTGTATGACCTGGTGATCAACTACAGAAATTCATAAGGTTGGCAGTGTCAATTCTGTCAATATTTCGAATATTAGAACTTTGTAACTAGTTCAGCAGCAAGTTGTAAACACCGTAACATTGTCTCAATTCACTTTATTGCTGTTTGTAAGATTTATTTACATGTTTAAAAAAAAAATCTAAACTGTCCAATGTTGTGTGTCTGTATATTTATATAGCTACAAAATGGAAAGAACTGCTTCCAGTGAGAAGAAGCGATCTTCCATGAGTGTAGAAAATGGGCAGTCAGGTACTACCTCAAGTGCTAAAAAGCAAGCATCTATGACCATTGAAGCTGGGAAAACAGATACAGCGTCCAATGCTAACAGAAGAACCTCTCTGACAGTTACAACAGGAATGGCGAACACTACGTCCACTGATAATAACGTAGTGTCTCCATCAGTCGAAACTGGAAAAGCAGAATCTGTTTTCTGTGATAAAAGGAATTCGTCTCCCCCAGTGGAAATAGCCTCCAGATATGAAAGACAGTACTCTCTTCCTGTTTCTACTGAGGTATCGGCTTCCTCAGATAAGAAACGATGGTCGATCACAGTTGACACAGTGCAGTACAAGGTTTGTCCTGGATGACTTTCATTAAAAATTGTGATTGAAGTCTTTATTACTGTGGCTTTGGCAAAGTGAATATCCTGTTAATCTGTTTTAGCAGTTGTGTTTTTGAAACATGTATAATTTGGGTCTAAATTTTTTTCTCGTGTCAGTAGGAGCTTGCTTGCACGTATTGCTCTTATAGCATACAGTGAAGGTAGCATGCCATGGATATTGTAGCCTATATGAAGTGCATGCAAGTGCTGTTTTTATGCAACTGAGTAAATTTAATTTTAAATTACACTACATCAATCATTGTCATTGCTGAGATAAGTGATCTTAGTTAAGGCACTTCAGTCAGAATTGTAATTGTAGATTTAAAAATATCTAAAATGCTACTTAAAGCTAGCTGCATGGCACCAGTTTATTCATGAGCACTGTCGGATCGGGGATTGTCCAGAAATACTTTGTGAAGAATAAAATCCAGGTGCTAGACGACCTGAGAGAGAAGAAGACAGAATAACAATTGGGTTGTGCTTTGTTTGAGATAAATAGGAAAGCAGCAGATTGGTTGAGTCAAGTTAAGATACAGGTCATAGAGTAGAGCAGAGATCTAAAACTGAAATGAAACTAAGGGCCAGATAAGGAGTCCCAAACAGCGGTTCTTGGACCAGATAATAAAAAAATGTAATTTAAACTAAAAATGTGGAAGGAGTATGAGTTACTTACAGAAATTAATCTTGTAAATTATGTCACAACAGAAAATCTAGGCTGTGTTAGACTTGTATAGTACAAAACATTTTAGGAATTTAGTTAGCACATAATACGGTGAGACAATGATTTCTTCCTAAGACATTTCAGTAAGCATGAAGGAACATTTGAAATATTAACTATGTATTATGAAAATTACAAATGATTTACAAAGTATTGTGGGCCAAAAATCAGACCACAGGTAAAATATGACCTACAGGCCATGATTTTGAGAACACTGCTGTAGAGGTGTGTGACTAGCAGAGGTATGATTCTAGTTAATAAAAGTTCTGAGAGACTCAAATAATGCAATTAATTAAAAAAGTATGTGCAGTGCATATACATTTTGATTAATATGGGCAAATAGAATTTGAGATAACTGCTCACACAGAACCACTAATTTGCACTTTGTTAGAAATGTTCGATACTCTAATGAATATGAATCTAAAGTTGTTTGCTATGCTGTTTACATGAACACGACTGTTTTGTTTAAAATTTTTCTCTCAGGTTCAAGAAAATGAAACACTGTTGAGTATTGGTGCTCGTTTTGGAATGGGACCAAGTGAATTAAAACAGCTGAACAAACTTATGAGCAATCACATTTACACAGGACAGGTAATACTGTCTTACAGCACAGATGGGTGCTTCATGCATATTTAAATGGAATCTGTTTCATTGAGGATTGTAGGAGTGATTGATTAATTTACAGCTTTTGTTAGTAGTAATTATTGCTTCTCATATTTATGCCAGGTCACTGTTGAATAACTAAGATTCAGTAAGTGGCAACAAGCAGTTTTGCTTAAGGAACTTGTTTCACATCCTAGACAACTTACACATCAACAGCCCAAATTAGTACATGGCAAGTGTGCTGTACCAGTGAAAAGGCTGTTGTATCATGCTTGGCAGCTTTTTCTTTATATCTCTAATTAGATATTTTAATTACCTAGGCAGTTCTTAGGCAGACTTATATAGGGGGTGGGGTTGGCTCTAAAGATGGGGAGAGAAATTAGAAGTAATAAGTTCAAAACTAAATAAAGTTTTGGAACATTGAAAAAATTGGTCATATAAATAAGTAACTTGATATTATAGGAATTTCTTGCGAACCACATTCTGTGCAGGAAAACTGCAGTTAAAAGGATATATGTGATCATGATGCTTTGGCTGATTTTGGGATGTTTTAGAAGTTGCTTATCTATGCAAAGAACTTCTCTGAAGCCGAAGAGAGAGAAAAAGTTCAGAAGTTGGCTGATGAAGAAAGAGAAAGGGCAGAAAAGCAGGCTGCTGAAGAGAAATACCGTACTCGATTGCGAACAGAAGAAGCTAACTTTGCTCCATTTGACTCCGTCTCATTAGAACCATCTGCTTCAGATGCTCCACGATCTCGGCATTCAAGTATTATAGCATCAGTAAGTACTTAATTGCTAGGTCTGAAACCTTGAGACTTCATCATGTTAAACTCTTAATATTAGCCTGTTTTTGTTTTGATCATGAACAAAGAGAAAATAAACTTGTCATTGGCTGTTATAGGATTACTGTTCAAGTCTTGTTTACCTCATCTTACACTACATGATTATTGGGTAGTTGGCTTATGCTTTGTCTTTACAAAAACTTCAGTAACATGAAATCATGCATGTAAATATAATTCTTTATAATGTTAGCTTAGAATTGTAAGTGTAATGCTCAGTTATATTACAACTTTTCAACCAAACTCATCCGGAGTGCTCCCAACCTGATTACGAGACCACGATTCTCCAGAATTTATACTTCTCTAGAATTTATACTGCTCACGAAAAAATAATTTGCTCTGGCAGTATTTTGGCAGCATCATTCTTGAACATGTTTTGTCAGTTACTTTTTTATTGTGTTTACCATATTTGTATCCAGCACACAATAGTTACATTAAATTTATCAGATTGAAGCTGTATTCCAGATTAACTCTGAAATACTTACTCACCGCATATATTTCTTATGTTTTGCATTTCTGCTTATGTTTCATTTCACTTGTGATCTATTCTCTTATGTTGTAGGAATACTCACGCACTATGTCTGGTCGTATCGACGAATTCTCTGATTGCATATCAGAGAAGTCTGTTGACACAATCATTCGCAACATAAAGAAAAACCGCCTCCGTCTAGAAGCGAAATACGTCACAGATGGACAGGTCAGTTGGTCATTTTCATTGATTGGTCAGTCTTTAGCTACGGACACTCGGCAACACTAATTTCTGTAAAGGGACTAGAAGTCATGATCTCTTGTAACTCTAAGTCCAGATCATCATATTGGTATGTTTTTATATTATGGTTTTACAACCACATTTTCTTTCGTGTGATGTGTCTTGAACATAAAGAAAAAGAAGGGACATGCAAACAAACTATTGACATATACATGTTAAAAATTTAATTTAAAAAAATTAGACAGTGTACCAAAAGAGATGTTGTTGTAACAAAAATATTGCATAAATATATGTCATATTCAGAGAGTTGAATGTCACCCAGAATATAAGTCTTGGCTGTGTAGTGTAAATTTTGGCACTGTTACCACGTAATACAATTTTAATATTAGGCTTTGTACAATACGTTTATCTCTTTTGTTTGATAAGTTACTGAATGTCTGGTTGCCAGGGAGTAGTAAGTGGAACTTTGTTGGTTACCACTAATACGGTCATGTTCGATCCAAACGTATCAGATCGTCTGGTGATGGATCGTGGTTCTACATCATATGTCATGGTCGCTCCATTCGAATATGTCGTTCGTTTGGCTATTGTGGATGACATTGCTGCCATGAAATGGCAAAGGTTGTTGATTTTTCCTACGGTTGAGTACATTTCTGCACGACTTAATTCATTTTAACTTTGAGGATATGTATATAATGGATATACTTAATATATGTATGGGTATTAGTATATATATTTTAAGTTGTAATTCTTGTTGACTGTAATTATTCTGACGTGTTAGATATATTGGAATTAAATGATTATATTGTAACATACGTTCATACACTTGAGTGTTATGCGTAACTGTGGTGAAAGAGTACAAAGATAGACAAAGATTATGTGAGCAAATGTGTTAACACCATGGGGCTATGTGTCTGACGTTTGTACCACTCGTCTCTTGGTTCTTTCAGTTTTATGCAGACTGTTTCAAGCAACTGGGCTGTGGTTTTCACATGGCTTTGGGAGTTTAACCCTTTGACGATGAGCGTGTACTAAAATGCATAGATACTAATCCTTCTTGTCATTAAAGGATTCAACAAATCTTAAAAGTTATAAATTTTTAAGATTCTGTAAACTTAAGGAGTATTGTCTTCTTAATGGCAACTCAAACAGGTTGTCAACAGGTAACCTATGATTGGTTCTTTAAAGGTATATGCATACATACTGTTGTCATTGTGCTTGTTTAGGGACAGTAAAACTCCATCCACAAAGATCTATCAAGGTTGTGATTCTAAAGAATCTGAAACTGCTGCAGAAATTCCGAGCTCTGACAAAGACGAACTTTTATCGAGTTTCGAATCGTCCAGTTGCACACATAAGTCTGATTCTCCGGTGATTGCAAATGGGACGTGTTCACCACCAACCGATAGTAGTGGTGTTTCAGAGGATGAAAACGCTGGTGGGGATCTGGCAAAGGACCAGAAAACAATGCACAACGGTCATTTCTCCAGCAGGCAGAAATGTGAAGAAACAGTTGAGGTTGCAAAATCAACCGGTACGATCGTACTGCCACCGGACGACATGAGTGATTATGTTAATTCTGATGCCTACAGCAACAAAACAAGCCACGTGCTGATCAAAAATCGCATGAACCTTTGTGATATGCCTCTGGAAAATTCTCCTCGACAAGGACTCTTTGCACAGAGGCAATTGTCACAGGCGTCGTACGGTCTCTTCCCAATCGATGACATTGAGCCGGTGAACGATCAATGCTTTCCATCATCGTTTAGTCCACTTAAAGAAGTTGTTTCTGCAATTCGAGCCTGCAATTCACCAGCTTTGGCTGGTTCGCCGATGTTGCATGCAAACTCGTATAAGGCATCACCATACGACATTGCTTCTGCTTCGCCATTTAGAAGGAAGCAGAGCCTTTCAAACATGGTAGAGATGAGCGCCTCTCCGTTTGGACGCAAACAGAGCCTTTCGAGCATGATAGAGAGCCATGCTGAATCGGCCTCGAAGTTGATTCCAGTGTATTCTGCTAAAAGCATGCAACGTGCTGCTTCCAGTTTGACAATGGGTGATTCCTTTTGTATTCCACCGGGTCAGAATTACATCATCGATCTGTCATGGGAGCAGTTTGGTCAGCCTAAAGACGAGGACGGCTGGTGCACCAGTGTTTGCGATTTGCCGCCAATTCCAGATGAAGATGCTCATCAGATGGAAAAACCGGACTTCTTCATTTCAGATGATGAAGATGATGATGGTGAAGATACACAGTCAAAGCCATCAGAGAAGTTGACCGAGGTGAAAGAAAAGACATCTGAAGTGGATGTAGAAAAGCTGCTCAAATCTACTGATGAAATCTATAAGTCGTTAGATGGTAAGTGGAGAATTTAAATGTTACGTTTTATTTACTTCATTCATGAGCTAATTGAATCTGTTGTAATGTGAAAATTGATTGGTTTACATTAAGATGCAAGTGATGAAGTAGCAGTTACAGTTTGCTTGTAAGTGGTATTAGGCTGAGCTTCATGGTAAGGGTTTCAAGTAAATTTGAGAGAAACAGAAAAGCGATGAAGAAAGATAATATGAATATTTGAAGAAATATAAGTCCTGAGATTTTCTTTATGATAAAAATTTCTGATTAAAATTATTAATTGTTTTGCTATCTACAGATTTTGGTATGTAGATCTCACATTTCTGTTTACGTGACTCATATTTCTTTGTGCCTTGAATTCTTTTAGCTATTTCTTGTTTCGCAAATGTATTTCCCGTGTTTAATTCCTGCTTTGATTCTTTTGCACAGCTTTACATGTGAATTTATTCCAAGTGTAGTGAACAGTTTAAAGAATTAGAAGCTGTTTGCTGTTTTTGAATATTGTTTGTCAGTTCTAATCTTTGGTCTTAAACTTGCATGTTATGTCCATCATCTTAGGTTGAAGTGCCTCCTTTAATTTTGTTGAGTATATTTCCTAACTTTCTAGCTTAAGGTTTTGTTCTTATTGTTTTTGATAAGTATTGGTGTATTGTTCTTGCTGGGTAGTTCATCAGATGTGGAGTATGCAAACTTTCATACTCCACGTTACAGGGTGATTGCTCAACCAGCAAACTACCATTTGATATCAGAAGCGATATACTGCCACTGATGTGCTGCTCCAGTGCATGGGCAAAAAAAGAAATTTTAATGGCAGTGTCGAGCATAACTTAGCTTAGCAATCATGGTGTGGGCTGTTGAAGGCCATAAGTGTCAAGTCAGAGGTAATATTTAGAAAGTCATCACAACTGCAGAATCATTTTTAAAATTAACACAAACCAGAGTTCATTTAATAAAAAGAGACCTGCATTTGAGTTTCTGGATTTGTAGAGAAATGTTTAGAATTATAATTATTACGTTTATATATTCAGACTGTTAGGTAAGCAAATCATGTTGTGTGGTAGTTTGTTGGTAATGTAACAATATTTAACCTGTGTGCCCAGGCACTGAATCCATGTCAGTCATGTGCAACTGAAAATGACTGTGTTGCTTAGAACTACAATGTAATGCAAACTGAAGCCAGTTGGCTTATAGCTTTTGTTGTATCCTTACAACAAATTAGGGACGGAGTAGTGTCAAGAAGTCAAAGCTTTGTTTAACAGAACTTAGCCAAATAGCACAAACCAGAGCATTACAAGGTTATGCTGCTTGGAATAAAGATGGCTATCCATCTCCTGAATTTTCTATTGATTTTCCCATTTTGGCCTACTAACCTGATGTTCATATAGGCCTTATCAGCGCATAAGTGACTGTGGGTGTTTATAATTGGTTTAAATTCAAGCAAGCCATGTTGATTTTTATGGGCAGCAGGGGTGCTACTCTACAAAAGTGTTTTTTTTAAATTGCTTGATGGGGATTCAAATTGAATTCTTGTTCTGTATAGTTTAACTGAAATAGGACGCTCAGTCCTTTGTAGTATTTTTCTTTCAACCGACATTAGTGTTGTTTACCCAATCTGTCTGTGTTGCTTCAGTGTTCTCTTTATGGGGTCAAAGTATAGTCTGTGAATTTTGACATCATCCCCCTTATGGATGTGCTATATTTACACAGGTCATCTTGTGCATATGTGAGTGTGCATGAGTGTGTATGTGTATGTATATATATATATATATATATATATATATGTATTATCAAGACATTTAATATAATGTAAAGTACCCCCCTGCAAAAGTGCTGAATATATGTTATATAATTATACTCATGTTTATATTTGGTTTATGCACATACATTGTAAATGTCTGTCAAACATAGGGAAATTATTTTAAGATTAAATCAGTGCCTCTGTAATTCTATCTGTCTGCTGTCAGTTGCGTTTAATCGATAAAAGGCAAAAATTCCTTTTAAAAATCAATAAAAGGCAATCAGGCCTCTTTCTGAGTCATCAGTACAATGAACATGCATGCACGTATGTGTGCATGTATGTATGTGCAGAGTTATATAATAAATTATAAGAATCTTTAAAATATGCTACACATTCGCATGCACACTAAATACTATACTTATAAGATATTTAGGATATATAAAATTATGTATCAGGTACCAGCAAAGATATTATTATGTATCAGGGACCAATGAAAATATTTACGGGTACTTTAAATTCAAATCAATTCTTGTTCTTAAGAGATCTTGCCAGGTTTGAACTAAGTCTTAGTTTGATTCTCCCAGGAACCAGTTTTAGGGTAATGACCTTTTTCAGTTACTGGTCCAGCTCTCACCCTACAGTCCTACACCTATTCATTCTCTGCAGTCCTTGGTGTTATTTTTATCTCGGCTGATGAGCTACCTCTTTCAACAAAAGTATGAACCAAAGACTGTCTTTTGACCTGAAAATTGAGCTGAGTTTTGACCTGGTTTTGATGTGTCATTGATTGATATATTGTGCATAAGACACCAGTGCTGTAGACGATGAGAAGTGCAGTCCTTGAAGCTAACCCCACAAAGCAGGCATGTCTATGAAGTGCTATCAACTTCATTTCTTATCCCAGTATAGGAAGGCAAGATGGTGGCCAGCCCTCTCCCTAACAGCCTGATCTTCCCAACAAGAGTGTACAGTCAGTGTACTCATTTCACAGGCAAGTTCACTGGGGTGTTAATGGAACAGGAAGCTTGAAGAATTTGAACTTTCAACCTCTGATTTGACAGCCCAGGATGTAAGGACTTGACTATCATGGACCATAGAAGTTATTTAAATAAATAAATATTGTTTTTAATCTGGGTATCGATTATTCCTTTATAGGAGTTTGTTAAGGTCAGTTGCTGCTAAACTGCTGATTTGATTTGCTGATATTGGCTCAGATAGAGCACTTTGCACCAGTAATAGAATTTATCATCGGTTTTTGAATAAAATTACAAGTAGAAAAATGTTTACAGAAAGCCTTGTTTGCATGTCGTAGTTCTGATACCGAGGCCAGCGACACATTATGAGGATTTGCCTTGGTATCTGTGTGTTGTGATTGGACATCCAATGCCAGGCAAGGCCGGGAAGGTGTCATCAACAGAACCCTACTCCACGGAAAACATGAAGCCAGCGTACTGGTTCTCAATTCACAGGCATGAGTATGTATTGTTCTGTTTTATAGAATAATATAATAATTATGTTAATAATAGAAGGAATTTGTTGTCCTGTATCTCTGCATGATTTGTAATCTGTTAATAATAGAAGGAATTTGTTGTCCTGTATCTCTGCATGATTTGTAATTTGTTGCCAGTCTAATAAAAAGTAGACAAATTTGTGAAATGTTCTTAGAACTGTAAAATTGCAACTTCATTTGGAATACAGAATCCTAGCAAGACTTGTTGAGTGTAATACTCTGCTGCTGTAAACTGTGAATAAGCTGGTGCTTTACGTTTAGAGCTTTAGAAATTTGGAGTTTGCAATTACATGACTGTGCCTGAGAAAGTCCTTACAAAGTCAGAAATATCAGTGTGCAAGAAATTAACTCAGAAGTTCATTAAGTATAAAATAAGTCCAACATTATTCTCTACCAATATTCTCACCAAGATATGAAATATACCATTCAAGAGGTCTTACTGGTAAACTTCATGCTACATAACTAATTTTGCGTGTGGAAAATTCTATTTAATATGCCATGACGTCTAAACTTTAGTCGAGATTTAACTTGCAGTTTTTCTTAACTTTTCCTTTAGATATTTACAAATTAAATAGTTTTGACATATTTACAATTTTTCTGGTCTATATGCACTATATTGGTAAATATATTTTCCTGGCTACTCATTTTAGTTTCTATGAATGCATATGTGGAATAGTTATTTTTAAGCTACTAACTTGATTGTTAGGTGAGGTGGATGGGAAACGTATACTCTGTTTGAAATATGGGCAGTACTTGAGTTTCTCTCTTTTTGTGCTTTGTCTGTTTCCTCAGCTTTCTTAATTATTTGTTGCTTTGTTTGATCTTTGAAGTGTTCATCCACTTTATGAATTCATCATGACCCATTTTTCAAACATCTACGGTTCAGAAGATAAAGTTAATCCAGCAGATCGGGGTCTCATGGTTCTCAGTCAAGAATTGCTCGACTCAAAGCTAGAGGTCTGCATTTATCATTATTCAATCTTTAATTCAGATATATTCAGTGATATCTGTACGAAGTTTTATCGTATTGAGGAATTTATAATGTGCCTCTCGCAGTATACACTGTTCAGAGGCATCTGATTTATGAGTGTCTGGAGTATTTTGAGTCTCAGAGAATGAATTAGTTTTAAAGCTGGGATAGATCTATAGCTTAAATTTTATTAGGAGACAGTACAGCTAAACCAATTATAATTGAAATAATTTAGATGTTTAAGAAATAAAAATCAGTTATTAATTTCGAGAAGGTTAAGAAGCATAGCTATGGTCAGCCTACCATTGTAAGCATATTAATCGCTTAAGCCTGCTGTTGACATTGTTCCATCAGCAGTTAAATTATACGTATAGTACGGCTGTTCCATTTTATTTTGATTGTTATCAGCTGTTTTTGTTTTTTGAAAGGCTTCTTCTTCAACATGTCAGTTTTTTCTGGATGAGTCATTAAACCTGAATCTGCCAGAGCTATCTGAAGAAAGTAAAATTCTTGATGACAATCAACTTGCAACGGTAGGATGTGTGTAATTAAAAGATGCTGCATGCACTGGTAGTTTCCTGGTCCATTTCCTGGTTTTTAAAGTCTTTCCAGCATTTTACTTACTTGATAAATGGAGAAAAGTTGGCATATCTGTCCACATATATGAAGAGTTATAAAGTCTACTAAAAATGATAATAGGATCATCTTTTGAACAGATAGCCTGAACTGAACAATGCACCTTGGAATGCCTTATAGAGTCTCAGTTCTTTAGTCTTTTGTTCTATTGCTTTGACCTATTGTTGTTAATGCACATTTGTGGACTAATTTTTTATATGGTTGAATAATGCAGATTGCTTGTTTTTGAGTTTTTTAATAATTGGATGAACTAAGATCCCGCTGTTTCATTTCAGCTGAACAATGCACTGTTTCCTCGTGCAAAACACAGTCTTTGGAAGCTGGTTTATACCATCGAAAGGGATGGAACCAGTCTGCAGACACTCTATCGCAAGATGAGTTACATGGCAGAAAATGACCCACCATGCGTCATCATTGTCCGAGACAGTTCAAGAACGGTAAGAAGAGAAATTATGTTAGAATTATCTAAATATGGGTATAATACAGCTATTTTGTAATAGGTACACAACTTGAACCAGCAGTTGTTACCATATAATGGCAGTCTTACTGATTGTTTCAAACTTTAGTTTTAGGTTCTGTTTTGATGCTAACTAGTTTGTTTTGCGTAAAGAGGAGGAAATAAGTGATTTGAGCAAACTGGGACTTCATACTCTACTCTTGCACAGAGTTACTAATCATTTGATTCTTTGCCATTTGTTTTAGGCTTTTGGAGCAGTTCTGTCTTGCACCATCAAGAGAAGTAATGAGTATTTTGGAAATGGGGAAAGCTTCCTTTTTAGCTTCCGGGATGGATTTAAGGTTTGACTTAATTTTTTATTGGCTGGTGATGTTTAGTGTGTTTCACTCTTTTGTAAAAGTAGTCCTTAATCATGTTACTTTGTACATAGCCAGTGTAGATCCAAGGGCCACAGAGATTATAAACCAGGCCACACTATTCAGCTGACTTGGACAATGATTGACTGTCCCTTTTGCCCGTACAGCCACGATGTAACAGCGCGCTTCTCAGTTGTTGGCCCTGTGATATGGAACGGGCTCCCTTGGGAGCTGTGTTGCCTCCCTCGGGTTCTTCCATCGCTGTTCTACAGGCTCCTTAAGACTGCTTTTTTTCGCTTGACCTGGGTAGGGAGCCCCTCTGAGTAGAGACCTGGAAGGGGTGCTATAGAAATTCTGTTTGATTGATTGATTGAATGAGACCAAACTTTTCATTATAGGATTTTGTTAGTGTTGCAATACTGCTACAGTGAAGACTTACTAACCATGTAAGACATTAATGCATGGTAACACAGTTATATTGTGGCAGTTATATTGGCCCTGACTCATCAGACCTGGCGTGAAGTTAATTTATTAGATTCTGTGATTACCTTTCTATTCTGTATAGTTAGGAAGTAGGCATTAGTGGACACAACTGAAAGGCACAGAATTTTTATCTGAGATTGCCCATCTTTGTTTCGTGTTACATCATTCGTAGCATATTCTTTGCATACACAGGCACCAGGGAAGTAATCAAATCAGTTTGGATTAGATTATATCACTAATGAACAGCACTGATTGTTAATATTCTTCACCATTGTGTGTATTTCTTCTGTCAATAGAAATATTCGGCATCTTGCATCAACGAATACTACGGTTATGGGTACCGAGACAGCCTTTGCTTTGGAGCCCATCAGTATGTGTATTGCAGTATTTCTCTAAACTATAAAATTTTTGACTTCAGGAATCTGATTTTCATATGCAGTTGACTTAACTGCTTGCCTGTATCAACTTATTAACAATTTTGCAAATGGTTGAAGACCATTCTCTTCGATTGTGTTCTTGTGAAGTCAGGTAAGGTGAACCTCTGGTGAGTTTTCTGGAAGAGGTGCTCTGTAATTATGCACTTACAATTACTTACAATTAGTAAAGGAGTGTATACTTTAGGTAGGACATTATACCATTTGGGTCACACAGTCATTCAGTCTTAGTCCTCCGTCTCATTGTTATGTGAGCCTCCATTACCATTCTTCTGTTCATTCATGGTTTCCCTCAGTGACCATTGATCAGCCTGGAGGATAAATCAAATGGCCCTGTGTTATTGACCTTTGAAATTGTTTTTCCTTTTCCAGTGGAAAGTGTGGACTGTGGCTCGATGGTGACCTTCATCACGGTCGAACGCAGAAGTGCGCAACGTACAACAACGACGTTCTGACTATGACAGAGGATTTCTACGTTCATCAACTGGAAGCGTGGTGTCTCATCTGAGACCAGTTCTCCATGTTATCTCTTCTCATGGCTAACAGGGCCAAAGCATGCAGGTAAGAAGCAGTCACTTTGGATCCTTAAGCAACATAGTTATTGAGGGCTGAATAACTTGTTTGACTTAATTACTGTAGCACTGGATTAAAATCTCAGTGCGTCATGGATAATATATAATTCATAAAAAGTTCTTCTCCACCCTTACCCACTTGTCTGATTAACTTATATTGGCTAAACTTTCTATCGACTGTGTTTCTTTAGCTACAAATGTTATCTTTTTTACTGAAGTGCTTTCTATAGTAAGTCGTATCCTTAGGTCAGTAAAGTGCAGATTTCTGCAGTATGATACAGAACCAGTTTGAATTTTGGCAATTCCGATGTCAGAAATGCCACACTAATGCATAGGAATGAATTCAATTCAGTGTTTTGCTAATTGAGTAAGCAACAACATTTGAAAAGCAAAAGCAGAAGGTGATTGTTGTGTATACTTGTTTGTACAGCTTTCCTTTTCCCTCTGAAATGGCATTAATCACTTTGTGCATCTTTGGCTCTGTAGCTGTCTTCTTGGTTATCTTTTCTCCTTTACACCTTTCCCTGTTTAATAGATGATATTTGTGACATTTTAGTTGATCTTAACGTCATCTACATTATGTAAAATTACCTAGTAATATGTGAAGACTGGTCATGTGATTTTCAGATAACTGTTTAACACTTTAATGACGAGCATGTACTAAAATATATGGAAAACTAATCCCTCTTGTCAATAAAGGGTTAAATCATTTCTAAAGGTTTCTAAATATTGCCCTAGAAATGGCATTTATTACTTCTGTGCACATTTCCTCTGTAGAGCTCTGTCTTCTAGGTCACACTTTTTCTTCCATTTAAATGATCAGAGTAATGACTTTTCTGTTGAAGTTGGCTTGTAATATGTGAAGTCATCTGACTTCATTCAGTTTAAATCTTTCCTAAAGCTACAAGGTCTGACAATGAAAAGCTCTTCAACATGGGTTGGCATTGTAGCCAAGTGTCTACTCACTGGCCCATCACCTGTGGTACCTGGGTTCAGCTCCCAACTACCTTATGAGTATGAATTAAATCTGGGTCATACTGTGAAACTTTGTGCCATCAGTTGATGCCTTGTGCATTAGACACCGGCGCAATAGAAGTTACTAATTAAACTAAATAACCTTAGTAACCATCATCTTGGATGTTAGTGCCTCATTGAATCCATTACACATTTACACACAACAGCTATTTTCATCTAAAATCCTCATCCACTAGGAGACTGATGGGCTATCACTCAGTTTTAACACTTTAACGATGAGAATGTACTAAAAGTGACTGAGAAACCACTACAGCTCGTTGTTAAAGTGTTGAGACAAGTCAACAGCCAGATAAGTTTTACTGTACTGTTAGACTATATCTTACTTTTTTATTGACTGATTTTGTTCCAGGCTTGGATCTCAGCTGTCGTGTTTTCCAGAAAAACAGATGATGCAGTAGCCTGCTTTTGTTTATGGTCAGTTTGAGGTGAAAAATTCTGTGAAAAAGTAATCTTGTATCTGTTTATAAATACCGTATATGTTTGTAAATTTACATATTCTTACAATTTTATCTTAGCCTATACTATTTTTATTGTTGATTTTAGAAGCTTCTGTGATTTTCCAACATTTTTTACAATTACCTAAATAAAAAACTGTTAAACATTATTATCAGGTGGCAGTGGATTTTATGTTTGATAGTTTGCATTAGTGAGATATGATTTTTTGAATTTTCGATGAATTTATTTTCATGTCTTTCAGTTTGAACAAAGAATTGTGAATGTTAGATTATGAGATTCTTGACTGATTTAATTGTCACTTGCCTTGTTACGCCTATGAAAGATAGCTGTAACTGTGACATTGTTTGATGAAAAATTAAACACATTCTTCGTGATACATGAGAAGTGTTGTAAAAGGTTGGTGTTTTGAAGGGTTCCAACCGTAAAATCCCAGGTCCAATTCTTCCTGTATGATAACAGTTTTAACAAGTTGAAATTAAAGACAACTGCAAGAAGCTAGCTGTATCAGATGAATTGAGACTTCCCCCTTCAAGTTAAGCATGTGATTATTTCAGCTATAGCCCTGAGTTAACGGAGGCAAATTCAATTAGTCATTTTGAAATTTGCATGATGTAACATTACTTTTCATATACATACATATGTGCATTTGTTGGTCTATGCAACTTTTCTTCAGACAAAGTTCCAATTATTAACCTGACGTTGTTTTATGTATAGCAGATGTTTAGTTAAACGAAAACAATTGTTGAATTTCAACTGCAAATAAAGTTTTTCATGTATGTTTATGACTTTGAAAATTTGATTTACCGTAGATTCAGTAGCTCCTTTTCTGGGTTGTACAGCTGCATTTTTATGGTGGCCAACATGATAAATCATGTGTATTTAGGAACAACAGTTTATTCTGTCCAAGCATATGATGGGGCGTGGTGGTTCAGTCGTAAGTTCGGCGCCTTGTGACCGGAGGGTTGCAGGTTCGAATCCCACTCTAGCCGCTGCGTACGGACCTTGGGCAAGTCCTTCACTCGTAATTGCTCGTGGCGCTTCGGCGTGAAAATTCCAACACAGTATCAAATGCTGTAGTCGGGAGCGCCTCTGAGTAGTAGTAGACTTGAGGAGGCGCTATAGAAATATCCGGAATAAATAAATATGAGTTAACCATTAATCTGGATTACTCTCATAGCACCTATTGATGCATTTGGTTTTTGCAGTAAATTTGTGCTTACTGGATCATTAGTCTTGTATTGGCTGGCAAGGCAGATTTTTGGGTGCAACACATGCTCCCACTTCTTCCAGAGTTACTAATGAGATTTGTGAAATTTGTTTAGATGTAACTGTAATGTGATAAGAAATGTGTTTATTGCCATTTCAACAGATACTAGTCCAAGGCTCTCTACACTACTCTAAAGGATGTTAAAGTCTGTATACACAACAAATTTCATGAGTTGCCAAAGAATGCGTAATTAAATAAAATTCACCAATTGTTGGCCCTCACACACATGTAAAGCTGAACCAAATAATTTCTTATGATGTGATACATCTTTGAATTCGCTCTCCAACACCCAATAAATGACCCTCTTTCTGTGAGTGCTATTCTAACTTGGGTTGCTTTGTAATGTTGAGTTCATTTTTAGTTAGGACTTTCAGTACCAAGATTTCAAGGTAGCTTGAATATTTGGAAAGGTAACATTTGTTTTTGAGAAAGTTTATTCTCGTGTATTATTAATTTGTACAGTTCAACACTAGTATCACTTTGTTGTTTAACTTTGGCATAATATATATATATATATATATATATATAAATAATGATGAGAAGTATACTTGTTACTTATGCATAATGTACGTAAGTTTTTGTATTTGACACACACACACACACATATATATATATATATATATATATATATATGTATATATATATATATATATATATATATATATATAATACACTGTAATGAATGTTAAATCGAAGAAAGGGCAATTGAAAATGCTTTGTATGGTGGCTTCACTAGCTTGTCTTGTATAGACTCAATATCAATAATCATGGACATTGAAAAATGATACATTGTGGTTTAGCAAGCTACAAACCAGAATGTGAAAGGTGGATACAGTATCAGTTGTCACATGTCTGTATGTATCTTGTACCGATATGGACCGGCATCTGAACTTGTATGCATTGGCTGTTAAGATTGTCTCAAAATCTTGTCAAGTCGCATTACTTTCGAGAGGTTAATAAAACATGCTATAATAGGTCACTTCATGTGCATAATATTATGTGTGCAGAACATTTTTCAGTATATATATGTATATATATATATATATATATATATATATATATATATATATATATATATATATATATATACACACACATGTATGGTGTTATTATGGTTTTAGACTTGTCATGCTCCTGAGTGTTACAGATTTTTACCAAGTTAATATTTCACTCTGTTTACCTGAAACATTCGAGTATTAAGATAAAGGGAGAATGTCGTAAAACAGAATAAACATAGATTATGTTGTAACAGAGTGAAGCATTGAATACAAGCTGAAACTGGAAATTTCTTCAATCAGTTTCTATGCATATATCATCTGGAAGATGATAATAGCACAGAAATATGGCAGTCAATGTTTTGAAGCATAAAATTATGTGAAAAAGTACATTTAGAAAATAGCTTAACTTCTGATAAAATGCTTTACATCAATCAATCAGCCAAGCAATTATATAGTGCCCCTTCATGGAAACTATTCAGAGGTGCTCCCAGCCCGATCACAGCGAAAGAGAACAGTCGTTAGGGCAGAGAAGAAAGCGGTGGACAAGTTTAAAGGAAGAGATCACAACTCAGGGGGAATCCATTCCAAATGGTGGGTCCAACCACAGAACAATCACATACTGTATTTTGTCTTATTAAATATCGGCTTATGGGTTATGGGCAAGCTATAACTAGGCTTAGGCATTGTGGGCTCTCTCTCCATCTCTGGGGGGTGTTTTTGTGTAGAAACATTACTTCGATATACTGTGAATTGTTTATGATTGAATGTTTACTTTGCACACACATTAATTAATTTCTGAGTGCTTTAAAACATCCGGTACAGACCAGTGACTGTAATGTGTTAGTTAGATCCAATGTTATTTCTAAATCCATCTAAGCACATTTTCACAATTGTTTGATTCTTTTCCTGTATTTTTGCTGAATTAACAATGGGCTGCAGAATTTTTGTGGACTTGTTTAGTATTATTCATTGGCCCATGCTTATTCACAAGAACTGCACAGACCGATTAACATGTTTCTGAGCAGCCATTCCATTTCTTATGCCTTGTGTCCTGTGACAATTATTATGAACCTTGGCCATACGCCGATAAACAGGGATTGCTTAGGGCCTGAACATTTTAGGGTAAGGCTTCAGATTTGAAGATGCATAACTACCTGTGCCACTATAAAATGATTGTTTAATTTTGCTAACTTTTAAATTTTCTTGTGATTTTCCTGTACTTTAAAAAATCGTAACCTAAATTGCTTTCCAAAGTGGAAATGTTGCTGTTCTCTGATCCAATGTGGTGGGCATCTCTTGTGGTGTCCTGAATCCCCGGTAACTACTTCTTTGTATGAACTTAATTTAATAACTGCTTCAGTTTATGCAAGTAATGACACTGACACTTGGGCATGATTTGAATTAATTTCTTCTAAGTCATATGATTGTTGTGAAAGTTGAAAGATGAGTTCAGTGAACAGTTTTGCATGGTTGCTCAAGTTTCTAATTTTGTTTAAAAATTAACTATATTAAAAGTTGATTTTATTTTAATGAAGTTGAACGTAAAAGATTAATTCAGTTTTGTGAACCAGAATTAGTCCCTTCAATAAACAAAACGTCTGTCAGTAAATACGTTATTTAACAGTTGGCATGTATGGTGGAAACACAACATTTGAGCATCGAAAGTACTAGCTATCAACAGATTTATACCTTTGGTGCAATAATTTATTTTTAAAACTCCTTGATTTTCTTATTCATAGATTGGACCGCTCAGCTTAAGACCTTCTGTTGTTAATGATAAAAGAATTGAAGATTCTTAAAAAGTTCACAGAAAAACCTCCTTTATTGATTCAATTTTGGTGTCGACCAATTTCAAAAACTGCAGTTCTATACTCTGACAGTTGCATCTCCAGTCTCTTGGCTGATCATTACACAGTTAACAGTTTAAATTAAAACAAAATTTACAACTATGGTATGTGTTTTAAATTTCCTCCCACATCCCTAGAGGTCTTTTCTACCTCAGGTTAAAGGAATGTTCAACAATAATAATAATATAGTACCGGGTATGTTCAGCAACTAACTTTAATGTAACAGAAAAGAACGGTCCATGTAAAACTGATATCATGTCAAATATTAAACACCTCCATATTATTCTCATTGGTATTGCATCAGAGAAGCTCTGTAAAGTCAACTGGTTACACATCATAGAACATTAAAGTAACATTACGTCAGAAGCTAAACTATGAAGGTTTCTAAACTCTAAAGGTTTCTAAACTCTAAAGGATTGCAGTAACATACATAAATGAGCTCTTGTACAGCTAATAGTAAAAAATCCACACAAACTGCTTATGACCAGACAATTTACTGACTGCAAAACTGCCTAACTTAGCAGTCCAGTTTTAAACGGTTGCTAAAAAAGAGAACAAGATAAGCCACCAGATACCTGCCATAGAATGGAATCACAAGCAGCTCTAAGCATGAAGAGCCCAGAATGGGATCAGTGAAACTAACTGCATAAAGTAAATATATTACACTAATGCATAAATACATGTAAATACATCTATAAACCCAGAGTTTGGAATGTATTATGCAGCGATCATGTATTTACAATTTCAGTTAACCTATTTTGGTAGGCAATATATTCTTTAACTGCATACAATAACAAAATTAATGTTTAGATATCGAAGCACTTTGCCTTAATCACTTGTTTGGCTAAACATCACCCACATTCATCTCTCAGTCTCGCACCACATCCCTCTCTGTCTCTTCATACCAATGTGACAAGGAGTCTGTACTTTTTATTCTGTTTTTCTACATGTGAATTTGGGTGTGTCAGCCTGTGTGCATTATCTGACAACAATATCAGCACCACAGAAGTCTAATCTGTAGCTCTATTTCAGGTTTAACTCTCTACCAACTTCTGGATACACAATTTTCAGTTTGTACCATTGCCCTTTCAATTACTACTTTGAAACCCAACCAAAGTGTGTAACACAGACACTGATAATTACACCTAGTATTAAACCCCGCACTGCCCAGGTCATATAGCGTTTGAATCTGCGTGCGTAGGTCTGAAAAATTTTCCCAAGGGCTGGATTTCGAGCATTTCGGAATATGTCTCGGGAAGAATGGAGAAGCCTCAGTGCATCTTCTTTTCGACTGAGCTGGGAATAAACTGCTGCCAGGATGAAGAAATTAGACATAAGTTTCTTATCACCCATGACTGGTGTTTCAATTTGTTTTAGTAATTTCTGCTCTTCGTTTCTAACAATTGTAAGTGCCTCCTCTGTCCGTATCTCTGCAATCAGGGCCAGAATTAGAAGAATAGCACTTAGAAATTCAGAGCTAATCGCAAAAACATCACTTGAGGTAGAGGTAACTCCAAGCACATGGCATCTTGTGAATCCTGTTGTTTCCCAAAGCCCAGGCAACAATGAAAGTATAGGTTGCTCCAGTCGTGAGAACATAAAATCTATGTTGTCACTTGATTCAATCCAACGACTAGCCAATTCCTTGGAGAAGTCAGATGCTATTCCACATTTAGCTGTTTCATAATCGTTAGTGACTGTCCTACTGGAAGTGGGTAAGTTACCAGGCAATTTCTTTTTCAGATGCGACACAACTTCTGCTCTCTGGTCTGTCAAAAACAGAAACAGGGCTAATGCAGTGGAGCACGTTTCAGATTGTGGAGCTAATCCAACGGACTTCTTTAAGCACTCGCTTGCCTGCTCTCGCAATTTGCCCATCTCACTAATGACTGATGAACTTTTCATCTTTACCAGATATTTAACTCCAAGGCTAGCAGTGACCCAAGCTTGCATCGTATTACACAGCGGCATGATACGACTGTAACAGCTGCACTGGTCTTCGAGGTATTTCAGTGCGTCCAGATGTCGATGAATGCTCTCATCTATTGTAGAAACAGTATGCAATTTCTGATACAGCTGCATCAACAGCAGACTGGAAGACTGCTCAAATACGTTCGTCAGTTTAAATTGGATGAGGCACTCCATCTGATGATTGGCACGTTTTAAACATCTATCGTTGGTGTTTCTTTGTACGGATGAAGGGACTGATCGACAGTGTTCTATCATGGCATACATCGTGGTCATTTGGTCGGAGCAAGAAGCTAAGCAGGATCGTTTTCCACATCTGTCAAAAGTCAACAGATCAAACTTTGGCATAAAGTAATGCGGAAAGTGTTTCTTCTCTAGGAATGACACGACTGTCTTGCAGATTTCAATGACGCAGTTTGCCACGTCTTGCTCCTTCCACGCAGTCCCTGTACTCGCTTGAACGGTCCAGAAAAAAGCGTGCTTCAGCTGAAGGTTTCTGAACAGGACACGCTGTTTGAACGGGTGCTTCTGCCAGTAGATTTTTCTAAAATGGTGAAAAACCTGGCTCTGAAATTCAGTCAAGTGTCTCGTTAGGACTGCTTCAACATCACCAAAATCCGGCATCCACAAGTGGCTGTAGTTTTCATTATCAGCTGCTTTATCACAGTTCATG
This sequence comes from Allolobophora icterica, assembly GCA_963556255.1. Taxonomy (NCBI): domain Eukaryota; kingdom Metazoa; phylum Annelida; class Clitellata; order Crassiclitellata; family Lumbricidae; genus Allolobophora; species Allolobophora icterica. Next base: position 20,567,183 of record OY744608.1, read on the forward strand.
GCCATGCTCATGACAGGAACGCTGTACACGTTCTGGCGACCCGCTTCACGAACGACGTCGTCTGAGGGCCATGTTCGTGATATGTTTGGCCAGTTTGATGCTCCTGCAGGCCAGACATCAAGAACAAGAGCTGGCAACGTCTTCAGCGCAAACGGCTCCAATTCACACTCAGTCATTGCAGAATGAAACCCTGAAAGCTGATAGGTCAAGACAAACCGTTTTCCTGTGGTGGCCCTCCATCTTTCCAGAAACACCTTGCCAGAAAGCACAAGTTTCTGATCGCCATTTGTCATTTTCACAAGCACTGTTGCATCACATGCAGAAAAACCAGTGCTATCATCCTTAAGCAGTTCCTGCGCTTTATCGTCTACTTCCAGGTAGAAAAGTCCGGTTTCGCTGCACTGTACGAGGTGCAAGATAACAATGTCATTTCTGCTGTCCTGCTTGTTTTCTGTTGCCATCGCAAACTTGTGAATAAAGACCATATGACCATCTCCATCGTCATCCATTTCCATGTAGAAGTCGTCGTCAGTCTTGAACTCTTCCGGACTGAAACACACTAGGCTCCATTTCTGGTCAAAACCACTCCCATGCAAGGCCACTCTGTAACTCGTATCCTCGAAAAATAGCTTGTACATCTGGCTCAGATTCTCAAAATAACAGCTGGCAAACGGAGTGACAGAGCATTTCGAAACACGAGTCTGCATGATTGTGATGACTGAATTAACGTTTACAAATTCAGCAACCAGCATTAACCTAACGAAGACAAAAACAATTTAATTAGCAAATTTATACATATTGTTTCCACCTCAACCCACTAAAACATACATCGCAAAATACGTTCGTTAATTTGACAGATGTCTGAAATTTAACAATAAAGGAATATCAATGCACTAGTCAAGTCAAGTGCCTTAAATAGAGAGACACAGAGAGAGACAGAGACAGAGAGAGCAGAGATCCAGAGCAGAGATCAAGAGAGACAAAAACAGAGAGAGAGAGGAGCGGGCTACGGGAGTTACGCGAGGGGACATTGGAAATTATGTTGGTACATACCTAAAAGATCAGGACTTTAATCCCAGCACCACGTTACTCAGGAGTAGCAAAGATATACAAACAAGTATGTAAGCTAAAGATACATACTATGTTATTACACTACACATTATTGTATATTACATTGCAAAAGTCTGTGGATACTGACATACTAATGATACTGTGTGATACTGTAATGATAATGTGTGATACTGACAACTGATGTGCTTTTGTTCTGCCATGAACTTAAGTGAGGAATGTTATTATCATTTTCATCTTAGCCAAGATAGGAACGCTCCTCTTGTTAAATTAGAAGTCCCAATTTTTTCTGGAAATTTGGGTCTTATCCCCAAGATGATCCAGAAAGGAGCTTCCAAGAGCATTGGCATTGGACTCAGATGGCAAGACTAACCTCGTGTCTATTTCCTGAAACAGCTGACCACCAATGGCCAAAATCGGAGAAAAATTCTGCTCCCCTGCATTAATATGGTTAAGAGTTTTGATAACAACACAGGAAATTACAAACTCATTAAGCCCTCTGTATCTCCACAATTACAATTATGGGGCAGCATAGGTCAAGGCCTAAGTTATGATGAACCACTCCATGGCAGCAGAGAGCATAATATGGTAGCAGAAAGCATAACATGGTAATGTGGAGCTGTTACCTAATTACCATAGTGGGGGTAGCTAACCTAGCCCAATCCAAGGGTTTCTGGAAGCAGTACAAATGGTCTGCTTATTCCTTTCTTCCAACTGTCTGTTTCCTGTTCCCTATACATCTATGGGAGTGGATTCATGATAGATGAAAGTGTCTTGTCAAGATGCAAGCAGTTTCCTCAAATAGGTATGTGGAGAAAAGGCAAATTGAGTTAATTAAGATGGCATATCTGAGTTCCTGAAGGTTGCTGACATTGAGGCCATATGGTACTTGAAGAGCACAGAGCAGATACTTCTCTAAACCCCAATTCACCATTCCTGATTGGAAGCAAACCTGCAACCTCCAAGTTTGACTGAAACTGATGTGAACTGCTGACTGCTTGCATTATTTTGTCTAACTATTTCTACAAGACTGAAAACAAAGCCATGTTGACATAACTTTCTCGTCGTTTCACGCAGCTCCTCATATCTCCACCCATATTTTATCTTAAAACTCTCTTCTGTCTTTACAACCTCAGTTGTACATATGTATGCTAGACTACTGCAACTGCCTTTTGCATAATACTGACTCATCTGAACCCTCAAAAAACATCCGTCAGTTTGCTAATCCTACATGTTCACCTGTAAATGTGAGCTCTCTTCCATTTGCCATACCTTCTGGAAAGTTTCCCTACTGACTGAACCAATCTTTTCAAACTATCCCATCATGCATCTGATCCTACACCATACACCGACCACTGCTGCCATAATTGTCGCTTTCTAGAACCACGTGCTCACTTCCACCCTGACCACCAAGAATTCTGATCTGGCACTGAAGGTGACCCAGCAGCCTTGTTGGTCTTATCTTGTGGATCTAAGTTGATGTCTAGTGCTCCATTGCCGAGGTGGTCTCCCTGATGTTAACTACTACCCAACTGATCTGGTTTGGCACTAAACAGCAACTTTCTAAACTTGATATCCCACTTCTGTCGTCAATATACCCTGCTTTTTCATTTTCATCCAGTGTTCGGGATTTGGGTGTCACCCTTGATAGTACCCTCTCGTTTTCTGAACACCTCTCCCACCTGACACGTTCCTGTTTCTATCACCTGAGGCGTTTGAGGTCTGTAAGAAGATCAGTTTCCACTTCAGTGTTTACTACTATGGTCCATGCCTTCATTTGCTGCCGCATTGACTATTGCAATTCATTGTTTGCTGGGCTCCCTAAAGCGCGCCTTTCATCTCTGCAGTCTGTTCTGAATGCGGCTGCCAGGCTCATTGCCCGTTTTCCTCGCTTCTCTCACATAACTACCTTTATGACTGATGTACTTCACTGGCTTCCTGTTGCTTCCCGCATCCAATACAAGCAGTGGCGTAACCAGAGTCAAAATGGAACCCGGGCAGCTGCCCATGGGCGGAGATCCGGGGGGGGGGCCGAGGGGGACAAGACTCCAAATTTAGGAGTGGGGGAACCGCCATACATTTGTCCTCCCCCAATTTTGAAGAAACACCAAAAGAAGGTCAACAGATCACGCGCGCGCGGAAAAATTTTTGACCTCGTTTTGACCAGGTCAGTTTAAAACTATTTTTGACAAGATCAATTCACAATTGTCCCCTCCACCTGTCAAACAAGTTCGCCGCCAGTGCAGCTGCCCAACTCAACATTAATCATAATTATGATAATTTTAAGTAGGAATTGGTAGAGGCCATTTTTATTGAGTAATTCGAAAGTGGCATGTTAGCAACTATTATAATGTCATTATAATTATAATAATTCACTGACTATAGCATTCAACATATTTTGCTACCAGATAAAAAAAATATTTACATTTTACATTAGAAACTTCATAAGCGAATTGTAATCAATCTGCGGCCAGTTTAGATAATTCGAATGTGTAGGGCTGTAGGCCATAAAGACAACTAGGCCTAAGTGATAACATCAAGCAATACACCCACCAATGCCAGATTTGGAGAGTTAGCACTAACAGCTGTAGCCTGTAACTAAGTATATATCCTATTATAATTATATAAGTGACACTGCATCAATATCTTTTGTATCATCTACTAAAACTGAGAACGTACCCGCTTCTTTGAAAATTGACGGCCTTCGATATTACATCGGAAATGCAAGTGGCTATACACAGGGCCTGCCGTTCTGGAACCTCTGGATTGTTGGCGACCCTATTCTTTCATTTTCTTCCTTTACCGCGCAAATTTTATATTTGGCCATTGTTCCATTTAGCCTAAGCTGTTCAAAAGTGCCACAACAAGGGTTATATATTACAAGGCTCGTGTAGCTTTCAGCCTCTCTGCAGTCTGAACTACATTTGAAGGATGATACATGATAAACAGGGCAACATATGTATGCAAGAGTGGTGCGTGGATATTTCGGTCTACACCGTCTACACGTGTGGCATCTGCCTAGGTCACCCGGCCTTATGTGTCGGAAGTATTTGACCCTAGATAACCCAGAGCAGAAGCGAAAACTTTCATTCGCATGCACACTAATTTTCAGGCGTAGAACCAATGCATACGATTTAACTCGGCTCCAGGCTAAGAAATGCCTGAAATAATATGTTCTTTCAGTGCCTTATTCGTCTGCCTCTCGCTATCTCTGTCTCTGTCCCTGTCTCTGTCTGTCTGTCTGTCTGTCTGTCTGTCTCTCTCTGACCGACTTTGCATGCTTCAAGTAGCCTCGGTGGGGACGGGATGGGGGCGACCGTACGACAGAGGCAGATTGACGCGGTGGGCTGATGGCGTATATCCGTTGTGTATCGTTTGTCTGAAGCAATGTAAAACTCAAAATTTCTCAATTTCTCGGGCCTGCACAACCCGGGCAGAATTAATTGCAACCCGGGCACTGCCCATAATTGCCCGGGCGTGGTTACGCCACTGAATACAAGGTTCTTCTCCTGGTCTCTAGTACTCAACTGGGAAAAGCTCCTAAATACCTCTGTGACCTAATGCGCAAACCTCTATCTGCTCTGTCTTCCCGCCCTCTTCGGTCTGCTGACCGCTTTGATCTGCTTGTCCCTCGCGCAAGGACTTCGATGGCTCAGCATCGTGCTTTTGCCATCCTTGGCCCTTCCCTTTGGAATGACCTGCCCCCCTCTCTCCGTAGCAAGATATTGCTTGGGATCTCGCCTTCTCTCCGCTGCCTAAAGACCTTTCTTTTCCCTCGGGGCTGACACGCTGGGAGCGCCTCTGAATAGTCTATGCTGTGAGAGGCGCTTTATAAATAATCATATAAGATAAGATAAGATAAGATGATGTTGTGTGGCGCCGACATTTTCCGGACTTAGGCTACACGTTTATGCTCAGTTCTTAAACAAATTAAATTAATAAATTTAAAACAATTAGTGCAACTGTTATAGATATTACATGATCAGTCATTATCTTATCACCTTTTCTTATACAATCTTTGATATCACCTAACTGTTAGCAATATTACGCTCGTCATCGCCGTGTGATTAGTTTAAAACCCGGTTTATGTAACAGGTCGTTCCGTTACAACCACAGATTACATATTTTACTATGAATTTTTTACATATTGAAATATGACGTCATAAATTACAGTCGCCTCAGAGCGTCTCGTTCAGTGCCGTTATAACAAAGATCTTAACGGCTTGATTCGGCCAGTTTATTTCATATGCATGCAAAATAAAATAAAATAAAATACAAACAATATCAATCCTATTTCAATCTTTGATATTTTCCACTCTCGTATGGGGAGATTTATTGAGTGCCGGCCTTAGGGGTGTACGAACGTAACGAACCGTGCGGTCGCACAGGGCCCGCAACTTGGGGAGACCTAGGAGGAGGAAAACTTCTGGGTTTTTTTCAGAGAATAATCAAAGAATTTGCAGCACAGTAAGCAGGAAAGGTCTCTTTCTGTGCAGAAGTAGCATTATATAGAGCCTAGAGATGTGCTTGTTATATTTTATCACATATCCGTCGTTGGGTAGCCTATATATGCGGTAGGCCTAGCCTATTTAAATAAGGTGGTGACGCAGCTCGAGCCACCGTCACCGTGCCACACCTCAATAGAGATCCGTTGGTGGTCAGCGACTGCTAATTCGTCGGGGTCCTGCTTATTCCGCAGCTGACCTTGACCTTCGTTCTGAATGCCCTTTCACCATCAGATTCTGCCACACGTCGCCGTGCTGGGTTGCAGCTCTGCAAGAAGCCCAAATACAAATGTACACAGCATTCGGTATCCCTCAATTAAAACCATCGGGTTTACAATGTGTACATGCAAGCGCTTGTTTTTTTATATTTTCCCTACATCCCTTCGAGCACGAATGTATAGACCTATTATGCCAAACTCAAAGTGTCTGTCATTTAATTTTCATCAAGTTCTGCGTGGTTGAGAACCGGTTCTATAGAACCACAGACTAATTATTTTTACATCCACATTTGAAGACGTCACAAAACAGTTACAGTCATGACTGACTGATTGCCTCAAAAGTTTACTTTAAACTTTAGACTGGAAACAGGGCTGGGTTTTAATGTTCAATACTTTTGAAGTTATCCACCCTTCTTGGTTTAGGCCTAATGTTTTAAGTGATTAGAGATTAAACAAAGAGAGGTTTATTAAAACATTAAACATGTCAGCTGATAGATGACACTACAGTAACGAGGCATCGAGCACCGTGCAGCATCAGTAATGCTATGACGTTGTGCCGATCAGCCATAAAAAGCCGGCTCGTCAATCGATTGGTTAAGGCGTCTTGCGTCGTCGTCGTGAGAAATGGAGGTGTTGATACGTTTGTTCGTCGTCTCTTTCTGTTTAATGATAACTGTTTCTGCTAAGGAAAAAGTTCCAGTACTGGTATGGACGAATGATCGGTAAGAAATTAATATAGGTTTTGGCTAATCCATAATGTGATAATTTAACAAATGTTATAGGCTAATTTGCCTTCTGGTCCGATTAACCTATACTCGAGTGTGCCTCGTTGAGCATCGGAGATTCGGTACTGACCGGTCTGTCAGACGACGGCTTGATTCGACCAGTTTATTTCATATGCATGCAAATTCAGTTGAAGGCTTTTCGCAAATTTCTTGATCGGTCTCATGTGGACAACAACAGTGGCGGCGCCAGGGGTGGGATAGGGGGTGCTTAGCCCCCCCAAACTGTGGCTCAGCCCCCCCCCCCAAACAAAACGCTGGAAATCTCTAAAGCTTTGCAATGCTAACATGGAGGAAGGGAGAAAGGGAAGAGCTTAGGGCTTCAGCCCCCCAAACCTGAAATCCTGGCGCTGCCACTGGACAACAAAGCTGTTGTGATTAAATCAGACAGGCCTAGGCAGCTATTAAAAACTACTCCTGTTTAGACTTTAAAGGCTGCAATTCTGTCCAATACCAACGCGTTGTGATTAACGTCGACGTCGTCATCATCATCATGATCATCGTCGTCGCTGTCGGTGTGAATACCAAGCTAAACTTAATAACTTATAGCAACATTGTGTACTATTTTAAGAATCTAATCAAACCCAAGGACAGCAAATGTATCAGACTGAATATTGTGCCATAGTACAAATAATAATAAGAGTAATAATTTTGATGGTGCAGGTGCTAGTGCATGGGACTGAAAAGGTTCATTTTCCTAGAACAGAGATATCAGTTTCTTGTTCTAGTGATACAGTATGTGGATTTGTTTGATTATCAATGAATGTCAATTTGTAGTCAAAGGATCAAATCTTTAAATTGGAAACAGGATGTTTGAGGCGGCTGGTCCAGCTGAATGGAACTCTCTGCCAGAATCAGTTCGAAGATCCACTTCAATAAATACTTTTAAAACTAAACTCAAAACTCATTTATTCTCTAAGTACTATAATTAACCACTACATTGTAACGCGTCCTTTGAGTAAGACTGTTTTATTAAGGCGCATTATAAATATAAGTTGTATTGTATTGTATTGAGTCTGTGAACAATGGCTGCTTGATAGGTTTTATGATTTATTACATTGTAATGTTTGACATGCTGAAGCTCCAGTTCAAAACAGACTCAGTTTAACAGAGCAGTTAGTTAAAGCCCTAGGTTTTAGGTTTGGCGGTTTCCCTCGTAGAATGAAGTGACCAACGACTGTAGGCGGTTCAAGTAAGCATCTGTCGGCCAATGGGCGTTGATTTCATTTTGGTTTACACATCTTACAAGCATAGGCTGCTGAATTTAATTATATGCATAGCCTAGGCAACATCGTCCGCTTTGTGGAATGGAGGCGAGGCGCAGGGACGGTCGGTCGATCGGTGGTAGCCCCCACCCTAGGCCCTTCACCCTCCCTCTGGCCCTCTAGCGGTCGGACGGATGGATGGAGATGCATCGCTAGGGCAGACTAGACCCGACAGGGCATACCCCGTACAGGCCCTACCTCGATCAATTGACCACTTGTATATATATAACCGAGCTGTGGGTCGACTAATTTGTGTATACGAAAGCCAGGTAAGCTGGCTAGAGGTCATACCTGTACTTCTAGAATGTATACAAGTTGTTCCAATTATCCAAATTTACCCCCCCATACACTCATATTACTATGGAGTTCATTGCTATGAAGATACTTACAGGGTTGAGAAACAAGTCTGTAGTTTCTATATGCGATTAGATTGCCATGAACAAATACGAACTTACTATTGTGGTAGATGGCGATCAAGAGGAAGCCATACGGGCATTTTTTGCTCACAACAACTGGAATTTTGAAAAAATTGGTAATTATGAAGACGATACGTATATATATATATATATATATATATATATATATATATATATATATATACTGAAATTGTATAAATTGTTTTGTGTGGTGAACCCTGTACAAGTAGGCCCTATTGTTCTTCAGGTAGCGCTATACGTGCGCAAATAAGATTGAACTAAGATTTATAAATATTAAATTAAATTGCATTTATTATCCTTGCAAATATTTAGCTCAAACCATGCTATAGAAATACATAGTAATAATAACATCAGCAATGTTAGTATAATGACAACTGATGTGAACAGCAGTAACAGCAGTAATGATAATAAATGGCCAATTAAAAATGTAATTATTAAAATTACCATGATTATTATTATTACGATATGTAATAAGACAATAAACATATGCATAACCCAGCTAAGCTGTCGTTCAAGTCAAGTCGAAAGAGCTAATTGTATGTTGATGACATTATAAATATATCTCCAACCAATCGAAACTGCCTTTGTTCCAATTGCAGAGTTGGAACCACCAAAGAGAAGAAAATCTTGTATGGATGCCGCTTCGAAGGAGGTCTTGGTCGCGTCCAATGGAAATAGTACAGAGTCAGAAATTGAGGCTCAAAACAGTCATGACATTCAAGTGTCAGCTGATCATTTGCAGCTGCAGGGTGAAAATCATCAATCGGAAGGCGCCTGTCCTCTTTGTTTTCTCTCTCCGTGCGTGGGTTCTGCATCTCCAGGTTGGCTTGGCGGAGGACAAGCAGCGCATGCAGCTAACAGTCCAATACGAAGAGTAATTTATGGAAAATATTGGAAGATCATTTGCAACTTGGGTGGGTGGACGAGCCCATTATATCTGGCCAAGAAACTAACGGAATCGAACGGTGTACTTCACATGCGGGAAATAATGCCAGATTGCGTAGTGCGAAAAGTGAGATCGTTGTATCCGAATCCAACAGGCACGCCTTACATGGGCCACAAGTGGGAGTAACATTGATACTTTGGATAATTCGCCGGACTTTGTTTAGACAGAGAGATTTTTATTGTACACTTACTTTCTGACATAAAGCAGAATTTTATCGATTGTGAGCTGCTTATGTACACCTGTCATAGCTATGATTCAATGTAACATAACATTCCCCCATTTTAAATTTATATAGCGCCTCTTCAAGATTCCTACTCAGAGGTGGATTTAAACCTGAATTGCCCTCAATTGCTCGGCGCCACACGAAAACCACGTTACGGAGACTAGGTTTTTCATAAGTGCTATGTCAAATCAATTTTGCAATGGCCACAGTCCCTTGTCCGTTCAATCTTCTTTTTTTCTTGCTTGGATTAGGACCTCGTTGAGGGGGGGTAAGCCACAGATTCATTTTTATACAGATTGGAGCATCTTGTTACAGATCGGATGCCCTTCGTGGCATCAACCACAGTTTTCCGCTGTGGACCTAGTCTTGGTGATGAACACATGCCCGCTAGGCAGAGGGTCATCAGGCTTATTTAAATTGAGTCATGTGCTCCCATGTCACAAGGCTGTTATTGGATATTTGCAGCTTTTAGTTGTCAAGCAAAATGCCACTCTTTTTCTACAGTGTGCCCTACTAGCCTTGCCGCTGTTGGTCCGCGACTGCTTATTCGTCAGATATAACCCTGCTTATTTCGCAGCTGACCTCTATTTCTAGAGGTCGTTCCACTATCCGCCACCTGTGGACGCGTGTGATAGCAGTCAGCTCTGCCACACATCAGCTCTGCCACACATCTCTCTGTCCTATGCCAGGCCAAAATCCGGGGAGGTCAAGCAGAGTAGACAGCAGAATGCTAAGGTGGTTATGTGTAATGACGGTTGATGGTTATGTAGCACTGATATGTTTGATTTTAGTGTATCATACAATATTGTCACAGCTCTTACGGTTATTCTACTGTGTAGGGTGCATTGCTTTCATTTGAAAAGCTCTCACTGTCTCCTAATTGGTCGTCATCGGATTCGTCCGAAGAGATTTCACTCTGGCAGGTCTCCTTATCTGCAGAAGTTTCTGTCACAGACTCCGATATTGCTTTAGATGCTGACCACACGGCAATGTACAAATTCCAAATGTTCTCAACAAATACGTAGGTCTTGCGCCGATACACTTTTTTCCCGATTTGGCGACGTGGGTTTTTCGAACGAACAGTCGTGCATATAGACGTGTATGGTCTGTCGACGTGTTCGTTCCAGTCCAAGACAGCCAGATTGCTCCGCAGCTCGTACATTAAATTCCCGTAGTGTATCCGTTTATCCAGATAGATCAGACAAACGTTATTAAAACTTTCCACATAAAATGTGTCGTGGCCTTTGACATAATCTTCAGCGTGCTTGTACACTACCAACGACCGAAGAAAGTCCTGGAGCATTGTAATTGCAGCCTCATTTGAAACAATTCGAACTTCAATCATATGCCCCGGCTCTTTGCAGTGGGAAGTTTCATGGCACTTGCTGTGGTTGTTCTGAAAATGAGGGATGCATGATTCTATGAGCTTACGCAGGGTTTGGGCATCTCCATTGCAATTGTCCATACACCAATAGACGTGGTTTCGAATGGCAGCACCCTTGTCAGAAAGCTCGGGATGCCATGTTTTTCCAATGTTTTTTTGTGCTCCTTGCCCAATTTTTTTCACCCCGGCTGTTATAGGACGGGTGCAGTGCCAGCGGTCATTGGAATTCCTGGCTTGCTTCCTCTCACGTAGGCGCTTGTTGATTGTCATGTTTCGATCATGCACATGATGGGCAACTTTAATGTTGCTGAGATCCAGGCTCTCGTACATCCTGTCGAATCCCACTGCCTCGTGACGCTGTGAACAGTTATCATCATTCCCGTTAATGTGTTGAATATCAACGACTTTGTGAGTTTTCAACCCGATAGCAACATGGTCGGTGTGATAACTATTTCGTCTACAATGATGTCGTGCGTCAGTCATTATAGAGATAGCTCCATCAGGCGACAGTGAAGACTCCTGCGCTCTAGCGCCAAATATAGATTGCTTTCGCAGGTTCTCAGAAATGGCACTAAATGTAACCATATTCCTCCTGCGGAAAAGGTCTGACAATAGTCCAAACCGACTGAAGTCGCTAAAGCGCTCGTACTGTATGGGTGTCATACCAGAGGCCAGGTAGCTCAACATCACTCGGTGGTTGACTTCAAATTCCTTCCGCTCGCTGTCTATTGTGGATGAGGAACTCCACTGAAAGGAGTGTTTTTTCGCACACTCCATATCCACCGACAGCACATGACCACTGTGTGTCCATGACTTCACTGAATACGGCGTCACACATGTGGATGAATGTTGTGAGATTGTGTCGATCAACTGGGCAATGCTGGAGCACTGCCCAACAAAATTCTCATGTGCAGTCTCCAAAGCTGTTGCTGGAGCTGCTGATATTGCTGCTGTGACAGATGCTGGATCAGTCAGTGAAGTTGATTCACTTACTTCTTCCGTGACTGAAGACATCGTGAGTGTCTGCTGCGGATGTTGAGTTGCAGAAGAGAGCTTATTGGTGTCAACATCCATTATGACTTTCACCAGAACTTCTCTCAAACTTTTTACTCCCAACGCCAAGCGAATGTCCTCACATTTTTGCTCAAATTTAAGTTTATCACTGTCGGTTGTAAAAGTTAATTCAAAATGTTTCCTTACAGAAACGTAAGGGTAGCTATAACTCTTGGTAGATCCATCAGACAACCGTTTTTTAAATGTTCGCATGTTGCCAACTGCAACACCTGAAGTCGGTGTCGTTGGTACAGCGTAGTCTCCATCCATCTTTGGAAATAGTTCGATATAATGATACTAATATATGTCCACTAACGAAATACAATGTTATACTACTATAAGGTCCACTACTGAAATAAGATAATAATATAATATACAGACACGAGATATAAGCTGTATCGACTATGCGATTTAAAATGGCTATGAAGTGAAGAAATTACGAAGCTCAACTCTGCTGCAGCGAAATTCAAACTAGAATGAGTACTGCAAACCAAGACTCAATTGTGAAAGGACATTTCCTAAGTTCATTTCCTAAGTTCATTAGCATAATTTGGCATGTGACCTAGTCTCTCTTCCTTAGGCTGTATATTAGCATCTGATACTGGTGCAAATTCTTAGAATATGAAATACAGCTTATTGTCTTTAGTGTTCCGGGTATAATAAGGCAACGGTGACAGCATCAACAGCTGGCATTTATATACAGGTTTACGACCCAAAGCTCGGTTATATATACAAGTGGTCAATTGATCGGGGTAGGCCAGAGGGAGGGTGAAGGGCCTAGGGTGGGGGCTACCACCGATCGACCGACCGTCCCTGCGCCTCGCCTCCATTCCACAAAGCGGACGATGTTGCCTAGGCTATGCATATAATTAAATTCAGCAGCCTATGCTTGTAAGATGTGTAAACCAAAATGAAATCAACGCACATCAGTTGTCATTATACTAACATTGCTGATGTTATTATTACTATGTATTTCTATAGCATGGTTTGAGCTAAATATTTGCAAGGATAATAAATGCAATTTAATTTAATATTTATAAATCTTAGTTCAATCTTATTTGCGCACGTATAGCGCTACCTGAAGAACAATAGGGCCTACTTGTACAGGGTTCACCACACAAAACAATTTATACAATTTCAGTATATATATATATATATATATATATATATATATATATATATATATATATATATATATATATATATATACGCATCGTCTTCATAATTACCAATTTTTTCAAAATTCCAGTTGTTGTGAGCAAAAAATGCCCGTATGGCTTCCTCTTGATCGCCATCTACCACAATAGTAAGTTCGTATTTGTTCATGGCAATCTAATCGCATATAGAAACTACAGACTTGTTTCTCAACCCTGTAAGTATCTTCATAGCAATGAACTCCATAGTAATATGAGTGTATGGGGGGGTAAATTTGGATAATTGGAACAACTTGTATACATTCTAGAAGTACAGGTATGACCTCTAGCCAGCTTACCTGGCTTTCGTATACACAAATTAGTCGACCCACAGCTCGGTTATATATATACAAGTGGTCAATTGATCGAGGTAGGGCCTGTACGGGGTATGCCCTGTCGGGTCTAGTCTGCCCTAGCGATGCATCTCCATCCATCCGTCCGACCGCTAGAGGGCCAGAGGGAGGGTGAAGGGCCTAGGGTGGGGGCTACCACCGATCGACCGACCGTCCCTGCGCCTCGCCTCCATTCCACAAAGCGGACGATGTTGCCTAGGCTATGCATATAATTAAATTCAGCAGCCTATGCTTGTAAGATGTGTAAACCAAAATGAAATCAACGCCCATTGGCCGACAGATGCTTACTTGAACCGCCTACAGTCGTTGGTCACTTCATTCTACGAGGGAAACCGCCAAACCTAAAACCTAGGGCTTTAAGCACAGGTGAGTATTGGTATTTTCTTGGTGAAGTATACTTATGACTGCTACCAAGAAATTCTGAACAAAGAGGTTTGCCAGTTTTGACTTTGTTACTTTTTCTGAAACCAGTAAGAAGCAGTTTACAGTATTATAGAGTGGAAGTACAAGCCTTCAGTCAATTGTCACTTCAGTGTGGAACCTTAGGCTACAAAAACTGTAATCACCTGGAGAACTACATTAACACTTTTACAATGAGAATGTGTTATAGCACCTACTGGGAAAACAATGTGCCCATCGTTAAAGTGTTAAATCTTGCTTGTGGGGCATGTTCAACTGCTGCCTTCCTGCTACTGAATGGGCGTTTCTATATATGTAGTTGACTGATTGCTTCTCTGAGGCCACTTTTTTCTTTTGTAGCTCCGTAGTATTTCCTCAGCAGTTGGCCGGCCATTCCATCAATCAGCATGGCTTCAAGAAATCTTTTGTTGACGGTCTAGCTTCAAATCAGAAGAATAATATTGTACTGTTTATACAGGACAAGGTAATACTAGGAGTGAGATGGGATTTATCATTTAAATTACAGTATATATGTACATATGTACTTATGTATGTATATCAAGTATCTTGATAAATGCATACATACATAGTTACATGCATAGGTATACTACAAGTACCTCACAAATACACACTTGCATAGCTTACTGAATACTGATACAAGTAAGTGCAGTTTAAGACAATTGTGATATGCATGCTGCACAGTAATTTCATTTCTGTATTACTCTTTCATGCAATATGTTCAAGAAAACAAAGTGTGGTGCATTTGCTAGACACTTCTGTTTACAAAATAAGCAAAAATTCACTGAGTAGTCTTAGCCCCGAAATTTCTGCCTCAGAAGTCACTTATGCCTCAGTTCATTGTAGCATTGCTTACCAAGTGTTTTATTGTATACAGCACTTGGTAACAGCATTTAGCTTGCAAAATCTAGCCATCTGCTTTTATTCACAAACAGTGAAGGGTCGTTAGTGAAAATTAATACACAGTAGGAATGAATTAGCAATTAAAACTGGCACTATGAAAAGCTTAAAATGAACAAGAAGAAGCTTTGTGCATTTCTGTGTCATTTTACAAGTGATAAATGTTGAAACTGTTTTATGGAAAGCATTATCATTGCATTGAATATGATACCTTTGTTTCTGTGTCAGTTGAGTGTAACAGATTTCACTCGCTTTGCTGATGTCTATGGCGCAGAAGAAGAACAAGATTCATTTTCAAATATAAAGGTAGTGTTTTAGTCTTCAGATTTGCATTTCATTGCCAATGGGACTTTTCAGTTTTAATTTCATGGTTCACTGTCAGTATATTATGCCTATTAGTTGAACATTTGTAATTGAAGGTATCCTTGAATTTTAATAGCCCGTACAATTATTGTGAATTCTATAACAATATCGTGCCTAAATATTGCATATTGTCTTCAATATTATAGGTCTGTTTATTTTTCTTTAAATAGTTAGCTGAGAAGAAGAGCAGTCTCTGAAGCTAATGCCAAGAGGCAGTCATGAGAATGAAGTGTTAACAACTTCATTTTTAGTCTTGGCTTTTGAGAGTGGGTGACATGTGCTTCAATCCTTATGCTTTACAGAATGTGCTTCAATCCTTATGCTTTACCAGTGTTGGGTATGAGTTAACTCAGAGTTTCCCAAACTGTGGGTCGCGACCCAAAAGTGGGTCGCAAAGCTCTGGCAAGTGGGTCGCCAAATGTTTTCGAGAAACATTTATTTTTTGGAGCAACAACATTTGG
This sequence comes from Allolobophora icterica, assembly GCA_963556255.1. NCBI lineage: Eukaryota > Metazoa > Annelida > Clitellata > Crassiclitellata > Lumbricidae > Allolobophora > Allolobophora icterica. The sequence goes on from OY744608.1 coordinate 20,582,751, forward strand.
CTATGGTTGGGCTATAACTAGCTGTCGTAGTTGCGCGTGTGTATACATGAACAGAAAACAATGACCACGACATTTAGCAACGCGAGATTATTACTTCTGCTACTTAAATAAATTACGTTAATTTAAATATCACAGATGTAATGCTTCAAATATGCCAGTTTTTAAACGCATTATGTAAATCCGCATATTTCGATGCCAACTAAGGAAGCAAATTTTAGTACATAATACTTCAATTTACACAGTGGTTCCGAGGCTGCCAAGATATTCACAAGTGGGTCGCGACCCAGAGAAGTTTGGGAACCACTGAGTTAACTCATATGAGTTTAAACTCACGAGTTAACTCACTTGCTGTGATTTATGAGTTTGAGTTAACTCACCTTAAAGAATGTGAGTTATGAGTTTGAGTTAACTCATATTTTCTGTGAGTTTGAGTTGTAACTGTCAATTATTTTAAACTCAACTCACTCTTCAGCACTCGGCACATATTATGTTGAAACAAGCCTTTTTTATATCGTCGGCTTTCCATACTGGTGAGTGGTGACGGCAGGGAGGGTCGTAGACACTGCTAGCGGACAGTATTTAAGCACTGCATATTTTGTATATTGTGAACAGTTAAGAACAACATAGCTGAAGTACCGTGTATTCTTGATGGAAAATATTTTTCTGTTACAAGTAGGCGTGATGGAAAAATTGTTGCTTGATTAGAACGTGCTAGTATGAAACGTGTGAGTTTATGAGTTAACTCATTTAACAACTGAGTTTGAGTTAACTCATTTCACTTAGGATGAGTTGAGTTTGAGTTTAAACTCATTTTGAGGTGCATGAGTTGAGTTTTGATTTAACTCATTTCTTGTGTGAGTTTACCTAACACTGTGCTTTACAGAAGAGTTAATTCATAAAACATGTGTTCACCAGTGTTATTTTAGTTCCAGCATTAATTTCTATTCCAGTTCTTATTCTATTCCACTGCTATAATTTTAGTTCTAGTTCTAGTTCCTCTTAAGAAATAATTTTTATTCTTATTCTAGTTCTAGTTCCTCTTAAGAAATAATTTTTATTCTTATTCTAGTTCCACTTCCTCTTTATAAATAATTTTAGTTCCAGTTCTAGTTCCAAAATAAAATTATTTGTAGTTCCACTTCCAAATCCACTTATAGTTATCACAGTTCTAATATGGACGGTTAATGTCTGTCGGACAATGTGAACGCGACTGATAATAAAACAGTTTATAGGCAGACACACTAAAAAGTTACCAGTCAATTATTTTACTGTTGAGTTTCAAACACACCCGCATCTCATGGGATTTGCTCAATCGATTTCTGCGACCTGTAGGCCTAGACATCCACGCCTCTGATGCGGGAACTGAAACTAAATCTTCAGCTATAACAGCGAGCCGTCGGTAAACTGGATGTCTACTCTGCCAGAAGTCAAAGAGACTAGGAGCGACATGTTCTTCAATAGAAAGTTCTGCTGCAATGCTGTCAGAAGCATGTTTGATGGGGAGTCTGAGTTCCTCACTCTTGTTGCCAGAAGTTTGAATCAAAGAGCGATTATTATTTATAGAATAGGCCTATAGAATATGCGGAGAAGCTTCTTCATAGCGCCGCCCCGTGACGTCAATCAAGAGCCGTCGTCATTCCGTAGGCCTCTATAGTTATTAGTTAACTTTAGAATTATCGGTTGGGCAGCTTAAAAATTAATTTTTATTCTATTCCGTTCTCGTCTTGAAAATTAATTTTTATTCTATTCCGTTCTCGTTCTCGAAAAATATTGAAATTTCTATTCCTATTCTATTCTCGTTCCACAATTATTTTTCGTTCCAGTTTTCGTTCCGTGGAACTAATATTAAATAATTAGTATTCCTATTCTATTCCCTGGAACGAAAATAACACTGGTGTTCACAGCCCAAAAACTGTAATAATATTTGATAGAGGTAAATTATAAAATGCATTTATTTATTTGTTTTATGGTTAGTGCCTTTGATGACATGCTTATATTGTGTAAACGTTTTTAAACATTTTTTTAGTCATTGATGTCTGAGATGACATCCACGTTTCTGCCAAGTGTTGCTTCACCAACTCCTGCACTTTTGGAAATGAAGCATGAGACATCACGAAAGGTTCAAACGATTGAAGATCCTCAAGATCTTTCGTTGGATTCGGATGATCGACCTCAGCTGATTGTTGTCAGACTTCCAGAGTTGCAATACTCGCACAAATCATTGGGTCAACTTGGTAGGACACTGTGACACTATTCATTCTAGAAAATGACTAGCTGCTTCTATTTGATGTATGAAATTATGAACATTCTCTTTGCGTAGCTGTAGCTGTTCTTGCCACAGCAACTTTAATCTAAAATGTCTACCCTGTTTAACATAAGTTGAACTTTTGATGCCAGACTGTGATTCTCTGGTACTGGGTTTTCAGCGTATTTTTTTAAATACTGGACTTTTTCTGGCATAGTAAAATACTAAATACCTGGTATATGTGCATGCACTGAAACCATTATGTCTACTTATCCTTTTGTTGTCTTTAAATATAGTTATTATAATATATTTATGTTAATATTATCATATTTAGGATGTTGTCCATGTTTGTTTGCTAATTGCCATGATGTCCGCTGGTGCACTAATTTCTTGTTTCTATTGACTTCATTTGTAGATAAAATTGTTGGCTTGGTTACTTCAAAACTGAAGGCTCTATCGAGACCGTTCATTGCTTATTACACAGCATCAACACTGGCTCATCAGGTGAGCTGTTTATTTTTAATCAAGAGGATCAACCTAATGTGCAGTTGGTTTTGCTCTGGCTTCCATACTTAGCCTACCTCTGAACTGGCTTTAGCCATGTTTCTGCTAAATGTGAGGTAACCTGTAATACTAGCCTGGGTATGTACTTTTGTGCAGCTGATGTAAATAGCACAATTTTTCTGTGTTTGCTCAATGGAAATGCATTATAGTCCATTGGTTAGGATCTTAGTATGTCAGAACAGAGCTAGGGGTTAACATCCTCACTAGCACAGAGAAATATTTAAGGATTTCTGTTCCAAAGCACTCAGTGACCTTGGCTATTAATTATGAATGCACTGACTGATACAAAGTCAATGGGAAGTTGTGGCAGTGAGGGAGGGAAGTGGCAACCTGCCATTATATGCTGAGACTAAAAAATTAAGTTGCTTAGACTTCATGTACCTCTGGCTGGCTCTTGGGATAAGCTCATGGGGCAGCTGTTCTACATTAATCAGCCCAGCCAAGCTGGTAATTTTGCGGAGTTGCCATATGCAGTAATTGTACATAAGGTCATGTATATTGTAATAGTTGATTCCCTTAATCAGTCATGTAAGTGCAGAGGTGTATGTGTGTCTGTGTATGTGTATATACCTATCTGTTGATCTATGTGTGTATGTATGCCTGTCTGTCTATGTGTATGTATGCATGTAACTATGTATGTTCTGATAGGGTTCATCCTTCAAAAGTCGCCACAGCAGTCGGCGACTCATGTCAGCCACGGATGCAGCTTCGGGAGTGTTCATCAACGTGTCAGACTCGTTCTATTTCTACTCGAAAAATATCAGCCTAGTTTCAAACGGCAACAAAACAAGTCTGGAAATGATAGAAGTGACCGATAGCAGTGAATGCAATAACACTGGAGATAAGTGAGTAATTTTTTTATTCTTTCGATGCGGGTTTGCACATGTGTGGTTTTTGCTGCTGATGTGTGTGTCCTATCCATCTAAATATGAATATGAATTTAGGATACCGCTCAACCTGAAGAATATGATGTTTCCTCATCCTTCACAAGTTGAAAAATGTTGGAAAACCTTGGACTTTGCTTGTCACCTGTATCAAGACATCGGGAATCTTCCGAGTCTATTTATTGCGTTCATATTTTTGTTTATTTTTAATTTCTAATATTTTTGTGCCTCTACACAAATTTAAATAGATATACAATAAAAAAATTGTTGTTTAAAACTATAAGTATTGATTGTTGGTGCTAAAGATTAAGCATTAAGGATTTCTGCTAAGTCCTTAAACAGAGACCCTCTCAGAAGAGGTCTGAACTCAGAAGCTTCAAATCACGAAGCTAGCGCTCAACCAGTCAGCAATTTTTTTTATGCTATTGCAAAGAGTTGTGTCACATAGAAAGAGCATTTCCATTTTGGTGACATATTTAGTAAGGAACTCGAAACTAAATTTCTTAATATGAAATAATTAGTAATGATGAAAAGGTTTTCATACCTAATGATGATCATTAAGATGATCAAGTTTCGTTTTCTGTCATTCGTGGTTTCCTCTCTTTCATTCTGTGTGAATCAGGCTACATTCATGGAAGCATTTGTACATGCTTATAGTTTTAAACAACAATTTTTTTATTGTATATCTATTTAAATTTGTAAACAACCAAATTTATGAAGTTTATGTTAATAATGCAATTGTGTAACAACAGACTGAGCAATCACAAATTTTGGTAAATGATCCTTGTGTTTGTCGAGAGCTTCTTGAAAGATGCTATAATGATTATTGTATTGTATTGTATTCGGATATTTATAAAGCGCTTCTAGCAGGAGGGCCATTCAGAAGCACTCCCAGTGCGAGAAACCCCGAGAGAAAAAGCAAGTTTTAAGAAAGGTAAAAGAGGAAGAGACGTACCTGAGAGAATAGAAGAACGAACGAACGGAGTAAGCTCATTCCAAAGAGCAAGGCCAATGGAAGTAAAACACCTAGGATTATGCGCATACATAGTAGGTGGCGCTTCGGTGTTTTATTCCAGTTTGACACGGGGTCATAATTTCACATATTTTAGCCGTGTCTGGACTGGGAGTGCTCCTGAGTAGAGAGCCTTGAAGGGGTGCTATGTAAATGTTCCTTAATGATAATAATAATAATAAAATAATTTGTAAATACAGATGTTGCCATTAGGCTTTATGACAGTTTCTTGTTCTTTGCAGCTGTCTTATTATGCTGACGTTTCAGTCGATGCCAATGGCTTCAATGCCAGTTTATAAGCCATCACTGATGTAGGTTCTTTTCTGCTTTTGTTAAACTTTTCTTTTTCGTTTTCTTTACTGCCTAATTGTATTGTATTGTATTGTATTGTATCTAAACATTTATAAAGCGCCTCTCACAGTATTCGCTAATCAGAGGCGCTAATATCGATGCTATATTCGCATTGTTGTGCTTTTGTTTGCCAGGACTTGAATTAAAGATGGATATTGTTAGTAGGACTAGCATTGATATTATTGTAGTGTTACTAGGAGAATTAATTGTTATTATTTGCTAATCATTAATGCTTATCATGTTGAATGTGTTTAATCTTCCTAAACGTAATGTATCTTATACAATAATTATTGCGGTGGAAGTCTGTATAGTGGTGACTGGAAGTGAGCATTCAAACCTGTGCAACATTTAGCAGTTATTCTCCACCACTTGGTGGTAGATGTGGTGAAAGTATTTGACACTTGGAAGACTATCAAAACACAAGAACTGTTGCAATAAGTGTCAATAAGTCATGAGACTGTTCAGAAATTGTGAAATAGAGAAGTATTTATCAGGGAGAGTGAGGCATTGAGATTAATCTTGAACAGTGATCTTATGGTAACAAGCCCTACTTCAGGGTTGCTCTTGGTGACTTGCCAAACACCTTTGATACATGACATCCTGAGTTTTGATTAGCTTAATGTGCGACATAAAACTGGCCTGCTGTTCTTTCCATACTCAACTCTGCTGACATGGAGAGATGATGAATCTAGAGCTCTGTTTAGCCAAAAGTTGAGGTCTCTTGAGTTATTTACAGAGTCTTAGTCAATAAACTATCAGAAGATGATTAGCATGTTCTGTGGCATTATCTGACACTACCTGCCATCATTTATTCATTTGAATATGTTCGGTTTTGTTGAAGAATGCAGTTTAATCGAACGACAGGCATCAATTCAGGCTACTGGTATCTTTCTCGTTTTGTGCTGTCCTACTTTAACGCTTCCACTTCAATCAATGCCAATGAAACCGCTGATCCTACGTACAACGACGTTTCTATTGAGTACAGCACGAGTTTTATTGAGATGACTCCGTTTGGATACTCGTATCACTGCAACAAAGTGCCAGTACTAGTCGCGAAAAATGCAACTGGTTTGGACGTGAACAGTGCTCCAATGATTGATTTAGATTATTACCAGGTTAGTATATCTGAAAATTTCAGTTCAAGGAATCTAGTTCTGTATCAGATTTCATTGTGTGTTGAGGAAAACTCCACAGAACAAACAAGGCGAAATCTTTAACGAACCTGCCTGCTATAATTCCAGTGTGAGAATCACAGAAAAAAGACTGGGGGGGGGTTAGACTTTGATGAGTTTGATCCATGTGGAGTAATATTTTATTCATAGTTTGCAAACCGAGAAAGTCTACAAATGCAGTATAAAGCTTAAACTCCTTAAAGTGATGACATCACCAAATTCATTAGTATACAATTCACATGGTCACAAATCTGACAATAAGCCAGACATTACTTTATTAATAACCCACAGAGGGAATTGTGAAAGAAATGCTAAAATATATACACAATATAACCACACTTGCACAACTGGGGGTTTGAAATGACCCCCTGGGGTGTGTAATGAAGTCTTAACTGGAAGGGGTCCTAAGGAAGACTAAATCCCGAACAGTTCTCGCCCTGTATAATTCCTGGAGCCATCTTGTGTTTCATATCGGAGATGAATATGAGCTGCTGTATACAAAATTGAGAAAATCCTGGGTAAACATGGAATGTGCAGTTAGGTCTGGTAATGGCGCATAGTTACATAGTTACATGTGCTTACAGAAATGAATTGTCTATTTATAAAGAAGTTATTATGGCCAGCCATTAGCATAGCCTTTTGGGTACTTAGACAAATTCTAATGAAGGCCACCAAAACTAATTGTTCTCTTGTGCCTGCTGGCCAATCTTATGATGGTAATGTATCCTAAGAAGACGCCTATCAGCATAGGTGTAATTTGTGGAGGTACGAGGGTACCCGTACCTCCCCACTTTTTGGACTGGGGGTACCATACCCCACTTTTTGAACAATGCCAATCAATATTTTATTATTGTGCCATTACAGAGATTGTAATCTCTGCCTTGCTTTGTGTATGTAAGAAATTGGTACCCTTCACTTTTTAGCCCAAAGTTATGCCCTTGCCTATCAGTGCACTGAGTTTTAAGACTATGTAAGTAAGTTGTTTTGACATATGTACTGTCTGTTGTTAGGTGCAGGCATTTGTCATAAAGAACAGTCGCTTCGGCCATTATAACGACTGTGTTGGTTTCTTCACTATTGGGATCTGGATGTTTCTGGTGACATCGGTTGTGCTTCTGGCTGTACTCATCTTTGGAATCACCATGGTAATGAACCTCACAACAATGGATCGCTTTGACGATGCCAAAGGCAAAACGATAACAGTTACCGCAGGTGATTAATCAATGTCTTTGAGCTGAAGCTGACCTGTTGTGGTATTCACAAAAGCTGAATTCTAAGAGTTCTGTCGGCATTGTATGCAAGCGTATTTGAGCATACAGATTTCCTGATTACAACTAAGAAACTTTAAGCTCAGAAACTTCAGAAAACAGATTGTTTTGTAATAAATAAATTGATTAATCATATTTGATCATGCATCTTCATATCTTGTGTGCAGTTTTAAGGTTTTTAAGTTATTCCAAAATGTTCAAGCTACCATGGCATGTAGTTTGCACAAGCTGTGTCACAGGGTGAGTGTAGCCTCCTAATACATAAATAATTGAATGGACGGAGGCATATTGAGCAAGTACATGTACAAGTAGCTGCAAAATTTAGTTGTCGTTAACCATAGTCATCTAAAGGAATAGAAATTGCTTCTATTGTCATCTATGATATAGGACTTGATAAGTTAGAGATCACAAAATTCTGAATAGATTTCACAGTATTCTATTTTAAGCTGTGCTGATATTGACACTATTAAATATGCAGGATATATATGTACGGTAAGCTGATAAAGGTGATTTCAATCACCTGTTGATTGTCTTGTGTTTGCCTTGAAAGGAACTGCTTTGTTACATAGATTTTCTGTCAAATTTTGGTAACTATGATGATTGGTTTATTAAACTATACACTGCAACCTTGTAATAATGTAATTAATTGAGTTATGTGTATACAGAAGTATATTAATTTCATGTTTATGTATATTAATATACTATTCAATAAACTTTATATGAAACGATTGTTTCTTCATATCTTAAAGTAGGGACAATCTAAATGTATGTCTTTTTTGTTTCCCTGAACTTGGCGCAGCCTTTTTGAGACCTGATTTGCTATTTTGATCGTATAGCTTCCAACCCTTACATCTCCAATCATCTAATGATCCAGTTGATGGCATGTTGCAGGATTGAGCATGTCTTTCTGCCTTACAGTGTGTGGGCTCTTGAAGCGGCACAGTTCTACATTTACGATGTTTATGTGCGCTTTATGATGGCATTCTGGTTTAATATGCATTCCGTTGCTGTATAAGTGAGGGCCCTGACGGACTCTGAAGTTTAGAAGAGGGGCACATTTTACAGTGGTCCAGTTGTTGATTGTATGGCAAAATATGTTTTCAACCTTTGCAGCTGTCGAGACTTTAGGGGTCATCCATATAGGATGTCCACAATGAGGAGAGGAAGGGGTCATTCAAATGCGGACAAGTAGGGAAAGGGGTTATGACCAGTGCAGACGTCCACATCTAAATTTCTAAATTTGATAGTTTTTAAACACCTTGTTTCTGCCTTCCCCGAGAGACGAAAAGGTCAGTGAGGTGATTGCCTAAAACCTCATGCCTTGTAACTACTAGAACTTGTGTTTGTTGTTTTAAAATGCAGTTATTGGTGTAGAACACTGCTTACTTTTCAATTTTAAATAGCATGTACTGGTTGACATTTTAAGGAACGTCATTTTAAATAAGATAGAACTGGTAGCTTATTAAGGACGTTAGTCACAATATTGGTTTCTTCATTCATTGGCTTTGGCGTGCGGACGTCCGCAAAGGAGGATGGGAAGGGTAAGGTCAAATGCGGACAAGGGGAGGGAGGGATCTAAAGTAGGTCATATTTTGCGGAAGTCCTTTAAGGACGACCCCTTAGATGATTTTCATATCTCCTGAAGTTTCTATTGACCATTTTAGTTATCCACTTATTCCTATCCGTTTCCTTAGATATCCCTGAATCTCTCCTCCATTTGCCTCCCTGTCACTTTCTTTAATTCTTCATCATTTCCTTTATCACACTTTTGAAAATTTTGTCACAACTGCTTTAGCTTTCCTAATTTAATCCTTTATTTCGTTTTTTGGGTTTTACTGAACAATTTCTGTAGCAATCCCAGTCGAAGCCCGCTTGGAGGCAACTGAATGACGTAGCCCATAAAAAACAGATGGTCATGGTCGGATTCCCTCTGGATCCTTCCTTGTGCAGAGGGTGTTATAGACTTGGTTAGAAGCGCGCAGGACTGTTTACGCAGATAACTAGGGTTGAAAACCAAGACCTCAAAGTTGACAAAGTTCCCCTGCCAAAACAGAAGGGTTAAGAGTTCTGTTCCGCCTTCTGTACAGGCAATCCGCCTAAATCATCGACCTATGCTGCTGGTCGGCGGAAACGTCAGAGGGACCCCAGCAAATGAAGTCCTCAACACTTGACACGCATGGCTGCGCTTATACGTTGGTTCAAAGGACTGCGCGCGCTGTATGACCAACTATTCACAGACGCGGTTCAGACTCGCTATAAAACTGGTTCCAACCGAATATATTAGAACTCGTTGCAAGATCTTCGTAGGTTAAGATTTAGTCGCCGACTAGTAGACTCCGGCTGAACTCGAAATTGTTGACTTAATCTCACTGGTCAATCATTAATTATGCAAATTTCTGTTGATTAGGCTAATGTAATAAATTGCGCTCTCTCTCTCTCTCTCTCTCTCTCTCTCTCTCTCTCTCTCTCTCTCTCTCTCTCTCTCTCTCTCTCTCTCTCTCTCTCTCTCTCTCTCTCTCTCTCTCTCTCTCTCTCTCTCATCCCCCCGATCTCTCTCGACATCCCCCGATCTCTCTCTGCCCAGGTCCGGCGATTTTTAGGGGCCCGGGCAGGGCCCGCAATTAACTCAACAGATTTTGCTGCAGCTAAATCCAGAAAAGTTGCTTTTTTATTAGCATAAATTTAAAATTAACGACTGAATAAAATCATAGTTGTATATATAGGCCCTATACATATAATTATGTACGCTGGTACCCGCACTCTCATTATTTCAATTTTTTATTTTCTCATAACACCTAAAAATAATTCAGAGGACCGTGACTGCTCCTCCTAAGGACCCAGAATCGCTGTCGGCGGGCCTGTCTCTCGATCTCTCCTGAACTCTCGAGCCGTGAGGAGACATTAAAGTATCGTATCTATAGGCCCCTACACGCGCCGGTCTCTGTAAAACTGAAGTCGTCATTAGATATCTGAATGTTTAGCGAACACAATGAATTCTCGTGAATCAAACCATATTTCAGACGAGAACCGATATCTATAGATAGCACTGACAATGGTGAATCGGAAGACGAAGAAACGTGTGACGAAGGAGCCAATTACACATACAACTCGATGCAAAAAATCAGAGAGAACGTAGGCTAGCCTACATGCTCTATAGTCTATATGTTTACGCCAGGCGTTGGCTCGACACGCATGTACATCACGTGAGGTAGATGTAGAACCTGCCAGCATTTCCATGAGCACTAGATGGGCTCAGGGGGCTCTATACATGTTCCGGATAGGAATACGGACCCTATATGGGCTCCATGTGGGCATGCTAACGAAGGAGTATCGACGTCTTAACATTAGACGGATGTTTATTTTGAGTGGCAATTAATGCATACAGTGGCAGTGGCTCAGATGGGTCTCGGTGGTTCAGAAAATGTCGTCTGGATAAAACTAACCTGAAAGGCACGAATTCAGCCTCTCGCCGTCTACCTTCAACCCAGGTCCGCGTACCTCTTTCGCTAAATCCTCATTATGCCCACCATCGATACTCTGGCATCATGTATCGGCGACTTGCTTTAGGCCTACACATATATGAGAACGCAACTCCGCACTCTTGTAGATGGCCTATACCTTCGCAATAGAAGCTACAGATGACCCCTACCCATTTCATACGCTCCACTTTCCTACATGGTGCTGCAAATTAAGCCAATAACCCAACGCCCCTTCATATATTCCTTCAAAATTACATTCTGATCAACTATAGGGCGTATAGACTCCATATATATGCTACAAAGGCCTCTGCCCTACGTATAGCCTACGTCAAACCGGAACGAGTGTGAGCAATTTCATAAGCCTACGTAAGGAAATGTGATAAGTTGGTGCCACGGAATCGCGAAAACCGACTCTCAACTATATACTCCCCCCCCCCCACAAAGTCATGTCCATGTAACAGAAATTCCTTTATCCCTCATCTCCATGCGCATGCGCCCTGCGTGTCATTTAAATAGCAGTGCTATATAAATGAACTAACTTGAGGGATCTGACTGCTTCCGCTCAGGCGCTTATGTAGCCACGACCGGACTCGTGTCGGTAGAAATTATTGAAATTGGCGACGACAACCGGAACCGGAAGTGCGATGGTGAGGACGCCGGCGATGACGCAGACGGTCCCGACGAGCTTACCCCAGACGCCGACGGGGGTGATGTCGCCGTACCCGACAGTCGTCATGGTAACGATGGCCCACCAGAACGCGTCCGGGATCGAGGTGAACTTGGTGTCTGCCTGGCCGACCTCGGCGTAGTAGGCGGCCGAGCTGAAGATGATCATCGCGATGAGGAGGAAGAAGAAGAACATGCCGAGCTCCCTCATGCTCGTCTTGATCGTCATGCCGAGGATGCGCAGACCCTGCGAGTGTTTCGACAGCTTGAAGATGCGGAAGACGCGCAGGACCCGGATGACGACGAACGAGCCGCTCTTCTTGGCCACCTCGCAGTTGCCCTCCATCGCCTGAATGACGAGTATGACGAAGTAGGGAAAGATGGCCATGACGTCGAAGATGTTCATCAGGTTCTTCGAGAACTGGCGCTTCGACGGCGACGACACGAACCGCATGATGAACTCAACGGAGAACCAGAGAACGCAGGCGGTCTCGACGATGAAGAACGGGTCGGCGTAGTTCGGTCGCACCTGGTACGTCCGCCCGCCGTCCTTGGTCGTGTTGAAGCAGAGCTCGCGGTGGAATTTCGGCAGCGTCTCCGTACAGAAGTTGGTTATCGAGACCATGATGCAGAAGACGGAGAAGATGGCGAAGACCTTGGCCGGTCGAGAGCTGTCCGGAACCTCGCAGAACAGCCACAGATTTCTCTGCCACACGCTCTCCGGAAGCGCCTTCACCTTGCTCATGATGTAGCCCTCCTTCGCCTTGAAGTCGTCGATCGTCTGCTTTCCGAAGTCGTAGAACTCGAGTTCGTCGAGGAAGACGTCCTCGGGGACCTCGAGGGGCTTGCGCAGGCGTCCGCCACTCTGGTAGTAGTAGAGTATAGCCTGGAAAGTGGGTCGGTGGCGGTCGAGGAAGACCTCGTTGCGCTGGCCGTCCCAGTAGAGGCGGCGGCGGTTTGGGTCACCAAGCAGGGTGTCTGGGAAGCGGGATAGGGTACGCAGCTGAGTCTCGAAGCGCTGGCCGCTGACGTTGATCGTGATACGCTCACAGCCGGACTGAATGCAGTCGTGGCTCCGATGGACGCTCAGTAGAACCGTCTCCTGCAACAGCTCGCTGAGGTCGAGCGTCAGGATTCGATTCACAGTCAACCTCTGGTCAAAGCTCCTGCGCACATGTTATTCAAATAAACATGTTATTTATATAAAAGCATGCAATTTACTATATTGTTTAATTTCGTGCAATATAATGCTATATATTACAAGCGTAGTGCTCAGCTTGCTGGACTGTCAATCGAGAGGTAGTAGGGGGTTCAAATTCTAGCCAGAGCAGAAATTTGGTTCGAGATTTCTGCTCCACTTGCGCCACCTAGCCGACTCAGCTACAACGAGCACACTGACCGTACACCGTCGGTGGGAAGATGAGACGATGAGGAAATATCCACCCGTCATCGTATGCTGAGGCTAAGAAAATGAAGTCGCTAACACTTCATACCCATGGCTGCCTCAGGGATAGCTTAAGGGGCTGCGCGTTTTCTTGGTTGTTAGAACCACTTCATAATTGATGGCCGACGCTGCCAGGGGCGTAACTTTGGTCTAAAAAGTGGGGGTACCAATTTCTTACACACTCGAAGCAAGGCGAAGACTGCGATCTCTGAGATGGCGCACAATAATAAAATGTGATGCATTTTGAGAAAAGGGACCATAAGTCTCAAATGGAGTTAAGGATTGATTCATAATCCTGGATAATTTCTGATTAAAATGCAGAAAAAATGAACTTGATATCTTGATCCTAAGTATTTTTAAAACTTATTGAGAACTGAATATGCGCAAATGAGAGTTTTCGGATTTTTCAGTGTAAACCTTCACTGAAGAAAATGCGAAATTTTGACAAAACTTTACCACAGAATTCGTTATGAAAATATTAACTAAACACAGCTCATAATGCTGTTCAATCACAGTGTTATGTGTTGTATACATGTACATTATTCTTCGGTAAAAATTATTCTACATTTAAAAAATTATTATGTGCTTAAAACTATTATAAAAGTCAGTACGAATAACACGAGACTAATATTTACTTTTTAGGCCTCACATAAAAGTCATCATTTGAAGAAAAAAACTTCAGATTTTTTAAAACTTTCCTTTATCAATGTTTACTAGCAACACCAATGTATCCGAAATCGCTCAGAAATCATTTTCACCCAAACTGACCTACACTTGCTTTAAAGCCAGTTTTCTCAGTAACTGTGGAGAGACTTATGGTCCCTTTTCCCAAAACGCATCACAAATACTGGCACTGTTCAAGAAGGTGGGGGGTACGGTACCCCTCAGTCCAAAAAGTGGGGTGTACGGGTACCCCTCGTATTCCCCCCGTCCAGAAGTTACTCCTATGGACGCTGCAGCAGTCCACCTTTTTATGTGGACCTGTTCGAATTGTCGATCACGCGCGACCAAATAGGCCTACTGTCAAAACGCAGGATATCCACGTAGTCGTACGTATACGAATACGATGAATGTGTGTATGCATCCCTGTGTCTCTGTGTATGTCTGCATGTATATGTATTCATGTTTGGCATTGTTTGCGTTTGCATGCATAAGTTTGAGTGTATGTACATATATGTAATTATGTATGTGTGTATGTAGGCTCTACGTGTGTGTAGGCCTATTTGTGTATGTACGTATATGTAGGCCCCTACGTATTTATGTAGGCTACTTATTATATACATGCATACAAACATATATACATGCACAGGCTATATACATACATACATACATAAAAACAAATTTTATGTATGTATGTATGTATGTATGTATAATTTGTATATAGCCTTTGCATGTAGGCCTATACGTATGTTTATAGGGTAGGTGGGGGCAAGACGCCCACATTAAGCAGAAAATGCAATAAAACTGTCCTGTTTGACATTTTATTAAAGCTATTGATTAGGAAGTAACAGAAACTATATTTACCACTTGTTATGTATCAATTAAAGACAATTATGTTACATTGAAGTAAGAAATTACCAAAAATATGTCACTACCCAAGTAGGCGTTTTGCCTCATACTATGGGGTAAAACGCCCATGGGTGAGCGATTTGCCTCCTGTCCTCCTGCAAACTTATTTACGTGTTAACTAAAGCAGCTTTGCCCTTACAGTCAATCATAGGGGCGCGTAATATTTAAAGCAGAACTGTACTAAGCAATATCATCATCAGAATCACAATTAGGGCACAGAAAAAACGTCCGCAATGAGGGGGAAGGGAGGGGTCATCCCAATGCGGACAAGGGGGAGGGAGAGTTATGACCAGTGTGGACGTCCGCATCTAAACTTTAATTTAATATTTTTTAAAACACCACCTTGTTTCAACCTTCCCTGAAAGACGAAAACGTCAGTGAGGTGATTGCCTAAAACCTCATGCACGGTATAAACTTTACTGCGACTTTAAAGAGGCCTTTATTACTGCATATCATGATATGAAACCTGAACTGTCACCTAGATGTACACAGGAACAGTGGAATAATTGTAAAAAGAATGATGATGACATTAAAATTTGGCTTTGGTATGCGGACGTCCGCAAAGGGGGAGGGAGGGATGGAGAGTCAGGTCAGATGCGGACAAATGCGGACAAGTGGGAGGGAGGGGTCCAAAGTAGGTCATATTTTGCGGACGTCCTTTATGGATGACCCCTATGTATGCATATATGTATGCACGTATATACGTAGGATCCTACCTCTGTTAAAAAACTGAAAGTCTCAGTTGTAATATATTTTGCGCCCACATAGACCCAGGCGAGAGACTGCACTTCGAATGTAGGCGTGCAGGATGCATTGCTGCCCCGGCATTCGTTTCATCATTAATTATTGCGATCATAAAAAGCCTTATTAATATTTTCACCAAAAACACCTCCGTTATCCTATTATCAACACAATTTCACAAAAGTAAACAGCATTACGACCGCGGGCGTTTTGGTCCTGCTTGGCACATGACTGTATCATCCATAGGTCCAGGAGTACAGTCCACAAACCCACGGGACCTATGCCTCCCCATCGCCTTCTCCCCGTAGACTCAGTGGCCCCTCCCCCATACAGTATGCTTTGATGGCAGAATAACTGAATTGCGGTAAAACGTTTAATACGAGTCAGCAACATAAAGAGCAGAAAGCAACAGCAAAAAGCAACAGCAGAAAGCAGCAGCACAGAGCAAATCCGAAGGCAACAACAGAACACTGCAGCAGCAGAAGGCAACAGCACAGAGCAAATTTGAAGGCAACAGCAGCAAGCAACAGCAGAGAGCAACAGCTGGAGAAATCGACAACCGAAAGCAACGGCTGCAGAAACGTGATGATAGGGCCTATGCCGTAAAATCAAGCTTTAGCAGTGCCAGTACTTTAGGATAACCCCGAGAGGCAACAATGTATATGGCCTGTGTGAAGTGGCTATAGATTAAATACCGCGCGATCTTTAGGCCTACCGCGCCGTTAAAAACCGCGCGCACAAAACTGCGCCGTTAATTACGGCGTGTTGTTCATTAGGCCTATGCATAACCGCGCGAATCAAAGCCATAGTAAATGTCAATAAATAAAACCAATAATTATTTATTTTTTGCATCGTCAAGCCTTACAGCCTATGATAAAAATTTACAATAATGTTATAATAGAATGCGTAGCGCGAAATAGTTTTTAAAAAATGGAAGTGACATTTTTCCAGATTATTTTTAAAAAAACTCTCGTCTAAACGCACAATTAGAGTCTGTAAATACTAAATAAAATCTCTGAATATAAAACTAGGAATTATACAAATGACATGTATTTAGGCTTAGTCAAGCTTGCATACTGTTCTAAAACGAAGAATGAACAAGTAAATAACTAAACTCATGGGCGGCGATCCCGGGGATTCGAGGGGGACAAGACCCCCACCTTTAACAGTGGGGGACACAGTAAAGGCCCTACCGTTGTCCCCCCACACATCTTGAAGAAGCATCAAACAAAGGTGAGAAAAATTTTTCGCGCGTCAGTGCGAAAACATTTTGTCACCTCTTATTTGACCGGATCAGTTCAAAAGTGTCTCGTGTCCCCCTACCTTTCAAACAAGATCACCGCCGCTGACTAGACTTTTAAATCTTAAGTTATGTGCGATCACACGAAGATAATCCAACAACGGACGATCCGCGTAATCGGCGACGATGGCTTTGATTCGCGCGGTTATGATCGTCGCTCTAATGAACAACACGCGGAAATTAACGGCGCGGTTTTGTGCGCGCGGTTTTTAACGGCGCGGTAAAGAGCGCGCTGTAAGCCTGTGAAGTGTTAGCTACTTCATTTTTAAACCTCGAAATGTGAGGATGGGTGGCCATTCCTCCTCCTCCTTCTCGCCTTCTGATCTTACCTGCGACAGCGTACTCTCAGTCTGCACTCTGCAGTGAATCAATTTATAGCAAAGTTCGCTAAAGGGAGAAGGTGAGGCAGAGGCGACTCAGAGGTGACACTGGATTATACGAAATAGAATAGTAGGCACTATCCTATTCTGTCGGGTGATAACCTATTTTAATACAATAAAACATTGCAACAGGACTTTTACAATGTCCCCGTACAGTGTTCACGAGTCTAAGACTACAGTGAAGCTGGACAATAGGACAGAAAAAAAACAGATTGAATTGTGCCATATTTAGGCCTATAAAAGAAGTTACGAGTGGCCTAATTAGCAGAGTTATTAACACACTTAATTTTCTAGACCATAGTATACCTGGTCGGCGTTCTTGGAAGCAGTTGAGCCAATTCAGAGACGGTGCTGTCGTCTCTTCGTACGACGGTCGTTGTGTACCTCACTCCATCGCCTCCAACTCCTCCTACCCCTTTTCCACCTCCTCCTAGTCCTCCAAGGAGGTTGGAATTAGCATTTGACGCCTGCTGTACTCCGACTATCATCTCCGGTCACGCGTATAAACGATGTATAGGCGACACGCTTCGCTGATAATTCGCACTGATCATGCCAACATAGACCGGTCAGCAGAATAATATTGTTTGCTAAACGAATGAACGCTCTGTTTGAAGAGTCGTGCATTAAATATAAATCGTCTGCTATCACCAAGACCTAAAGGCAGGCCTTCGCATGGGTTCTGCGAATACTTTACAGTGTTTACAGGCTACAGTTGTAGGCCTATGTAGGTCTATGGCTGTGTATACTTAGGCCCACGTAGATATGTAGGCTTTTCATTTAATAGACCTTTAATTGTCCATGTATTTATTCTACACGCAATTATCCGTTATACATGTGCAGAAAGCAATACTCAGCCACTATACAGAAAGCAATACGCAGCCTTTATGGGACATGCTCCTGAATGCTCGTACATGCATAGCCCTTAATTCTTCACTTCCTCCGCCTGGTCTCTCACAGTCTCACTACAATTCACGTGGATCTGTGGAATCTTGGCGCTTGATCGACATCAATGCACTCACTGCAGCCGCAAGGTCTATACCGGAAGTATCTCGCGCGCATACAACGCTGAACCTTTCGCAAACCAATGGTGTACGTGGCTATTAGGACCATAGGCTACACGTATGTAACAGAGGCGTCGTCATTATCCGTTTGCGCGAGTTCTGGCCAATGCATGTCATTCGGAGCGCCATACACCGACTCGATCGCTAGAACTCGAATATAAAGTGGACTCGTGATGGCTGTTCGTTAATGGCTAAACGTCGACAGGTTCGTGACAAACGTCACTAAGGGTACAGCGATGCAAGCGATTAGGCCGTATACTCAAGCAGCCAGTCCTTGACTCGCGAAATCTGCATATACACCCCGTGCCGTCTCGATCGCTAAGCGTTTGTATATATATAGCGTTCATTGACTTGCCCTGGTTATACTAGTTCAATAATTCTTCCAGATGTACCCTGGGACCTCTGAAAGGCGCGAAAACATGGTTATTAAACATATATTTAAAGGTTCAAACATGCATGGGCGGCGATCATGGGGGAAACGGGGGGACATGTCCCCCCACCTTTAAGAGTCGGGGACACGCCATACATTTGTCTCCCCAGATTTTGAAGAAACACCAAAAAGGCGAAGAAATGTATATGCGCGCGAGGGTTTTGACTGTGTTTTTGAAGAGGTGAGGTAAAGAAGAAATTTTTTAGGATAAGTGTCCCCCGGAAACTTTAAGAAAGTAAGAAGAAATTCTTAAGAAAAGGGAGGAAAAATTTTTTCTTACAATTTTTGAAAAAGTGGGCAAAAATTAAAGTGGGAAAAAAGTGAAAGAAGCGGGAGAAAAGGTAATAATACACCACACCAGGAGAGAGACTGTAAGAAAAAGCTGTAAAAGAGGTGTGAAGGACTAAAAAGGTCATAAACTTTTTTTCGATATTATTTTTCGGAGATGAATTGGTGGAAATGAAAGTGGGGAAAAAAGTTTAAAAAGTGGGGAAAAAAGGCAATAACATCACACTGGAGGGAGAGTGTAAGAAAAAGAGGTGAAGGACTAAAAAAAGGTCATCAACTTTTTCGGAGGTGAAAGCGAAATTTTCGGAGATGAAAGTGGCAGACATAGGCGTAGACTCTGGGGGTCAGCCGGGGCACGTGCCCCCCAATAATTGAGGAGCCGGGGCAATGCCCCCCAAAAATCGAGAGGAGAATTTCTTCAAATATTAAAATATTATGTTTCAATGTAGACAAATTTCTTAAGAAACAGAAAACAGAGACACAGAACTGAAATGCTATCAGAAATTCATAATGAAAACAAAGATTTATTTTATCTTCACTATCTATATAAATAAAGAGAAGAATCTGTCTGTCACACCGACTTTGACCGGGATGCATTTCTACAGTTTTGGAGCTTTTCACTCGAAACCTTCACTACTGTGTCGGGGTGGGCATGACACACCCAGTGTGAGGCTTCGCGTCCCCCTTTTCACCGCTACCATGGTGTGCCGGGCCAAAACCTACCCGGCCCATGCACTTTTAGCTGGTAAAAAAACTTACACTCAACCTATTTTCACTCGCCAGATGGCGCCGCCCGAGAAGATTCTGTGTCTTTGACCGCCAATTCTCTGTCACCGGCACGCATTTCTAAAGATTCGCCAGATGGCGCAGCCGTAGGGATTTCACTTCACATTAACTTTTGTTGCTTATTCGCTACAGGGATTGAAACTTATAACCCCGGGCAACGCCGGTTAAACCAGCTAGCCTTCAATATGAAACAAATTTACATTTTACATGTAAACAAAACTTCCCCTTTCATACGAATTAACGTAACACCGGAAGACTCTGCTGACTGTCCAGACCAGAAGTGAAAATGTTTTCTCGATGTTTGGTTTAAAGCAAAACTAAAAGAAGACCACAAAATTTGCTTTTTGTTGTATTTCTTAAATAAATTTCTTATTTTTGTAGAAGTTATTTTAATATCATTGATTTAATAATTTTTAATTTCCGAAAATCGCAACTGAGTTGGAGCTCTTGTTCATGCCATTTTTCATGATTTTTATGATCCGAAACCCGAAAATCTTAGAAACAACCAAAACAACAAAACCAATGAAAACAAACAAAAACAACAACAAAAACAACAAAAAACAGCAACAAAACAACTTTTCATCTGGAAAAACTTGTTTTTTGCACTCTGGTCCAGGCCCCATGCCCCCCAATATTTTGGACAAGTTTACGCCAGTGGTGGCAGAAATTTTTTGGGGGGGACAAGATTCGTCGACGAGATCGGGGCCGACTTTGTCCCCCCCACCTCTCAGACAAGATCGCCGCCACTGAAAACATGGTTATTAAACATAATATTTAAAGGTTCGACCACCACGGACAGGGGCGTAACTTTGGACTACAAAGTGGGGCGTCCCAAATTTCGCATTATTTCAGTTTCGCGGGTGTTAAATAATTATTATGCCATCGTTTGTATTACAAGCATAATAATAATCATAGGCTTAATGATGATGATGATGATGATGATGATGATGATGATGATGATGATGATGATGATGATGATGATGATGATGATGATGATGATGATGATCACAGTTCGAGAATTCGGATTTTACGAATGTTACGAATTTTAAAAATTCACGAATTTTAACGAATTTTAAAACTGCAGTTTTAAAATTCGTAAAAATTCGTGAAATAATAGGCCTAAAATAATAGAATTCTTTGCATGGCAAAAATTTTTATTATTTGTTTACTTTTCAACTTTTTAAGCAAGTAGGCCTAAATGAGGTGTGTGACTGTGAGTGTCAGTCAGCAGTGATGGGCACTAAACTATTTTTTTTAGTTAAACTAAAACTATTTTCCAACTAGAAAAAAATTGTTAAACTAAAGTTGGCAACTGATTTTGGAAATTAGTTAACTAAACTAAAAAAAGTAGTTAAACTTTTTCCAACTATTTTCCAACTATTTACGACAAACATTTTCGCAATAAAAGACGTTAAGTGAACTGTAATAATACAAAGCGTCATTGACAATTTCACCTTCAAACTATGCAATGTGTACTGTTCTGGCATACAGTTACATGTGCACTGAAAGTAGTGTATGAATTTGAAAACACAGACTGTAAATGCTAAAACCATGCAGTGTTAAAATGTTTTTTTGCTGACAGTGTGCAATGTTCACTGTGGAAAAATAGTTGCATATATTGCTGATTTTTTTAGTTAAACTATTTAGTTAGCAACTAAATTTTTTTAGTTACTATGGTTTTAACTAAACTATTTTTATTTAGTTAAACTTCTTCCTTAACTAAATTTTTTTAGTTAAACTAATAGTTAGCAACTTTTTAGTTAACTATTGCCCATCACTGTCAGTCAGTAGAACGAAAACCACCAGTGCCGCAGCTTCAGTGTGACTAGTCAGTCACTAACACAGCTTGCAACCAAACATGGTTAAAAAGGGTTGGCAACGTTCACCAAGCTGTGTCTTCTGCTTCATCGTCCTCTGAATCTGAGTCAGGAACAGCCCACTGCTTCCACTTGACTCTGGTTTCTGTATTTTCGCCATGCAAATGCTCCCGAATTCGGGCAGAACAACCAACAAATTCCTTGTCACAAAAACAACACTGTATTTTTGGCTTACCCTTTCCTTCTCCTCCAATATTGTATACATACTACCACTCTGGTCCATGTTCTTTCACCTTTAAGAAATTAGATTTTAACTAAATTAAATTTACTAGCTCGTTGCGTAATAAACTTTTATATTGAATTTTACATTAAATTCGAGCAGAAGCTTACCACAACAAATCATGATGTCATCACATTTGTTGTTGTTGCTTACGCTGTTTTTGCAAAACGCCACTGTCAATATAAAAAAGACCTAACAATGGCCCAACGAATTTTTACGAATTTTTACGAATTTTAAAATAGGCCAAAAATTCGCGAATTTTTACGAATTTTAAAACCGAAAGTCACGAATTCTCGAACTATGGTTACGCCCCTGCGTCCCACAGACGGTCCGCAGCGTTTGAGATAGACTACAGTTGTTTTTTTTTAAAGAATTAAAGTCTTCTAACATAGTTAGAAAATTTTAAAATGGAAAAAAATCATGTGTGTCGCCAGCGGGGCGCGAACTGAGGTCCGCAACTCGGCTGGCGAGAGACATGGGCAACCGGCCATGGCGCTACGCCAGGAGATAAGGGTTAAAACGAGTAGTTATTCGAGAAAAGTTGATAACGCCTTTGTCATTGCGAATTTACGATGCTGTGAAATTTGGATTCATTTGTGATCTCGAATATAATATTTATTATAAATATATTCAAATGCCAATTTTCAAATTAAACCCCAAAGCCTCTATCAACCAACAATAATAACGGATGAACGTAACTTCTACTTCATTATCATTCGACAGATGGCAGACATCTATCAGACATTGGTTCATTATCATTCGATAGATGGAGCTGTAACTTACAAACGTAGGACTATCGATTGGTGTCTTTTGCGTAAATATAACGGCGCTATAAAAGTCATTAGGTTAGTGTACAGTAAAGTAAGTAAGTATATCCTTTTACGGGTTACAGTCAGCTTCCGTATTTTTTCGATTTTTGATCTCAACCACATTAAAGTTTCTAAAATAAATTTACCCAGTCTATTAATAAACATTATAAATACACTTATTAAAACTTTCGATGAAACTCCTGTACATCAAAGTACGGTTTGCAGTTGGTTCAATAAAGGATATACATACTTACTTTACTGTACACTAATCTAATGACTTTTATAGCGCCGTTATATTTACGCAAAAGACACCAATCGATGGTCACTTATATATAACAATCAATTTGAAGGATTATTATTCAAATTATGTAGAAGGAAATATATTATGGGATCTGATCCGTCCTTTTTTTAGTTGAAATCGCGCAGTGAGCAATGGATAGCATCTAATAAAATCATTTCTATAGCGCCGCTATCTAGTCGATGGTCGTTGGAGAAGCCCAATCGAAATCCTATGGGTAGCCTAACCTTAAACTGTTGCATAGGCTAGATGATTTTAGGCAGTTCCGGATTTTGACTTAGTGAGGCCCTTATAAGCTATATGTGGTCTATAAAACTTAACAGGAGGCCCCTTGATAAAAAAAATAAAACCAGAAGGTCTCACAAAACTTGAAAACATACATAGGCGTGATTTGTGGAGGTACGAGGGGCACCCGTGCCCCACTTTTTGGATCGGGTTCCGTACCCCCACTTTTTGAACGATGTCAATCAATATTTTATTATTGTGCATTCCCAGGGATCGCAGTCTTCGCCTTGCTTCGTGTATGTAAGAAATTGGTATGCTCCACTTTCTAGGCCAAAGTTACGCACGCCCCTGGTTGCATTAGAATCATTCCAACTTTACTCAACCAGTGCATCCCATGCGGTCATCTCAGATTTGGCTGCATGGCCCGTGCTCTTAGCTTTCGAGTGGCGCTTTAGAAATTTGGAGTTTACGATTATGATAGAAAGTATACAGCTGCCCTTTGTTTTGTACTTGAAGCAGGCTAATCTAAACTCCCCAGAACAATATTCTATCGCCCACTTTTGTATCTGGCATCGTTGCATAGGGCCTACTAGGAAGTAAATGGCAAGTTCCGTGGCTAGGACCTTGGATTCGTCCGTTGTCGAATCAAGGCCGAAGTGAAGGAAACGAACGCAGATTATAATAAAATAGAGCTATTTATATATCTCTGGCAACGAGCAGGGCTGTAGTTATAAAATAAGAGGCGAGTGCACGAAATTTTTTTAAAACTCTTTGACCAGATCAGTTCAAAACTTTTTTTGACCAGATCATTTCAAAAGTGTCCCCCCCCCCACCTGTCAAACAAGATCGCCGCCACTGAGTATACTAAAAAATAGTTTGTATCAGTATACAGTATCTAGATCGAGGCGAGTACACGCTGTATACCCGCGTATAGGCCTATACCCTCGTCTACAGTCATTGGGAGATGATTGCCTTAAAAAAGGTCATCAGATTTTTCGGAGATGAATTCCTAAAAAAGTGGTCATCCAAATTTCTAGGGCCTGAATTCCCAAAAAGAATACCCAAAAAGGTCACGAAGCAGGCCATGGTCGACTTTGTCCCAGTAGTTTTCCCCCACCTGTGAAACAAGATCGCCGCCACTGAAATTTGTGCCTTCCCAGAGATCGCAGTCTCCGCCTAGGCTTGCTTCGTGTATGTAAGAAATTGGTACCCCCACTTTTTAGACCAAAGTTACGCCCATAGTTCGAGAATTCGGATTTTACGAATGTTACGAATTTTAAAAATTCACGAATTTTAACGAATTTTAAAACTGCAGTTTTAAAATTCGTAAAAATTCGTGAAATAATAGGCCTAAAATAATAGAATTCTTTGCCATGGCAACACATTTTATTATTTGTTTACTTTTCAACTTTTTAAGCGAGTAGGCCTAAATGAGGTGTGTGACTGTGAGTGTCAGTCAGCAGAACGAAAACCACCAGTGCCGCAGCTTCAGTGTGACTAGTCAGTCACTAACACAGCTTGCAACCAAACATGGTTAAAAAGGGTTGGCAACGTTTACCGAGCTGTGTCTTCTGCTTCATCGTCCTCTGAATCTGAGTCAGGAACAGCCCACTGCTTCCACTTGACTCTGGTTTCTGTATTTTCGCCATGCAAATGCTCCCGAATTCGGGCAGAACAACCAACAAATTCCTTGTCACAAAAACAACACTGTATTTTTGGCTTACCCTTTCCTTCTCCTCCAATATTGTATACATACTACCACTCTGGTCCATGTTCTTTCACCTTTAAGAAATTAGATTTTAACTAAATTAAATTTACTAGCTCGTTGCGTAATAAACTTTTATATTGAATTTTACATTAAATTCGAGCAGAAGCTTAACACAACAAATCATGATGTCATCACATTTGTTGTTGTTGCTTACGCTGTTTTTGCAAAACGCCACTGTCAATATAAAAAAAGACCTAACAATGGCCCAACGAATTTTTACGAATTTTTACGAATTTTAAAATAGGCCAAAAATTCGCGAATTTTTACGAATTTTAAAACCGAAAGTCACGAATTCTCGAACGATGATGATGATGATGATGATGATGATGATGATGATGATGATGATGATGATGATGATGATGATGATGATGATGATGATGATGATGATGATGATGATGATGATGATGATGATGATGATTATGATGATGATGATGATGATGATGATGATGATGATGATGATGATGATGATGATGATGATGATGATGATGATGATGATGATGATGATGATGATGATGATGATGATGATGATGATGATTATGATGATGATGATGATGATGATGATGATGATGATGATGATGATGATGATGATGATGATGATACTACAACAACAACAACAACAACAACTAATAATAATAATAATAATAATAATAATAATAATAATAATAATTAACGCAGCCGCCTTCCGCAACACTTTTGCACTTCCGGGTCTCGGTGAAGATGGTCACTCCAGAGAATAATTTTCACATACTTAGTATCTGACTCCTGAGGGATTATATGTAGGCTACCTCGGGGAATTTAAAAAAAAAAATAATAATAATAATAATAATAATAATATAATAATAATAATAATAATAATAATAATAATAATAATAATAATATTTTGACCAGCACATGGGGGACGAGAACCTCTAACTTGATATAGTTTCTTAGAGCCTGAGGGATCCTTGCTACCTCGGGCGAAAAAAAAAAAAATAATAATAATAATAATAATAATAGTAATAATAATAATAATAATAATAATAATAATAATAATAATAATAATAATAATAATAATAATAATAATAATAATAATAATAATAATAATAATATAATAATAATAATAATAATAATAATAATAATAATAATAATAATAATAATAATAATAATGACGTCATCAGCGGACAGTATAGGTTGGAAAATGTTAAGTCTTCCTAATTTTACAATCGTTTTGCGGATTCGGCAATCGTTAGATCTGGATTTTTACACCATCTCATCGACCTACGACTCGTGACTCAGAGGATCTTATTAGTTGAGGACGATCCGCCCAGAACACGACACGTCTGGTTCGACAAACTTTCTTTATATCATCAACGATAATCCGCCTTTCAAAATATCGGTCTGCCATGTTTAAAGGCCTAGGACGTCACAGTCGCCAATGGCAACGTATTGTCATTTTAAATGGCGGCGTAACGGTAAACAATCTGATCTGATTTAGAACACGATAAACGACGCTATTAGTATATCTCCCAAATGAGTCAAAAACCTTGCAAGGGGCAGGGCGTTTGCGGGGTGTGTTGGTCGTCATTTAAGACACATGCCTCAGATGGAACTATCCATCGGCACGGACCTCGATCTGCCCCGTGTCCGGGCTCTGACCAGCCACCGGCGGACGGCCCTGCAAACCCTTTGACCGCAACGCAATCGTTTTCCACCATGAACCAACAGATCGCCTCTTCACAGGGTTTGTCAGCGGATGAAGACCTTCCGCCAAACGCTTCGCGCCTCTCACACCCTATTTTACCTGGTGTTCTCATTAAGAGAATCCCAAGAGCCGCAAGACCATCTTGTGCTGCTCTCCTGGGAGACCTAATACAAGCTATCGTGCAAGAACCTAATTGCATTGGCAAATGGTCTGATTTGCTGGCTTTCGGAGGAACCGTGCTGGCGAAACCTAAAAGAGGAGGGCGAAAGCACAACGTGACGAAGACGATTCTGTCCCGCATTGCCGATTGGAAATCGAGGGGGTCAAACTATTCAACCAATGTTGGACTGAATTCGACGGATAAACCCAAGGCAACAAAATACGACTCCACCAAGTATTTGGCGACGGCAGTTGCCAGGAAGCTGGAAGAAGGCAACTTCAAAGCAGCCATACGTCTCGTCTGCAGTGAGGATAAGCCGGCGCTGGAAACACCGGAAACTCTGGCCGCACTTAAGCATAAACACCCGCTCGCACCAGTGGACAGGAGAACACCTTGTGATCCAGACAGCTCAGAGCGCTTCATCGCGTTGCAGGTTTCCAAAGAAGAAGTCACTAGGGCAATCTCCTCTTTCCCATCGGGTTCTGCAGGCGGCCCCGACGGCATCACCCCACAGCACCTTAAGGATCTCGTGGCATTTGGAGTGGATGACAACATCTGCCAACATCTATCCGACCTTGTCAATATGCTTTTAAAAGGAGGTTTACCTGAAGAGGCGAATGAGGTCATTTATGGAGCAAACCTTTTAGCCCTAAGCAAGAAGGACGGAGGCATCAGACCAATCGCGGTGGGCTACACCTGGCGCCGCCTGGCGGCAAAGTGCGCCAATTCATACGCGGTGACAAGACTGTCTCAGCTGCTCGCCCCCATTCAGCTTGGGGTAGGCATTCCAGGAGGTGCTGAGGCAGCTGTTCATGCAACACGTCGTTGGGTTACCACGATGCCTGAAGACAGCGTCCTAGTGAAGCTTGACTTCACTAACGCTTTTAACACTCTGCGCAGAGATTCGCTTCTAGAGGCAGTGGCTAGAGATATCCCAGAGCTCTATCGTTTTGCTCACGCCGCCTACTCCAACCGTCCACTGTTGCGTTATGGCTCGAATATCATACGATCTGAAGAAGGGACTCAGCAAGGCGATCCACTGGGCCCTCTGGAGTTCTGCCTTGTCTTACAACCGGTTCTGATAAAGCTGAGTTCGGATCTGCGCATTGGATACTTGGATGACCTGACATTGGGGGGTAGCAAGGAGTCAGTGGCCGCCGATGTTCACCTTATTGCGCAAGAATCAAAGACGCTGGGTTTGCTATTAAACCGCAGCAAATGTGAGATCGCCTGCCAGAACATCCAAACGCCGATCGATGACCCGGCGTTTCAAGACTTTACAAAAATGGCCTTCGAACAGATGACCTTGTTGGGTGCACCCCTGATACAAGGTCCAGCTGTGGATAAGGTTTTAGAAACGAAAGCTAACGATCTTGAGAGAGCAATCGCAAGACTATCCTTACTTCATACACATGATGCTCTGGTTCTGCTGAGAAACAGTTTAAGTATACCGAAGCTGTTATACAGTATGCGCACAGCCGTCTGTGCTGATTGCCCGGGCTTGGCTCGGTTCGACAAATTGTTGAGAGAAGGTCTATCGACCATCCTGAATGTAAACCTTGACGATGACCGGTGGCTCCAGGCTTCTTTGCCGGTGAGAGACGGTGGTCTGGGAGTTCGTTGTGCATCTACGCTGGCACTTTCAGCCTTTCTGGCTTCTGCTGCTAGCACAACCGAACTGCAGACATGCATCTTACCAACAGAGTCGACTGAGATACCATACGAACTGGTCAATTCAGCACTCACCGCGTGGAAGACCCTGACAGATGCAGAACCACCAACAGGAACAGCAACTCATCGCCAAAAGGAGTGGGATATCCGATACACAGACAAGGCGCGGACAGGCCTGCTCGAGTCCACCAGCTGTCCTCGCGATCGTGCTCGCCTGCTAGCTTCACAAGCACCTCATTCTGGTGACTGGATGCTAGCTCCTCCGGTGACTGCTTTGGGCCTTCGCCTCTCAGACGAGGAGATACGGATCGCAGTCGGGGTGAGGCTAGGCACGGCACTCTGTGAGCCGCACTTGTGCCACCACTGCCGAGAAAATGTCGACGCAAGAGGGCTTCATGGTCTGGTGTGTAGAGGAGGAGGAGGGAAACAACAGCGGCACGCTATGCTCAACGATGTGATCTGGAGAGCGCTGAGCAGAGCGAAAATCCCTGCTCAGAAAGAGCCTCTCGGCCTCTCAAGAGGAAATGGAAAACGACCAGACGGTGTCACGCTGATTCCTTGGTCACGCGGACGATGCCTGACATGGGACGTGACAGTGCCCGATACCTACGCCACCTCCCACCTTGCCCACACATCCATCGGAGCTGGCGAAGCCGCGGAACATGCAGTTCTGATCAAGAGGGCGAAATACGCAACCATCACTAACACCCATACCTTTGTGGCGATCGCTTTGGAGACGGGCGGATCTTGGAGCGGTGAAGGCCTACAGTTCGTCGTGGAGCTGGGAAGCCGGATATCGGACTCAACGCACGATCCACTGGAGACATCATATTTGTTCCAACGGATTTCAGTGGCCCTGCAACGTGGAAATGCCATTTGCCTTTCCAGGACACTGCCACCTCTGTCTGAGTGACGCTAAGATGGCGCTTCAGATAATTAAATCATCATTGTTAAATACAATAATAATGATAATGATAATAATAATAAATATAATAATAATAATAATAATAATAATAATAATAATGATGATGATGATAATAATAATGATGATAATAATAATAATAATAATAATAATAATAATAATAATAATAATAATAATAATAATAATAATAATAATAATAATAATAATAATAATAATAATAATAATAATAATGATAATAATAATATCACGGACAGGGGGTAACCCCCCAATCTGTTTCTACAATTCTCACACTGTGTATATAGGCCTATTGGTAGGCCTATACGCCTATGCCTGTAGGCCTATATGGTGTTGGCTCAAAACTGTTGAAACATTTTCTGTCGTGGTAATTTACGGATAGGCAAAGTCATTAACTATAGACAGTTGGAAGGCTGCGCATTTGTCGCTTTCTAAGTTTCTAGGCCTATTATAGGCCTATATAAAATGCTGAGGAGAGAAAGCTTTCGCAGGTCATTTACAAGGGTCATTATTAAAACTGTAATAATAGGCTAATAATTACAAGTTTAAAAGGTGTAGGTCGATCGTTCCGGGTCGAACAACTAACTGCTATACAGATAAATATACACGTTTGGATTCATTTTTTCATTTATTGTTCCAACAACAACAACAACAACAACAACAACAACAACAACAACAACAACAACAACAACAACAACAACAACAACAACAACAACATCATCATCATCATCATCATAGCAGTGAAACAGCACATAGTATACATGTGAGGCAATTCAAGGAAAAGAAAAGAAATAAAAAGTAGGTAACTGTTTAAAAAGAAAAAAAACATAATCAATATAACATTGAACATGAGGGTAGTATGCACTAGTGGTTCTCAGAATTTATAGGGAGCAACAGGCACCCAGAAGGGACTAATCCCGCTGGGAGGGTGCCTAATTCAGTAAGCAACTAGGCCTAATCGTTATAATGTTGCAGAATGGTCAAATTTAAGATTCAGACAACATAATTCCATTTATAGGCCTATTAGGAACATCAAAATATTACCATACTGTTTGTTGTAAAAAGCGAAGATGTAGGCCCTATTCGATTTTGTAATGTTGTAAATGTAAATGTACGCGATTTTCTATAGCGACCGTATAGGCCTATGGCCTCGACCCTGCTAATTTTTCAATGAATAATTATTGATCGGGTGAGATCTTTTATCTTTGTAAATACTTCGGGTCGATTGTTTGAATATAAGTGCACAGTTTCAATCAAAATTTGTAATACGTGATGATCTCGATTAAAGAAATCGTAATTAATTCAAATTGTAAAGTTCAATGCAATGTCTAATTATTTCATTTTGCAGACGTTGTTAAACCAAAGTACTGCGCTAGACGAATTATGAGACAGTGACAACTCTGTGATATCTCCTTGGCTCAATAAATTTATAATCATTGGTGTTTGCGGTATTTTCAAAAATCTGTGCCACTTGTGATCGAATTCAGTGCGACTAAATTTGTGTGTTTTAACAGGACTTCGCAAGTTTTTTTAAAGTTTTTAAAACTAAAATGAAAAACGTTGACGGCCGGGCTTTGCTGAAACGCCTTCAAAATGGCGAGTTTCAAGTGAACACGGATAACGATGTCAAGGTATAGTGTACAGAGTATGAACCGGTTCGCTACGTTGGTTAGAGCGCACATCTGGGCGCCTCTATGCCTGAATTGCCTGATGATACTGGTTCGGATACCGATAGTAGCTTATTTCAGAGTTTAAATATGGCTACCACGGTCCTTACACGGGGACCTTAAATAGCGTGGCACCCATTCAAACTGATAGCATTGGTGAAGAATCTCACCTCATTTATTTCACTGAAAGAGGGCAGGATGGAGGCCATACGGTCGCTTTAGAAAAAAAACCTGTACATTTACACCGGGGTTATCTTTTGAAGCAATTTAGTTTAATTAATTTTTTAATTTGGCTTTTAACATAGTGCATTATTATACACGTTAAATGTGTTTTTGATCGTGCATCATGTTGGTCAATTAAATAGTTTGGTTCTACTAGCAGATGATCTTTTATGCAGTTAGTAAAACCAGTAGGTTTTGGAAGGAATCTCTAAACAATTATAAAGTATGCTAACACATTTTCATGCTATTCACAGTTCAGTCTTCCAGTCAAGCTGCTTCTCTGCTGCAACATGAGGGGCCATCCCAATACGAAACAAAGGGGGGTTATGACCAGTGTGGACATCCACATCAAATTTTGATACATATTTTGTTCAGTATGACCGGTGCCTTAAGCACCAACTTTAGTCAGATGGCAGACAATCTGTACTGCACTGGTTCATCATTGGTTAAGTTCCGTTGCAGACGGCTCAATAAGCATTTCATCAGCTTGCAGACGGCGTATGGAATAATAGTAAAAAGAAGGGTGATGAAATTAAAAATTGGATTCGAGTTTGGTATGCAAAAGCAGCAGAAAGGAAAGGTCGGTTGGTAGGCATACGAGTCCGTGCTGCCACACTGCAGGAATCTGCTCTAGTCATCCTCTGATGCGGACGTCGGCAAGGGGTAGGGGGAGGCAATGAGGGTAAGGCCAAATGCGAACAAGGGGTCCAAGGTCATGTTTTGCAGACGTTATTTATGGACGACCCCATCACAGACATTCTCTGGTCGCTCAACAGGTTAAGCTGTTGGAGCTTTTTGAAAAAGTCCTGCCAGAACTATTACAGTTACCTGACCCATAACGATTTGCTTGGCTGCCTAGGTGACGTTTTCATTTTGATTCAGGACCAAACCTGATCCTCCCTGGCTTACTGATTTTATTTTGCATTACATATTTGTGGTTGGCTGGTTTCAACAACTTAGGTTTTTTGTAAGATTGCAATTGTTTATATTTTACTAATGATGGCATGGTCATTTTTAAACTCTGATGCATGATGTGCAATTGTAATAATAATAATTGCAATATTAATACTTTTATTATTTATTATTATATTGCATTTATTACCCAAGCAAGGTTAGTAAATATGCAGTCTGTTGCATTGCCATGTAAGCCATTAATTTATTCCAGTTGTTGGATTAAAAGCAAAATATCCTGCAATCCCAAAAAGACTGTCTCTAGCAACTTTTGTTTGAAGGAGATAAGTAGTGACAGAAGGATAACATTATATTTTCTTTTCCTTACCTGGTGACCTCTGAATAAACCATTTGACTATGGTTGTTAAAATCATTAAGTTCTTAACACGAATACATGTATTAGTTTTTTATGGAGAGATTCGTTCTATTTCTGTCGGCATGCCATCTGTTTTGTTATTCGTCATCAATATTGTTTGTATTCTTCAGGAATTTCTCAATGTTTATATTCAAGACAGTTCGTCAGTGACTGAGAAGGAGAGGTCACTAGCGCTCAAGTTCCTTCTTGCGTACAATGCCAAGTTTGACAGTTTGCCATCTGATTGCCTGGCTTCAGCAGCAGACACCATGGCACACTGCATCAAATGCTGTCAGTTTCAGAACTTTGATGATCCTTTGTTTCTGATCAAAGTTGTTTATCATCTGATAAGCAAATATGGGAAACTGGTGAGCTTTATAGAATAATAATTTTTGGCTTATTTTATGTGGTAAGATGGTGGTTATTGTGCTGGACTGTCAGTCGAGAGGTTAGGGTTCTGTGCTCCACCAAGAGATAATTTATGTGTTAAGGATTTACTGTATGTTCTGCTTGCACCCACTGCGATCTCAGCCGAAAGCAACATAGAAACTGAACCCATGTTTTATATATTCAATCTAAAAGTAGACCACATATGCGATTATATGCCTATCATTAATGGTCAACAGCCAAATTATGGTTCATCCATCCAGCTGTCCATTATTAATTGTGCCTCGTCTGTCTGTCAGAGAACCGGCTGATCTACTACAACCAAGCTGTAATGTAATT
Source organism: Allolobophora icterica (assembly GCA_963556255.1). NCBI lineage: Eukaryota > Metazoa > Annelida > Clitellata > Crassiclitellata > Lumbricidae > Allolobophora > Allolobophora icterica. The sequence goes on from OY744608.1 coordinate 20,615,958, forward strand.
GTAATCCTCATAAAATTGTAAACTCCAAATTTCTAACGTGCTACTTAAAAGTTGAGCACAGGGCACCAGCTTATTCACGAGCACTGCATCATGTCAAATGAGTTATCCAGAGATAGCAAATGAAGATCCAAATCCAAAGACCAGGGAGAGAAGGGGCAGAGGCCCTGCTAAGGTGGGTTTCGTTTAGGACGAGAGATTGGAAGGCAGGGAAATGGATGGATCAGGGTACGAATTCTTGCAGAGGAGATACTTCAATATGGAGTGGAGAGCCTGAGAGAAGCTTGAGAGTGGTGATATTGAACTCTGAGAATATGTGGGATTCAGAAGGAATTTTCCTATGGCTCCAGAATTGTCATGGGTTCTCATGCATGACATTTTGCTGCCACTCAGGAATGTAACTGACTACATTTGCTAGTATTTCTCTGATCAATGCTAGAACACTTCCTTCAAAAGAAATGCATCAAAACTCGCTTTTGCTTGCTTGCTGACATTTAAAGATGTGTATGTCTAAAGGGTGATTCCGTGTCAAATCAACCAAATTTGCAACTGAAATTGACACGACCGACTCGGATTTACTTGAAATTTTGCCCACTTGTTGGGCCACATAAGATATGTATAAACCTGCAAAAAAAATTTTTTCGGTCAACTACATTCCGAGATACGGGTCGGCGAACTTTGACCCGACCCGCTCGACCTCGTACCTTTGGACGTCTGTATCTCAGCTTATATGAGAGCTAGGAAGGTGTTCTTGGTGTCATTATTTAGCTCTTTTGATGAACTATTTGGGCAAATTAATCATGACTGTTTAAAAGTTTAACATCGAAACCATATTCCACAAATTAGCACTTTAACCTTGACCTTGACCTTTTCGCAACTTTTTAAAAATCTGAAAAATTCACACTTATACATTGAAGTGTCCTGAACATCCTCAGAAAAAATCAGAATGGGATCTCTAACAGTTTTTTTTTCTATAATTTTTTTGTGTATACAGTTACGTGCAAACTTCAATATCGCTGTCTCCTTAAATTGATATCGAACATGTTTAAATTGATATCGAACATGTTCAACTTGCTACTTTTGTCTATAGTTCATTCTAGTAATTTTGAAGTGTCTTGAACATCCTCAGAAGACATCAGAATGGGATCTCTAATAGATTTTTTACTACAAAACTTAGTCTAGATGGAGGGATATGCCAATTTGTAGGAAATCTGTTTTCTGCCAACACTGCTTGACACATAACATATAAATTTCTAAGTCTTTAAGACAATATAGTTTATGAACTATACTCTTGAATAAGTAGAATAGAAGGAAAGATATATGAATAAAAAAGAACATGGATTAAGATCACATGTATTCATAAATTCAGAAAATTTATAACTTTTGCTCCTTCACGATATGTACTCTTTGCTATATATATATATATATATATATATATATATATATATATATATATATATATGTCCAATGCTCTTAATGCATGTTCTTTTGTTCACACATAGTTTTAAGTTATTCTTAGGAATTTCTTTGTGTACAACTTCAAAATTTCCAAGTTGGTAGCAGTTTATCAGAGAAAAGATGTCTGAAGTCCTGTAGCTTACCTTCAGGCATCTTTTCTCTGATAAACTGCTACCAACTTGGAAATTTTTTATGGTAAAATTAGAAAGCTGCCCTCCTGAGAACTGTGATAATAGTTGTTAAATTGATTTGGAAAAGCATGGATAAGACAAATGTTATTAAGAAAGTGTTTGTGTCATTTGCCTAAATTTCTGATGAAAATTTTCAATTAGTTCTTGAAATGCAAAAGACATCAGAATGGGATCTCTAATAGTTTGCTTACTACAAAACTTAGTCTAGATGGAGGTATATATCAATCTGTATGAAATCTGTTTTCTGCCAACACTGCTTGAAAACATAACATATATTTCTTTGTGTACAACTTCAAAATTTTCAAGTTGGTAGCAGTTTATCAGAGAAAAGATGTCTGAAGTCCTGTAGCTTACCTTCAGACATCTTTTCTCTGATTAACTGCTACCAGCTTGGAAATTTTTTTATGGTTAAATTAGAAAGCTGCCCTCCTGAGAACTGTGATAAAAGTTGTTAAATTGTACACCAAGAAATTCCTAAGAATAACTTAAAACTATGTGTGAACAAAAGAACATGTATTTAAGAGCATTGGACATATATATATATATATATATATATATATATATATATATATATATATATATATATATATATATATCTTTCCTTCTATTCTTCTACTTATTCAAGAGTATAGTTCATAAACTATATTGTCTTAAGACTTAGAAATTTATATGTTATGTGTCAAGCAGTGTTGACAGAAAACAGATTTCCTACAAATTGGCATATCCCTCCATCTAGACTAAGTTTTGTAGTAAAAAATCTATTAGAGATCCCATTCTGATGTCTTCTGAGGATGTTCAAGACACTTCAAAATTACTAGAATGAACTATAGACAAAAGTAGCAAGTTGAACATGTTCGATATCAATTTAAGGAGACAGCGATATTGAAGTTTGCACGTAACTGTATACACAAAAAAATTATAGAAAAAAAAACCGTTAGAGATCCCATTCTGATTTTTTCTGAGGATGTTCAGGACACTTCAATGTATAAGTGTGAATTTTTTCAGATTTTTAAAAAGTTGCGAAAAGGTCAAGGTCAAGGTTAAAGTGCTAATTTGTGGAATTTGGTTTCGATGTTAAACTTTTAAACAGTCATGATTAATTTGCCCAAATAGTTCATCGAAAGAGCTAAATAATGACACCAAGAACACCTTCCTAGCTCTCATATAAGCTGAGATACAGACGTCCAAAGGTACGAGGTCGAGCGGGTCGGGTCAAAGTTCGCCGACCCGTATCTCGGAATGTAGTTGACCGAAAAATTTTTTTTTGCAGGTTTATACATATCTTATGTGGCCCAACAAGTGGGCAAAATTTCAAGTAAATCCGAGTCGGTCGTGTCAATCACTTTGGTTGAACTGACATGGAATCACCCTAAAGTTCTTTGCCTGGTAACTGACTAGCCATGCCTCAGATTTGCATTTCTGTATAACTTTGCACTCATTAAATTAAAAAAAATTATAATGATTTCTTTTGATATTTTAGGTGTGCCTGCTTGAGGCATTGCTCTTGGCTGACTGCATCTATGAGGAGTATGTGTTTCAGAGAGAGAATTCCTCTAGTGAAGAGACTGTTAGCTCGATTGCCCAAATGGCACTGGGATTGAATGTTGTTCTTCAGAATACATGTATTAAATTGGAGCAGCTCTCTCAAAGTGGCCAGGAGCAGATTGTTTTCAATTCTCGTATTATGGGGTTGCAGTTTTTGGTTTTTAGCAGAAAAAATCTGGCAACGTTTGCTCACAAGCTGTCGTCTGTATTTGAGAAGGTACCTACCACAGCTGTAGCAGATATCAAGCCACGCATAGACACCTTTCTCGCGATTCTTTCTGATGAACTTTCGAGGGACGTAAACAATAAGCAAGAATCGTTTGATATAAAATCCTTGTACACTGTTGAGCTTTTCTGTTGCATTTTCCATTTCCTATTCAGAAATCGTGAATATCAGCTTGCAAGAGAAACAGTTACACAGATGAGAAAGCATCTTAAGGCTCAGAAACTGTCAAAGCTGTTGGAAAAGAGAAATCAGGATACATTACACCTTGCTGCTGATATTCTAGAAAAAATTGTTCAGAACAAAGAGAGTCTTGCTGACCACCGAACGCTGAAAGAGTGTGTTGAGATCTTAGAACAGGTATCTCGACTGGATGGTCTTAGTTGTGCAGTTGTTCGCATTTCCTTGCTTTTGTGCGACATTTGCCTTTCTGTCACGGACTGCACGGAACAGAAAAAGCTCATGAACTACGATGAGCAAGATTTAGTTGCTTCCTTAGGACTGATGGACTGTCGATTCACGTTTTGCGTTGGAGAGTGGCAGTTTTTGAAGATAGAAAGGAATGAAGTGGATGAGACGAACAAAAAGATGCAACTTGATCTAATTGTAAAATTGATTTCTATCAAGACCAACAAACTAAGAACTGTACTCTGCCTTATTCATCTGAACAAATCAGGTGACAAATCTTGTGACTTTCTGATCTCTTGGATCAATTGTACTATCTGTATTGAGGCAGTAGTTAAACTTGTAAAAGTATATATGAAACATCTTGCCAATAATAACACGAGATTAGGATATTAGGATCTGATGATCTGTGCCTTCTTTTTGGTCTGTCGTGCCTTCTCTGCGGGCTGCTCCTTGATTTGAACATAAATGGGAATTTATGCACTCAGCCTATACATATTTTGAGAATCAGTTGCGCCAGAAATTTTTATCTCAAATGGGATTTTTGAAGTAAGCACAAAACCAATATTGTTAAAATTATCCGAAGCCCGCAGCAGGATTAATGGAATTCAGTTTTGCTGTATTTATGCCTATGATGAGAACTGTAATCATGCATTTTTAACATTCATTATTAATCTGTTTCCTTCTGCTTTTGTTAAATATGAAGTGGTCTGCATAGCTTTGATTGTTTTAGAAAGGTTTATTATTATAGAAATAATTTTCATAATATATTTTAATCATCTATTATTATAAAAGTAATTTTGAATTGTAATTCATTTTTGGTTGTAATGGTAATACTGGTGCTATGTGATTATAAAAATGTAATTCTTGATTTATTTTGTTAATTGGTTTGTTGGATGTTTAGGTGTTTCACAGTTCTCCGATGGTTGTGTGGCTGAGTTGAAAGGACTGGAAACATTTATCAACCAAGCTACGAAAGAAACAAGAATTAATATTCCACATTCTGAGCAACTGTCTTTAGGTAGATAATCTGTTACATCACTTAAGTACCTAACTGAAATACATGAAGTTGGAACCAGTTTAAGAAGAAGAGTGGTCCCTTTACGTAACCTAAGGGGCAGACATGGGTGTCAAATGCATCTTGCTAGCCTCAACACATGAAAATGCAGGAAACCTGTTCTCTTCCCTTGCTGCTTCATATTGCAATTGAGAGTATGATTTTTGTACTCATTTTATAGAGCTGACTTTATTATGGGGGCAGGGCAGGGGCTAGATTTTGAACCCCTGATGTCTAGGCTGACAGTCCAGCCAAATTATCACTATGAAAAGTACATTCTGCAGAGTTTCAGGGTAGCCTAATTTGATACTTTGTACTCTGTTGGAATGTCGACATATGTGTACCTGAGGAGAGATGAATCGAGAGTAGATCATATTTTAAAGATATCATTTATGGATAATGTCATATTGAAGCAGGGCTTATTACCAGGCATATGAAAGATAGTTAGATAAAAATGTGTGTTCTATTTACAGGAAAGATCAGTTACAAGTGGGGTTCACAGCTGTGGTTCACTGGTCAGTATACCAGTGCCATTGATGTCCTTCTGGTCTCTGTCAGACAGTTGAAGATCTGTGCAGCAGATGAAGCTAAGAATGTGAACATGCAGATGCAGGTAAGTCATTGCTATCGCATCCATTTGACCTGGCATTTCTCTTAAACTTGTATGTTCAGAATCTTTTAATAACATGGCTGCAAATTGCAGTTTCCTACATTTTACTTTCACACTTAAGAGCACTGTGTGTGTAAGTTTTCAGATAGTAATGCAAGGGTCTATATGGTTTGGCAACATAAATATATGCATAGAATTACCTGCATGATAATGTGTAAGTCTTTTGGTATACCGAATGAACGTTTATCTAAATCATTGAAGATCTGTGAAGCGTCTCATCCTTATTTGATATTCAGTATGAATTATTATTCAAGTTAACCATCTGAAAGGACTACACTGTAAGATTATGTTATGATGCTTGTCCATCTGATGTTATGAAGACGTCTTTACAATTAAATTTAATTATTGCGCATTTGTCACTGTGGTCTGGCTTTCAGTCTCCCTGGCTTTTTGGCATGGACTGAACATCGGTTTGGGCTTTTGATTTCAATGAGGAGCTAACATCATCCATTAATGCCTTGTGTATTTTGATAATGTAATTATAGAAGCTGTTGGATTAAATTTGATTAGAACTTGCAAAGCACTGGGTTGCCAGTGAAGTTTTATTTGTGTATAGCATTATCTTCAACTGTTCTGGTTTGTGAAATGTGTGTAAAATTGACATTTGGTATTGGTTTACATGATCCTCTATGTTTTGGTAGAAAATGTTTGTTTACAGCTTCGATTTTCTCAGTTATTTATCACTGTGAGTATGGTTTTAGTGGTATGATCATGACCACTTTATTATGTTTTATCGTCAGATCTGGAAGGTTTATGATCTTCTGTCCAATTCCTATCGTAAGGCTGGGCGCATGAATGAGGCTATGAACGCAGTCACTGACGGCCTGTTAGCTGATGCAGATAATTTGGCTTCAGCAGCTAAACTCTGGGTGAAAATTCACTCGGATCAGACCAATAATTCTGCTGATGGTGACAATTCTGTTCAGAGCAGGTATGGCTATATTTGATCTAGAATTTCATTTTGCTGCTGCATGGATTCTATACCAGTAAAATGTGTTTTGTCCAGGTGCTATTTCTCCAACCGATATTTGCTTGCCTTGTGGATGGCTGTGCTGAGTAAATGACTGCCTTCAACCTGCTATGTTTGATCATGCCATAATCCTACAGTGCCTTAAACATTGGTTTGACCTTTCTGGTCCTGCTCTCAGCTGGTTCACATCTTAGCTGCACCCTTGTAGGCCTACTTAATCAGTTTGCATAAATCATTTGACTTCTGCACCCTCTGGCTTAAACTGTGGTGTCCCACAAGGTTCTGTACTGGCCTCACTCCTATTTACAGTATATATACAACTCCGCTTCATTCACTGCTCACTGATCGTTTGAATGAATTTCATCCAGATAAATTGGGGAGGGGATAGGTGAATGGTAACACTCTTGCTCGAAGAACATAAGATCTCGAAAGACACTGTTCGATACCCGTAGGGGTCGACTCAGCCTTCTACTCCGTAGGGGGCAGCTGTAAAATGAGCAGGTGCCTAACAATGTTACTTGCTGCGGTTTGTCAGTGAGCTTGTCAATAAACACGAATATTATATTGTTATGAATTCATTCTGTTAGTAGTTCTCTCGTCTAGTAATTGTAATTAAGTCTACAGTTAACAAGTGTCTGTGTAGTTATTTGGTTTTCATAATTATGCATCTGCTATTAAAATGCACTCATTTCCCATATTTGTCAACTAGTCAGATGCAGGGATTTGCTGGCTCAGATGAAATGTTTACCTTTCAAGAGTAATATTTTTGGCTAAATGTGTTTCTTTGGAACATGTCTCATGCAGAACCCTCGCTTCAGCTCTTAAAGGATGCATGGCAAAGAGTGGCAAAGTATTCAGCCCCATTGTTATTCTACAGGAAGAACTGAAGGCATCAAAGTCAGCCAGGTGCTGTTTAGCTGCCAAACTTAACTGCTTCATTTTAAAAAGTTTATAGTTGTTAGTGTGTTTAACTTCTCTAATGAATCCAACTGAACGTTTAGAAACAAGGTTTTACCAAATCTCTGTTTCTAGTACAATATTCAAACTGTTTTGTGTAATTACAGATGCTGTAAACTCAGTAGAAAACCAATATATTCTGCACACTTTAGAAATGTTGATTTAATTTAATGCGTTCATTTAGCCCCTAAATTATGCAGACCAAAGTATTCCAGGATTCAGCCATATTAATCCTGTGTTGTTTACTTACAAACTGATTTAAGAAGAAAGTATGTTTCTGACAAACCAGAGAACCCAAGAGTAGAAGTGCACATATTTTACTTGTTCTGAGTTTAGGTGTTGTATAGGTTTATGTTTCATTCAAAGATGATCGACTTGGTGAATTTGTTTGTCTGTTGATAATCGCAGTGTCTATGATGAATCAATATGTACAAATGCATTATTTTCAGGACACCAGCACATACATATTATCAGAAGGTTCTGGAAGAGTTAATCTTCAGTGTTAAGGATGATCCAGTCCTTAAGGCTTCAGTTCTTCTGGAAAAAGTGTTTTTTGTACGATCGCAGAGAGCTGATGGTTTGTGGTAAGCAAAATCATAAATGCAGATATTTAGATGTAAGTTGTTTCACCTGTTGATTGGTTCTGTCATCATAAATTGCTCACAAACTGAACTCATTCATTGGATATTTACTCGTGTGATGAGTTAGGGAAGAGTTAATTGAAAATGGTGTTATTAGGTGTCTAAATGCGTAACTAAACTGTCAAAGGGAAGATGATGCGGAGAGAGAGAACTTGCCACGCACCCTAATGTGCCGAGGCCAAGAAGGTGAATTCACTAACACTGCATACTAATGGTTGCCTCTTTGAGTAGCTCAAGTGACATACATAGGCGAGGGTAAGGCTGCGATGGAAGTTTCATCTTTAGTTCTTTGTGCACAATTATAATGAATTTTGATCAGAACCTAAAGTTATTTTATTAATCTGTGACTTCAGGGAATGTTATGACATTTGTTTATAATTGAAGCTCAGCAAAAGTTTTATGCCAAGAAGCCACTGAAATCCTGGAAGGCCACAGAAGTCGCAGTGTGAGGGGTCAAGATTTACTTGCACGAGCTCATATTTGTCTGTATGCCATCAATGAACCAGATCAATTGGATGAGGTCTGATTTCTCGCTCTTTCCTGCTTTGATTTTTTCTCCTGGTAGTTATTATGTAGTTGTCTTGAAATAGAAGTACCGGAACCTACTAATTACATGCTTAATTGCAGTGCAAATTCTGTGTGGCCCAAGCACACGTAAAATTTATTTCAGCTTTGGAAGTTCATTTTATTATATTACATATTAGACTTCTACAATCTGCTTCAGATGAAGTTCTGGAAATGACTCCTGTTAATTTTATTGGGTTTTCTACCAAAAGTGGTTTTAGTTTAGCAGATGTTGCTTGAAATTGAACTAAAGATGTGTCTGTTGATTGGGGTCTGCATGTGTGCAGGGACTAGGGCATAACCGGAAATTGCCTCGGACATTCGCCTCGGCAGAATATCCCGTTTTTCGACACTATTTGCCTCAGCAAATACTGTACACACAAATAGTTGCTTGTCTGCCTCACATGCAGGAATTTGTAGGCTCATAATATTAGCTTTGAGCTTCATCTAGCATTTCATTGTGAAGAAGAAAAGTACAAAAAACACCAACATCTGAAGTTCACAACAGATGTCAAGTCCATTTCATTGATTATTTATATCTAAAATTCAAAATGTATTAGTCAGTTATTACAAGTATAAAAATTTGTTTGATAATTTTTCTTATTACATGAAAATGTGAAGCTTCGCATATGGAACAAATGGTACTCGGTTCGTACCCGGATCCGGCAAATAGTACATCCAAGTACTCGGATTCGGTTCTCAGTGGAAAATGTCTACCCGGTTATGCCCTAGCAGGGACCTGCCACTGGTGACTCTTCTGGTTATCTTAGCAACGTTTCCTCACTGACAAATGTTCTGTTCGTTATGACATTTAACATCGTTTAGGCTAGTGCAGATTGCACTCCTAATTAGTTTATCTTGTAGCAGTGCCATAGAAATTTCTAATTATAATTACAACTGAAGCCATGTATCTGAAGCCTTCTAAGAAGCCAGAAATAGGTTAAGAAACATAATTATCTTACATTGCGTCTAACTATTAGATAGCCACGTTTAGCACCCTTGAGTGGTTATGTAAAAGTAATTTTTAAATTCTTCGATAGAGAGATACATTTTAGGGATGTTGCTGTTTCAGCTGCTGAAGGGCAATTCACAAAACAAAATCCCAAAGTCCAACCCAGCGCCACAGACAGCGCTCAATGATGAGGACGAAGAGAGCGAGGATGAAGTGTTTGCTGAATCCAGCAGAGCTGTGTGGTACGCTGATAACCAGAAGTTGTTAAAGAGAGCCCTCGAGTTGTGGGACGGTCTGTATGGTCAGGATGATTCCGCTAGAAAGGCGTATAAGGACGTTTTGGATGTTGGAGTTACTCTGGAGTATATGCAAATTATGGCTGTCATCTTCAAGCTGATGCAGGTAATTGTTTTACTTGGCTCAGCTGTGATGTTTAAATTCTTTTCGGACTGTTTGTGCTTGTAACCTGTCTTCTGTCCACGTCCAGCTTCTGTTGTCTCATGGATTGTGGCTGGTTCTGTGCAGTGGATCGATTTTCAATGTGATTTTGCTGAGAAACCATCCGATGTATTCCTTTGTACATTACGAAGAAGTTCCAGATGAGGATTAGTACAACTTCATTACCTTGGCAATTCTTGTACTGAAGTTACCTCTGGATAGACTGAATACCGAAATGTTAAAGGTACTGTGCTTCTACGATTGCTTCTTTTGTAGAACTTTGTCAGTTTGAGTCGATCTCTCGTTCTGCTGCTGCGAATCTCTTCCGAACTAAAGGACCACAGGTGCCAGCTTTGGGCTTTCCGAGAGCAGGTGGAGATGCATTTGGCGCTGAGGCAGCCAGCAGCGGCTGAGCAGGTGTTTACAGAAGTGGATACCTGGGCTGCACAGGAGAATGTCTCACTGCAACAATTTGGCCGCCTGTATGTTGAATATCTTTTGACAAAGGTTGAAACCTACCTGGTCGTTGGAAAGGTAAAATTTTGTGCTTAAAATACTCACAGATTTCAGAGTATATACCTTCATGTTGTCTAAAAGACTCTCGTTTGACTACCTAGCTTGCTACTTTTGTCTTGACGTGTTCTGTCACACAGAGTTTATGGCAAGTTGAGAATAACGTTGATTGCTGAGTTTTTTGTGATGAAGTTGATGGCAACAATAATGACATTGATCATAATGAACTGAATAGCTGTTCAAACTTGACTGATTGATTTTGAGGCCAATGAATATGATGAGAGCTTAAATGACAAAATAATACTGCATATAAGACTTTATGAGATTTCTGAGTGTAGTCTAATTTATCAGTCATATTTGGTTTCAGAGAAAGGAGGCAGCAGTTATATTGGCAGATGCCAAAGAAATGAAACTTCAACAATTCAAAGAGAAAACAAAGGACTTTCTGATTATCAGCGGAATTATCATGATGACAGAATCAAGAATGGCTCTCCTTCCACTGGAGCAACGTCTGAGATCTGGAGATGACGGTTTGGTGAAGAATCCAAGAATGGAGACGCAACTCGAAACTGCTGTTCGAGGAATGCGCTCTTTTATCTCCATGATCTTCTTCCTTTTCCGCGAAAGAAATGTATCAGGTTGAATATCTTAAGCATATCTGGCTTTCTAGAATTTATGCTTATTTTGCTTGTGTGCTGCCAGTTTATGCATAGATTTTGTAAGGTTTATGCATAGGTGTATGCATAGTTTTGTGTCCATTTTTAATGCTTTTTCCTGAAGTGACAGAATAAGTGAGTTAAGAGGTAATTGTTCTGTCTTTTGTTCAGATGATCTGCTATTTTTAGCCTCCTAATAATTAGGGAGTAACCGGTTATTGGCTCGGAAACCGATAAGCACCGATAATTACTTCAAATCCCATTATCGGAAAATCCGATAATTCAATCACCAATAAAAAAGTTTGAAAAATCGTAAATTTTAAGTGCACTTCCTTGAAATTTACTTAAAATTAATCTAAAATTCTAAATTGATAATACATTTTCAGAAGTAAGTTTGCCGATGTAGTTTTTCGTCGACCGAAACTTTCCGCAACTTAGCGCTAAAGGCAATCGCAAGAGGCGCTAATTTAAACAACCTTATTTACTTACCGCATTTTGGTTTCCTGTGACTCGTGCCGTTCGATTGCGAATTAATATAATTTTTGATCAACGACAACTTCCACAAGATGGCGACATTAATATTATAAATTTAACAAAACATTTTCAAAAATAAGTTAGCTGATATAAATTTTTGACTCAACGGAAATTTGTGCAAGGCGCTAAATAAAACAAACTTATTTACGGACCTAATTTTCATTTGCGGTGACAAAGCGTACAAGTTTCTTCTGCCGTTGGATCGCAACATAAATAATATTACAATTTCTTATGAACGTTAACTTCCGCAAGTTCCGGCATTAAAAATTAATATTATAAAATTAAGAAAACTTTTCAAGAATAAGTTCGCTGAAACAAAACTCATTTACTTACCTGATCTTCGGATTCAGGTGACAAGCGAAAACTTCTGCCGCTCGATAACGACATTATAAATTTAGAAACTTTAGAAAGTAATTTAGTTCATGATGTGACGATGTCTCAAGCCAGAAGTAAAATCTGGAATTATTTCGAAATTAATTCAACTGACGAGTCGAAGGTGAGCTGCTTAGTTTGTAAAGATAAGGTGAAGAGAGGTGCCATAACATAACCCAAATAACCAAACCACTATAAACTAACCCTAACCCCAACTGTAACCCGAAACCTAACCTTAACTGACCGGTTGTCATTTTCATATTCGCTGAAACTTTATTAAAATTTGCAAGCAAAAACAACTAACGAAATGCCACACATTTTTAATATATCTATTATCTATATATATTTTAACCTGACCATCATATTGTTACAACTTCACTCACAAGCTCAACAAATATTTGTGTGTATCGGTATCGGAATTACCAATAAAACGTGCTAAATTATCGGTATCGGGTATCGGAAGAAAAATGCATATCGGTTACTCCCTACTAATAATAAATTACATCCTTGATGATAAAAATTCGTTCTTGAATCTGGTTTCCGTAGAAAGGAACTACCTGGAAAATTCATACTTTGTTAAATTGTCTGCAATAAGGTAGTTACTGTAAATGTGTTTTTGAGTGAGGTGTTCCAACATTTGTAGAGAATCAAAACTGAGTTAATTAGAAATGTGCACTACTGCTTTTAACTGGAAGATAGTTGCTCATCTTGTGTTTGCACAGTGCTTTTGAGATGTTCCTACAATGTGCTCTGTAAAAGCCCAGGTACATACAAATATTTATCTATATAAATAAAGACAAGACTCTGTCTGTCTGTCTGTCACAGCGATCTTTGACCGGGATGCATTTCTACAGCTTTGGACCTTTTCACTCCAAGCCTTCACTAATGTCTCGGGGTGGGCATTACACACCCAATGTGAGGCTTCGCGTCCCCCGTTTTCACCGCTACCATGGTGTCCCGGGCCAAAAACTACCCGGGCAATGCATTTTTAGCTCTTTAAAAAAACTTACACTCAACCTATTTTCACTCGCCAGATGGCGCCGCCGGGTTAAGCAGCTACAGTACGGATTCGCTAGAGGGATTGAAACTTTCACTGAACTAAACCCCGGCAACGCCGGATTAAGCAGTGTTTTGTTGCTTATTCGCTAGAGGGATTGAAACACCCAAAACGCCGGGTTAAGCAGTTTCGCGTCCCCCGTTTTCACCGCTACCATGGTGTCCCGGCCCAAAACCTCCGAAACCCGGGCAACGCCGGGTAAACCAGCTAGTGTGCTATAAATAAAACAAACTGCTGAAACGCGTTTGCTTACAATTGAATTTTTAACACTTGATGATTAGTTTTACACAGTTGTAGGCATCTTGCCATGCTTTCTATAACCCAGATGTTGATCGGTCATAACATAGATCTATGCCATTGTCTTTTATGGTGTCAGTGATCTGTATTTTCTACCAAAAAAATGGAAGAATGAGTATGTATGAAGGAGAGAAAACCTATATTGCAAGTACTGGCAGTAATGTAGTGGTGTGATAAACTATCGTTTTTTTTCAGGATCTGATTCGCTGATCGATCGATGGGCAATCCTTGATCTCTTGGTTCGATCACTCATCTACACGGGAAGATGTTACCTTAGAACAGGAGATGGACGTGAGGCAAAGTTTTATCTGCAACAAGGACTACGTTTCTGTGAGGCATTTTGTCTCCGAAAGAGGTTTGCAGCATTAATGAAGATTTTATGATACATGAAGTAATGTAACTTATGAAATGTCTATATTAAAATGATGTGATTTTATTTGCTTTAACAGAAATTAATGCTTGTATTAGCCAATAGCATATGCAATGCAGCAGCAGTCACTTAGAATGACAGAACTGTGATTCAAGTTTTGATATCTGGCACATTAATCTCTTATTGTTCGTTAGTCATTATTATTAGAACTGCAAATGTAATCTTGCCTTCTTGTAATTTTTTAAATTCTGTTAAGTGTTATGTATATACGTTCATATACATACAAATGCCAGATGAGTGTATTAAAGCTCTAACAACGAGAGTGTAGTCAAACTGACTGGGAAACCAATGTGGCTCGTCATTTAAGTGTTAAGTGAAAATGATCGAATGGCTGACGTGTCTGCTTTGAACAACTCTGGCGTAAGTTCGAACCCTTGATCTGACAAGTGAAATGGGAATAAATTGTAGTGTGTAGCTGTATATTCTTAGTGTTTGTCTTAGTGTTACCTTTGAGGCCCTCATCTTTGACATCTACCAGTTGCAATCTTACATCTGCTGCATTCTTTTTAGATTTTGTGAGTTTCATCTTGTACTTGCTCAGCTGAGCACGCTGAGCGATCGTTTTGACGATTGTGATGCCCATCTCTACCATGTTGGCACATTGCTCAGTGCTGAAGGAAAGAGAGTTTCTGGAAAACAGCTTTCAGTCCTTTCGCCCAACGTCTCGTCAAGAACTAAGCCAAGTGAGGTTCAACAAGATGACAGTGACGACTTTCTGAAGACGAAGTTGCTGAAGCTGAACCTGCAGACTGTCAAGAAGAAGGACCTTGGTAGCTCCCCAACAACAAAGGCTCAAGTAACGGTGTTGCCAAAGTCCTGGGACCATGAAGTGGGCTGTGACTGTGCCGAGTGCACAGATTTGTCCTTGCAGGTGCTCTGGATGTCTCTTCTGATTGTGGAATCGAACAGCAGTCTGCGACAGAGAAAGCAGGACTGTGGTAAACTTGCACTGCACATTCTAAAGAATCATAAGAAACTGGAACTCCAGGCTTCACATGTCTTTGCAAAGCTGGGAAAGCCAGCAGAGAACGGCAGCAAAGATAAGAAGCCTGCATCGAAAAAGGTTACAAGCAAACGATCAAATAAGAAAGAAGCTTTGCCCGTGTCAGAGGCTGTTTCGAAATTTTACAACCTTGAACTTGTACGAATCCACTTGCTGTTGTCAGAAAGTGCTGTTGTTGACCAAGAGATGTTAGCACTAAACAAACACTTGGAGAGCGTATTCCGATTGCTTAGTGAAGATCACTTACCTGGCTCTGATGATAAGAGCATTTTAAGGGCTCAGGCTCTTTATCTGTCCTCACTTGTGACATTCTCCTGGCCGAAAACTGATGAAATGGCTGCAATTTCTCACATTGACTGGATCTGTTCCGGCATAGGACGGAAGAGGATGGAAGAAGACATCAGTGCTGGAAAGATAGTTGCCAAAACGCCGAAACCATCTCGAAGAGGTCTCTCCTCGAGCAAGATGACTGCTACTCCAGTTGCTGATGATGTTGCCGTGTCTGCTCTGTCACGAGCTCCAGTAAAGAAGAAGACAATGGATAAGGCTGTGAAGGCTGTGCCAGCAGCACCTTCCAGACGAAAGCCAAAACAAGTGAGCTGGAAGCCGGAGAAGGAATTGGCAGAAATTCCAAGAACATCGTGCATGGTTGAGAGATCAGTTTCACGTGCAGTTGAAAAACTCTCACTGGATGATGTGCCTTCGGTGGATGAGTCAGATACCCTACAGCTTTCAACAGTCAGATACAACCGAGGTGGGATGTTATGCTATTTACACGAAATCACTTGAAGTTTTGTTTGTATTAAGGTAGAGGACGTATAACTTTATTAATGTCGGAAAGTATTTTTACCGTCCTATAAACAATGTCTAGAATTACAGCTGAAGTTGGCTTTAGTGATTTTGAACAGCTACAGCAGATGACAAATTTTAAAATGGTTAATTATCTCCAATCTGTAGCATCCAATAAGAAACCTAGGTAATCAGAATGGATGGTAAGTTGAGTGTTGTTTGACTGGCTTTAAATCAGTTGCTGTGCTGAAATAGGTGTTCTTTTTTAAGATCTATGGTAATATCCTTAACATCAGAAATACAAAATACATGTGTGTCTTGTTCAGGATTTTTATTGACTTTTTGTAAATGTAACAAGATTTTTATTGACTTTTTAAAATGTGAACTTTTCCTATAGATATGGTCACATAGTTAGAATTGTGTAAAGATCTGCATCATGTTGTATAGTCATGAACCAGCAGAATATCATGATTTTGGCCTGATAGTCTGATACAGCAAACTGGTAAGCTTGTTTGACATTTAATTGTGCTTTACTTGTTCTAAATTTCTGTAATTAAGCTTGTTTCCCAATTTCCAGGAGATTATGCTTCATTGTCTCCAACAAAAGACCTTCTAGATGCATTTTTCCTCCTACACCACGACCCATCGACCTTCCTTTATCGCCAGGTTTCTCACGGCTTGGCAGTGAGTAGCATGAAGGAACAGGATTCGATAGGAGCGGCATTCTACCTTTCTGAGGCACAGGCTGTTGCCTTCAGACACAACTGTCAGGTCATCGTGTCAAAAAAACTCAGGTAATCTTCAGAATTTCTGGATTCATTGTTTGAGTTTAAACCACGATGAATGATTTTATATCAGGAAGATCATTTTGTAAATTTTAAATGACCCTTCTCATTTCAGTTCACCTCTGACCAAAATTGTATTCGGTTGTATTAGCACAAATATGCTATTAAACGTAATGTTGGCAGTTTTTCTGACTCGTATGTTGTTTTGAAACCTGAAACCTTTAACAACTAACGTTGTTGATTTAAATGTCCAATTTACTTTGTCTAACAGCACCTTTATAGCGTGAATACAACAAAACAATGTATATGTCATGTACAATTGTACATATATGTGAAAGTTTTGTGGTTATTAAGCACTTTTTTAGTTTTGCTAATATTGCTAATGCCTTTCTTCATTGCAGGAATTTTTACCTTTAATTCCCAATATATAATATGAAGGCATATGTGTTAGCCTAATTCTAATACAATTATTGCTTTTATTGCAGTTGACATATTTCTGTCTGCCATTTAGTTTTTGTTCTCTTAGCATACCTGAGTTCCGCAATTATGATGATAAGAGCACTGTTGGCATAGAATTTACTGTGATTATTTTTATTTGATTAGCAAAATATCAGATGGTGGTTCAGGAGAACCGGTGTCTGGCCTGGTCAAATCCTCTGATGCAAGTTCTACTAGAAGACAACTTACGGAACTCAAGGCGATGATGACTTTTGGCAGAACAAAAGACGATTTTGAAAGCAACTTAAATATGATGCCTGAAGGTGAAGAATGATCATTTGTGTGTTGTAATGTCATGATTTATTCCAATCGTGTAAACTTTATAATTAGTTGGTGTTTGCTACAAAATGTTGATCATATTTATTGATCAATTTACTACAAGGGTATTGTGATTGTCATTTGAAAATTGTCTTTTCACGTATTTATAAATATTTGATTAATACATGAAGTTTACAAACAGATTCTTTGCAGATACATTCGATTTTGTTATTTTATTTCAAATTACCTGTGTTTTATTTGTGTGCTTAATAAGGTTTAGAAGTCAAAAATCATGAAAATAATGTCATTTTGTAATCTGCTGTTTGAACAGACTGGGCCGTTTGTCAGCTGAGTGTCATTAAGCCTGTAGGTCAGACAGTTGGAAAACTTTATGCAACAAGATTTCAGCACGGTGCCAAACCAGTAACTGTTAACCTTCCTGGCTACTCAGCGAACGAAGTATGTCTCTTCTATAAACAGTTTTTTCCTATGATACCGGTACATTAGTTTTACCATGGAATTTTCCTTGCAATGAGATTTCTAGAAAGTGTTCGCTTGTTGACAATCTGAACTTTGTCTATACTGACCGCTAGTGTGACCTACCGTCGGCTGTATTTTATGCTAATCGGCATATAGTGCGACCATGTGTTTCTTTAGCTCCTCTGTAAGAAGAGCTTCCACTCATATAGGTACCACAAAATCAAATGTACTGCATGGCTTTTATTTATGTCCAATGTGTCTCAGAAACCTCAGTATGCAAATGAAAGGATGAAGCATAATCCTCTCTTCCTTTGTTAAGTACTGTGCTTTAGTGCACCATTAATACCACTGATGCACATTGCACATAAACTGGAATCTCCTCCTAACGCTGTCTTTTGATGACATGAAGAACTGCATTGTCATACAGTTACGTTGTAGTGACGTTATTTGCTAAAGCTGAACTAATTTGGAGTCAGTTTCCCCAACCATCCTGAAAGCCTTATTGTAATGAAGCATAGTGTACGAGGTTCCAGTTTACAGAAAATTTATCTACTCCAAACTAATTATGCAATATATGTTGGTATAAAATGTTGAATAGAGGACCTGAACTTTAGATAACAGTAGATCAAGAATAGTTGTAGTTTGTTAATACACCACCAAAGCTTAATCTTTAGGTATTACGTGAGTCACTTGGAGATAATGACTCAAACAATGGAACCGGTATTAGAAATAATTAATCAATAAGTGTGTTGGCTGTAAACGTGAAAACTAAACGAGTAACGCAGTCCAGTAGCTTGATGGATAGCTGAGGTGGTTCGTACTTAGATGTAATATGTATGTCGATTTTGTATGATATGGTGTTTTGATTTCTAGGGTCAGAAGTTGTTTGCAGAATTTGAGTTGATCATGAGGGAAAACCAAAACAGTATGCTCATCTCACAAAAAGCTGAGTGGTGGAAATTACGGCAGAAACTAGATGAAAAACTGCAGGTATTGAGAGAAACAAAAATCAAGCTGCATGCACAAACACATAGGAAGCCATTTTTTATTGTACGTTTTCAGACTTCCAGCCTGCATTGTATAATTCTAACTGTCCCAACTTATGGGTATCCCAATAGCTGGATCCATTCTATAAAATTCTTCTAATAGCTTTGAAGGGCATTACTCTAAGTATTTAGATGACTAACTTAGAATTCTTTCTTTCAGTTTTTCTGAATTATCAATTTCTTTTGTGCAATATGTGCTTACTTAGTTTTAATTCACTGAATTTAACTCACCAAAGAATTGTTGACGTGTCTTATCTCTGCATTTCATCATTTTCAGCCATTCAAATGTGGCCTTCGTCTGACTGCATCATACTACAACATATATGATTATGCATGTGTGCTTTTGCGTGTATGTATTTTAAGTATATCAAAGCGCTGAGAACTCTAAACTAATTCATTATAAAGTAGGCAGAAAATATGTGCTGAGCAGAGTTAATTGAAAGATATGTGCACAATGAAAGATTATTTCTGGAGAAATAGAGGAAAGGGCATGATACCTAATGATATTTGAAATTAATCTTATGTGCAGTTTTAATCGACCATATTCATATAGCTTTCAGTGTCTTGATTCATTCGTCATTTCCTGAATGAATGAATGACTTTAATGTTGATGCTTGTTATAAACTTAGTTTCTTGCACTGTTGTCTGAAACACTAATGGAAATTTTTATGTGTGTTCAACGAAGGATTTGGTGATGAACTTGGAGCAGCAGTGGATAGGCTGCTGGAGAGGGATGATGCTAGGAGTTCTTACAAACAATGATGACAAGAAACGACTCAGATCTGCGGCAACCAAGTTTCTCGCTAAAATTGGCCACTCATCGGGTGATGAACAGCTTGTCCAGGTAATGAATTGTCAATTTCCTGAAATGCAGCTCTTGGTTTGTCAAACGCTGCAGTTGATATCCTTAAGCGACTAGCTGTAAAAGTTCACTTGTGTTCAACAAAGATTGAAAAGATTATGTGATAAAAACTAACATGTGTTATTTCAATTTTATTTATCCACTTGATAAGATAACTAGGCTTTTAGCATCATGTAAGTGTTATCCATTCATAACTGAGAATGTCTTAGACTCCTTAGAGGGTTACAATGTGTATTAGTAGGAGTCCTGTTGAAACTGAGTATTATTGACCACGTGGCATTGTAAGCTGATATTACTTAACTCTGTTATGTAATGAAAATGGTGTGGGTGAGGTTAGCATTGGTGTTAGAGAACAGTTGTTACTCCAGGGGATGTAAGATTAGTGACATTGTTGTGACAATTGTTGTTCTTGTTCTGCAGTGTCTTCTGAGTGCAGCTCATCTCTTGTCGGATCGTGAAATTGTCCATGCGCTTCGTATCATCGTTGATGCTGACCTCGAAATGGACGTTATTCGACACCAAATGGAAATTGTCCAAAGAACTGCAAAAGAGCTGAATTTAGGCATTTGCAACAAAGAATGTGTTATGCTAATACTTGATAAGGTAACTTGGTTTATAAAGCATCATGTAAACTCCAGGAGCAGTTATGGTAAATAACTCTATTGTCTGCTGTACTAGTTCTAGAAAGTATCCTGATATGTTTAAACCTTTAGGCTGATGGCTGCAGTCCAGCAGCTCTTTATATTGCTTGACAAAGGGTATCAATCAGATAAAACTCTTAAATTCAAGACCCAGACATAGGAGTGGAGAGGCCAACAGTGCCAATCAATCTTAGTTATGTTGGAACAATTATTTTGCTTTTCTGTATTTCCCAGCTCAGTTAAAGTTTGAAATGCTGTAAAACCTTTGTTATGAAAAACCTTTATATCAAGTTCTGTATTTCCCAGCTCATTTAAAGTTGAAATGCTGTAAAACCTTTCTTATGAAAAACCTTTGTATCAAGTTCTGCAAAGTGTTTCAAGTTTGCTTTTGAAATTTGGCATTGCCATTGTGCTTGGATGAAACCTTGTCCAAAACGCTGGTGCCCGTATAGTTATTTGGCAAGCAATGAATAACTGAATAAAAAATGAAGTACTTATACCAGCTTGCAAGGAATGAATAACTGAAATGAAGTACTTACCTATTATCTTGTATTTTAATAAACATTCTTGTAAATCTAGTTAGACAATTCATTAGTTAGAGACTCTTCAAATGTGTTTCTGAAAGTGTTGTTGAATGTCTCATTATCATAGCTCTGAGAAATTTTTTCAGGATGTTCAGCATTTTCCTTGGGAGTCGCTCCCATTCCTTGAGTCACTCAGCGTTACCCGTGTTCCCTCGATCCAATTTCTACTTGCCCATTTGAACTTCTTAAGGACTGATGCGGCCTCCGTCATGAACGCTGGTGTCGACAGAGAGAAGGCCTATTATGTGGTTAATCCAGACCAGAACCTTTCCTCCACCCAGCAGACATTCGAGGCCTGGTTCCAAAGGTAGGACATATGGTGGCCATTTGCTTCAAAAATCACCTGAATGCAGCTGTCACAGTTTTTGTTTCTTTGGTTCAGTAATCAAATCAGAGGTCTTTTATCACTAATAAAGTCTCGAATTATTTAAGAGCATAGTTGCTGAGGTCACAGAAGTAGGTACTACAGTATTTCTCCATATTCTTAAGAGAGTTTGAAGCTTTTTACTTTTAACAAAATGTTGGCACATCATCGAACATTAGTCTGAAACGTGCTTTCGTGTGTGCAATTTAATATCTTTGAGCACTTTGTTCAGCATTAAGTCATTGTTGATAGATGTAAACGAATAAAATGATTACCTACATATGAACTGTTTATTTGGTTGAACTGTTGTTCTAGTCTACCGGGTTGGACTGGAGTTGTTTCTCGACAACCAACCGCTGATGAGCTGTCGACTGCTTTGACTACTAAAGATCTCTACGTGTAAGGCTTCAATTCCTTTCACCTTCGACTGTGAATCGCAACTTATAGGCTAGACATATTAAGCTAATTTCTTTTATTAGTTACAGGATTGAGCTGTGTCTCATCAGTTCGTGTTCAGTTAAATAATGCAGATGTAATTTCCTTTTAACTAAATTTGAGAAAATAAAAGTTTTTATTACTTGCTGATATTTATGAATTATGTCCTGTGACAATTCATTTCAAACTACTCTGAATCGTCGAGTGGTGCTTTTATAAATGTTCGATTACAGTTACGTGTACTAGTGCTCCCATGTGTTCTCTAACAGAGGTTACATTCTGGTTCCATTACATTTGTAAAGTTAGCCTATAAATCTATAGTTTTTACCTGTTGGTATTTACTCAATTGATGTTTCTTTTGTGGGCCATTTGTGTTCAACCACGAGTTCTTGTCCTCTGTTGTTTGCGTAGGTACTGTGGACATGGCTCTGGAAACAGGTACTTATCAAATGAAAGTCTCCAGATGCTGCTCTGCCGTCCGACTGTTCTACTGATGGGCTGCAGCAGCGGGCGCCTCATGTCAAGTGGAGATTTTGAAGCCTCTGGTGTGATGCTTAGCTACTGCCTGTCTGGTTGGTCAGTATCGGAATTCGAGTTTGGCTGTCTTAGTATATTCTTTACAGCTGATTTTGGCATGTTTTCTCCATAATCACATTTCAAATGCCTCCAGGCTCCCAACTTCTGCCTTTCTGATAGTCCACGTTTCACATCCATATACTGTTATGCTCCATGTGCTGCTTTCCATCAGCATTGTTCGGAGTAAACAGGCCAAAGGATGTACCAGCGAACAAACTTAAAAGAAGCCTCACTTTAAGTACTTAAGTAAAAGTAATTTCACTTAAGTATTCTTCCAGATAAGGTTAAAGTGAAATTATCACGTGTATATGTGTACATATGTATGTACATGTACATGGCTAACCATGAGCTTCAATGCCAGGAAATTTTTGACTGTAGGTAGTTTTGGTATTAGGGGCCATCCACATATCACGTATGCAAGGAGGAAGGAGGGGGTCGGATTTTGACGATTTTGCGTACGGGTGCGAATGGGGGGAGGGGGTGTACCCTGTATTGTCCTATAGTTATAAAAGCCATGTGCTGTTATTCTGTGCTGTGAACGAGACACCTATAATTTGTCTATATTGGCCCTCACTCATCCTTCAATCTGGCCTAAAGTGCAAACAGTCGCTGCTGAGACACTTTCTGCAGCTGGTCTTCGGGGGGGGGGGGGGGTGCGTCAAGCGTACGTACGCAGGGGGGTGTGGAAGAAAGTACGCTTGCGAACAGGGGAGGGGGTCCAATTTTCCCGGATTTTTGTGTACGTAATATATTGATGGCCCCTTAGATTGAAATTAGTTTGTTTCTCTACATCTGACAAGCATCTTTTCCAGATTCTTACCTCCTGTCTTCCTCATAAATGCTCTCCTTGACACTATTCTTACATCTCTTCTGAAAGGGTCCAACATTGCATGTTATCAACTTGTTTGGATAAATGATGCTTCCATCTGTCCTCTCTCATGCCACAGTGCAGCCTCCAAAGAAACGTTCTCTTGACCCTAGTGACTAGTGACTGCTCGAAGTACAAGCATATCTAAACTTTTAATTTTGTTTTTAAATTCTTGAACGTGTAGTCGTGAATTATACGCAAACTCGCCTATCTTCGAACTTAATAATTTCTCCCTTGTCTGTATACCACAAGTTCATTCAAAAGAAACTGCCCTTTTGCTGTTCATGATATCCTGCACTTAACCGACAAGGGTAGAGTTGCAGCATATGTTCTTCTGGACTTGTCTGCTGCATTTGATTCTGTTAACTGCTGTTCATTTGCATTGTCTCCAGCATTGTTTTGGGGTTTGAATTGCTTTGCTATGTATTTCAGTCCACACACTCAGTCAGTATTTTTAACTTTAAATGTTGTTTTGGTCTGCATTTTAAGTGCATCATTGCTCTTAGCGTTTCTTTCACTAATGATGGTTTGTTTTGTTTAATTACAGTCCGTGCATTGTGGGCAATCTCTGGGATGTGACAGATCGTGACATTGATCGCTACCTCGAGTCACTCCTTAAGACGTGGTTTAGTGGCAACACCAATGACCTCATGAACACTCGGCAATCAAGTCGCCTCGCCTGTCGCTTCAAGTACCTCATTGGTGCAGCTCCCATTGTTTATGGATTTCCAGTGCATATAAAAAGAAAGTGAACACTAACCACTTAGACCTTGAGAGTTCTTCTATAAACTTGAAGCAAGAATTATATTAGCCTAAAATTAAATGCACTGATAATTGCAAAGTTTCTTGGACTTGTGATATTATTCTATGTGTTAAAGCATCTGAGAAGTTCTGCGCCCTGTGCTATTTGACAATTGTAAGAATATTCGTGGCAGCATTTGACAGGACAGAAAGCACCACGAAATGATGCACTTTTATTCAAGCCTTATTATCTGTTCAGTGGTTTAATGGAAGTAGCTTGCACGTCTTACAAGCGACATTAATGTCAATTTTCTTAACCAGAGTGTCGTTGTTCTTGTAATTATGGTTTTTGAAATGCACAAACATTTGAAGCGAGATAACTGTATATGGATTCAGTTTTTGACGATTTTGGTATTGTGGCAGTATTTAGAACTTTTAAATGTAAATTGTAATTTCCATTTAATTGCTAAGTGATATTTCTTATATGAATACAATCCATGTATTTGCAAACTTGTCAATGTTTATTTGAATCCACTAACCAAAACAACTCCGTATTAAAGGATTACTTCGATGCCTGATGGCTTGTTACAAATGGCCATCCTAAATCATCAATTCATTATGTTTTACACACAGCATCAATTCGTTATGTTTTACACACAGCAGTCGAATCAGTTCTTCAATCATTTTCAAACCAGTATGCATGTTAAAACAACTTTATTGCCAGTTTTAACATATGTTAGTCTCTATCATCAAGAATAAAACTGCAGACTCTTTGCATAGGTTGCATTCATGTGCTGGTGTTCTTCCTATGACAATGACCTAGCACCTTATCGAACAACCTAGATTAGAAAGCGAAGAGGAT
The DNA here is from genome assembly GCA_963556255.1 of Allolobophora icterica. Classification (NCBI taxonomy): domain Eukaryota; kingdom Metazoa; phylum Annelida; class Clitellata; order Crassiclitellata; family Lumbricidae; genus Allolobophora; species Allolobophora icterica. The sequence goes on from OY744608.1 coordinate 20,640,677, forward strand.
TAGGAAAGCCATCATGAGGCAGAAAAGTCCCATTGCCTCCGACAATGCGAAACCAAGGATGGCATACGAGAAGAGCTGTTGCTTCAGAACAGGATGGCGTGCATAGCCCATCACAAGACTTCCAAACACGCTGCCAATTCCAGCACCTAGAAACACAACCATGCTTGTTTTATTAAATGCAAACAACAAGTTTTTATACTTTGTTTTAAGTGCCTTTCAGAATCTTACTTGAACTTGTTTCACATACCACTCTGTTTTTGCCGCATTCATTTTTTCTTAAAGTGGAATTAATTCTTTTGTGTTTCAACTGTTGTGATAAAGTTGACGTTTCCGTATTATTTACACGAGTCTCCTGTGGATTTTCGAGTTTTTGAACGATTTTTCTGCTTGTGATTAATACCTGTTGTCATTGAATAGTCCATTTCTACACAAGGAGAGGACAGGTTTTAGATGAGTGGTCACAGCTCACACCTAAATAAGCCATTGAAAGGCAAGAAGATGTTTGGAATGGCACCAACCATCTATCTACCACAAAGGGATCACACCATTAACCAGTGGCATTGTCATGTGCCACTTGCCCATCATGACACGTCAATGTCTTGGAATTCACAGTGTAGTGTTGTGCGACAGCTGTATATGGGAACCCGTTAGTTCAGCACAGCACGTGTGCGAGAGCCTACTACCGGTGACATTTGTAATAATCTAATGCTAACTGATGAAGTTTTGTTCTTAATGACAGACATCATTTTGGCCAGCGTAGAGGGTATCTCCGATTAGTTTCTCTTGAACCAGCACTATATAAATGCCTAATGGAACTGGTAGTGCCAGTTGTAATCTAAACACAGGGAAATTAGCTCTAATTTATCGGTATACAGAACAGTAGTGTAATTTCAATCTCAAAATTGCATCTGTACTTGACAAGACTAAGTAGCCCTACATTTTCTATTCAACCACGAATCCAATTGCTTTAAAATACAAAAACTGTATAGGTAATTCAAGAAATAACATGAAATGGAATGGACCTGATCCAGCAACTCCCACAGTAGCTGCTCCTGCTCCAATGTATTTGGCTGCCTGATCAATGTCTCTTTGCACTGCAGAGGTCTGGAGGCTGCGAATCTGGCCAAGAGCAAGACCGAGTGCACTTGCATTCTGATAGATACTCAGCTCACCACATGTCGAACTGGGTCCTCTTTGCTACAATTTCAATGCAAAAACACCATAAAGAATGCCAGGTCTTCAGTGTTGCAAACCAGTATTTAGCATAACACTGTCATGAAATGTAACCATCTTATCATAATACAACCAAGTGATACTAAAGTTGCTTGGTGCGTTGTCGTTTGTGTAGCTGCAACAAGCAACTGCCTCATGCTCTTAACTGAATTTTTATGAAGTAGTCTGAATTCTGTTATAGTACATCTTTGTTAGATGTCATACGTATTGATACAGGAACACCATTTTTGCTAAGCCATCAGTTACACATGTATGTATTTTGAAAACTGTCATGCACAAAATCACTTTAGAATTCATTGGTTCAGTAGAGTTTATGTAATTGAGATTCATACAAAGAATCACTTGATAAAGATCACTCCGCATACATTAACTTGTAAAATTCAGTCTTCAACGTTACAAATACTCTGGCCATTCTCAAACCAGCCTTAATTCATAAGTTATGTATGACTTTTGTGTGTCATAATTCATTTAATGGATGCAAAACAACTTCTGAAGTTCAAAAGTTATTAATAAGAATAGCTTTCACTTTGTTTCCAATTAAATAATTTTCCATGTATCCACTATATATTAATCATGTCCCTTAAGATACTCAAGCTGATGAAGTTACCTCAGCATTCAACAGAGTGCCTGTCGAACTGCTGCACAAAGATCGGGTGAGAACGTTCTTTCCCAAGACCTACAAACGCCAACAATGTCAGTCTTAACAGAACACCATCAAAGATAACAAACTCAAGGAAGCAATGGTAGCTCACAAATACTAAATCAGAAAAACGTAGTCTTAAATAAATGGTCAAATCCCTTAGCTCCATGCAAAAGCTGCATCAGGCAGGCCAATGTACTTGTTTTCACAAAACCTTGTTTTAAAATGAGTTCAGCATACATCTACATAGTACGAGTTAACTACAAGTAATTGCTGAAAGATATTTTAGCACTTTTGAAGGAGAAAAAAGGTGTGAGAATGAACTCAGGTTGGTCGAGTATGTAGCTGACAAGAGTAATGTAGCTACATTACTGCACATTGTCAGCATGAGATTTAATTTGGTATAGGATCCACTGAAGAACCTTCAGGCTGTGAATGAGTTTGATTTAGCAGTTATACAGACATCACAGAATATGCCAACTCTCTGCATGGACCAAGCCAGTAACTTGGTGATCAGGGTGAAAACAGTGACGGTAGTGTCTGCCAGTCTGAAAATACATTGCACCCTTTCGGGCATGTCGTACGCATTCTTGAAGACAAGGACCATTGGAAAGCATATCGTAAAGTTCATACGTAAAATAATAACATAGGTTACTGACATTCGAGGGCAAAAGCTATATTTAAAAGGTTGAATGGGAGGTTGAAGGATATGGTCCCACGCTACCTTGAGAAGTTCGTGTGGCGGGAACATTTTGGGTCCACCTTTCATCTGGCCTACTGTAACATTCTGCGCCATACTGTGGAACGTTACCTCTGCTAGACAAGGTCGTCCGCTGCGACGACGAACAAAATGGCCCTTTTCAGGGCCACCAAATATATTCGAAGGCTTTGGGGATGACGATGATTCACGAAAACACCACGTTAAAACAAAACACATAATATGAAACAATTATCTCTAGATATATATGGTCCGCGTATATTTAGGTTAACCAATCATGGCACACGAGCATTCTGAAACCACGCCCTGTGATGGTGGCAAACTTACGCCACCGATAGTACATGTACGCTGGATTTCCTTCTTGGCTTTCAACTGGACTGACTCTGTAATTTGGCTTCCACAACAGTTTGCTTAGTAGCGACCATCGACTGATGACTTGAAATGTGAAGTTTACAATTACCATTACAACTGAACATCATTAAACTGGCGCTGTAGAAGTTCTTAGATTAGATGACTCTGACTCAACGGATTCTCCGGCTTACAATTCTTCTCGACCTAAACGACACCCGCTTTAGCAGCTGCTCTGCCTCCTCTCTGGACCCCTGGAAATCGGACTCGGACCTCCTTTGGACTACTGCTTGGAAAACCCTGACTTGACGCAGCGCTCGTGAATAACCTGATGCCTGCGTTTGGCTTTCTAGTGGCGCTTTAGAAGTTAGGAGATTACGACCATGAGCGAACAAATATATATCATACAACAACAAAATATAACCGCTTGTCTCCACAAGCCAGCAAACCAACCAAACTTTTCGTTTCCTATAAATATTAGGCGAACATGTACAATATTACACATACCACAGTCCTGGCTGTAGAAGTCAGTCCTTTCGAGCACAAATACATTTTTCTCAACTCGAATGTCACGACAGTCGGATAAAACGCGGCGACCTCTGCCAAGCGGAATCGGAAGTCCTGAATTTTTGTGCGGAGCGTACACATACAGTTGCTGCCGAACTGCAATCACTTGCTTCATGATAATCATGATCATAAAGCCACCTTTTATAATACAATCATTACATCATGATGTAATTACAGTTGCTGCCGAACTGCAATCACTTGCATCATGATAATCATGATCATAAAGCCACCTTTATAATATGCCTACAATCCTTGCATCATGATGTAATCATGCTAGCATAAAGCCATATCATTTGTTTGCATTATGATGTACATTATCCTACCTCCACTCCGACCCCTCTCCTCTCACCAACTAAGATCAAGAGCACACAACCATACTCTCCCACCCAAGGACAACTCTCAATTTATTCCCAGTTCATTATATAAAAATATTTACTAGTTTATTCTAAAATTTTCTAATGAACTTTAATTTTCTGTTATTACTCATGTAAGCATTTCTGCGTTTTTGTCAGATTGTTTCTTTCTTCTCAATAAACGAATAATTATATATATAGGCCTATGCTTGCATAAAGCCATCATTTTCTGTAGGCCTAAATTTTCTACGACTCTAAGATCTTTGTTTATACTGTGATAAAACTGAATAAAGGCATCTCCTTATCGCAATCGAACCTCAAGATTTCTACAGCGCCCAAAAAAGCGAAGTCGCGGGAACCCGAGAGACAAAGCCTAAGGTAAACTTCTGTGAAGTGCTGGCGACTTAATTTTTTCTTCAAAACCTGTGGTGGTCAGTCCTCTCCCTCGCCGTTATATCTTCCCGTCGACAATGTACGTGGCCGGTATATAGGATACTAAGTTTATAGATCAGTGCGCAGCTGTGCGCTAGGGGTGCAGTTAAGTGGAGAAGAAATCTCAATACTATCTGTCTTGAATGCCCGACATCTGGGTAGACAGACAAGCGCGTTTATCGCTATAGGGTGGATAGATAATCGCGAATTCAGAATAAGTTACAATTTTGGGAAGTTACAGTCAGTTACTGCGAAACAGACATATGACGACGATGCTACGAGCGAATTTTGCAACTCAGGGTCAAACTTATAGTGAGGATAAACTTTCGATCCTCTGATTCTCCTTTCCCGCTTCACTCGAACCCACACTAAATTTTTCTTGGGTTCGTAGTCTATACTAGTTTCAACAGTTACTGTCAGTATTAAGGATATTGGCAACGACATTTAGTTCACTTAAATAGATCCAGTTATGCAAACTCAATAACCACACATACCCGTTTTTTGTTATCGTCATTTCTCAAGCAATTTTTAGTAGGGTCCATTGTCTGGACCTTCACGCAAATTACAAATCCAGGCCTTATTCAAAGGTTTTCGGCTCATGAATCGTGCATGATATTCTTCATAAGGAGCATCTCATAGCCTACTACCTGTTTTTAATGGAAACAAGTTCATATAAATCGTAAAGCAATTTTAAATACATCTTATATTACACTGCTCTGTAACTGTGTTGCTTTTGAAGTGGATGCGCTATAATATTACCGCAAATAGTGTTGACCTAAGCGGCTTGGTGCAATCTGGATAAATGGCGGATTGGGTAAATCTTTAGAAGAAAATAACAGATGATATTTTAGCTGTAAATTACACATAATCTTTTAAATAACCTGTACGTCGAGGAAGCAGTATTGGGGCATTTCTTATGTATATAATATCTTGTAAGTTCTGTACAAGGTGTCTTAGAGTAGTAACTTCCCGCCGCGGATTGACGATACGGTGTCGTTTCAACTTTTATTTTACTGTAAGTTGTGAGTGTGGCAGTTGCTTGAACTCGTGTTTATATTTGATGTAATAAAAACTGTATTAGTTTGAGTGCGAAAGATAAGATTATTTGGTCTGTGCACCGATTGATTCTTATTCATGGCTTCGGAAACAGGATGAGTTATAATTACCCGGATATTACCGGCTTAACTGACTGAGACGTAAAAGTGAGTCAAGTAACGCACAGACGGAACGGGTTTTATCGAAACGAATGATATTTTGCACGGCTTTAAAATGCAATTTCAGTTACACGAATCAGATTCATTGGAAGTAACACAAAATTCATACTGGTCAGTGGAAGCACTTCTCTGTACTAAGGTCATTGGTTAACTACTGGGAGCTATGCGTGTTGTGGAAGTATAGTTTGCTTCTTTATACAAGTCATCTGCAAGGTGAAACTTAATATCCAAAACTAATGCTGTTAGGTTCCATATTTGTCTGTTATGATAACGAATAAGTGTACTACAAGTTCACACTTACTCGGTGTTTCTTAGTTGTGCGATATTTACTCGATGTGTAGGCTGCGGGGAGTATTACTGTTAATTAGTAACTTATGCTCACTGGTGTCTGTAGTATTATTAAAACTACACGAATTACAGTTAATACAATACTGTCCATTATTACTCGCCCGCTCATACCTGAGTCCCTGTGTTCCTTCTTCGTGCATATATCTCCTCTTATAGGTAGGTTACTAAATTTAACGCTATTACAGTATCTAATGCACAGGGCATGAACAATGGCACGCCAAAGCCACGCTGTACATAACCGGGTAAGCAACCAGGAGATCAGTCCGTTGAGAGAGAGAGACAGCCTGTGGTGGATAAGGAATCTGAAACAAAAGTTTTAAATTGAGCGTGAAATGGCACAAGCGAATGAGCAGATCAGGCACGTACAGGGAGGAAGTTCCAAACCTAGATCCAGCAACTGAAAAGCTTCTTCACCCAGTGCAGTTTCAGCTTTAGGTATGACCAAAGATAGGCAATCAGATTACCTTGTATCTATAAATAGTGATGAGAATGAGGAGGACTAGGAACTGATTTTAAGTGCTGTGGTTGGCCAGAGTTCCGTGTTTTATAAATGATAGCCCCAATTTGAAAGAGATCCTCTGCTGAACAGAAAGCCAATGCAATGATTTAAGAACAGGACTTATATGTTCATATCTTGAGTAGACATGATACATGTACCCATTGCTTATTCCCTCACAACTGGTTACACAATTTAAACCATTTGATACTCAACCTCTCAGTTCTTACGATAATTTATATGTCGCACTGCTGTAGCTATGCGATGGGTTTTACTGCTAAACAGTCTTGCCCATGTCCAGGGATCATTGTTCCAAAGCATGTTTTAAGGAAAATGTATCACTGCACATGTGTGTCACTTTTGTTCAATAATAAAAATCATAAATAGTATGAATTGCAAATCATTTCCTGCACAAACAGCCTTTCATCACTGCACATTTTGTGTATCACTGCACGTTAAAAGAAGCCCTGATTTGTTCTGTCTGACAGTAGCAGAAAACTCCGACTATGCCTGTGTTTAGCGTTTGAAACTAATGAGTAATGAATGAGTTAGCCTCAGTTGTAACGAAGTAAAAGTAGTGATTATATCTTAAAGTATTTGCATAAAAATTTGTTAAAACTTTGTTACCAGTAAACGATCTAAAACTTTTACTTGTGTACAGTAATCTAACTTTTACAGATTTGGTACATGTAAAATTGTTTAAGAATAAGTATGTTTACCTAAGTACTCGGAGTTACATTTATTTTTACTTTTGCTTAATTAGTTTGCCTGTTACTTGGAATAACACAGTTTTGTTTCAATCTGTTTGCTTTTTGTCCTGTTTACAATCTAAAATATTTGTTTGATAGCATATGTATTCATTTCTTTCGGTCCTCTTTTTTATCAGTTTCAAAGCTTGACAAAGATAAAAGTTTAACAAAGAAAGCAGTTTGTCACATTAAGTACAAAGTGTTGACCAGTAGAGACCATAATATTGCCTAATATGGGCTGCCTATTAACTCAAAAGAATACTCAAAGCTATATGTTAAATATTTTTACTGTTGTAGTACAAAGAGTCGGTAGTGAGCAACAATCTACTGAAGACAGTTTAGGTTCCAAATGGAGCCAGCATTGTCTGGTTCGGAAGAGCATCTGGATCAAGAAGATGGAGAAAAGCAGAAAAAGAAAAGAAACATGTATGTATCTGATTCTACCAACCTTATTTAGCTGCTGTTATGACAGAAACTTCTCTTACGACACTGCGATCACAAGATGGCATTCTCAATTAAAATTCCCCTTTACATATTTGGCTCAAGGTTGACGAGATTTATGATGTTTTAGCAGGCATACCTTCTTTAACTTGCCCCAAGATTAATCAGGTGGTATCGTCAATGCACACATCTTATTGGGTGTACCTCAAATTTGCTTTATTACGAATTTGATAGATACTATGTGAGTATTATTGTTTGATTGGTTGTGTTTAGATAAGCCGACTTTAAGTATCTCACTTATTTAGTTTTGTTAGATTTAACAGATGATCAGTTCATAATAAGGCCTAGTTATGGAATTATATTTTGAAAATACAACCTTAAAATCAAGGTAAAAAGATGGAATAATTAGAATCTCTGATTTTTCTAAAAATTAGTCATATTATTTGTACCAACAGATTTGCACAGCTTCGTGCTTTTGTCTTTAGAGCCAAAGATATGAAGGAGAAGTTTTCAATGCTTCGTCGCCATGGTGGCGATCCTTCACCCGGGTGTGGAAAGGACTCGAAGCCAACTCGGCCAACAGCCAGTGCTGTTCGTAGTTGGACTTCTTCTTTGGATGTTCTTCTGCATGACAAACGTAAATTATTACATATGTGAAATTAATTTATCCACTCGTGTTCATTTAGTAAAATCTACTGCACCTGGGCCGTGAATTCAATAACCGAATACTTGAAATCTGGCTGAAGAAGCATATTTATATAAGCAGATTGCTTAGTAGATTGCTTGTGGCCCATAGAGCTGAGGCCCATGGGGTCAAAGGTGTTGCACAGGTGAGTTGCCAATCAGTGAAACCTGTGGCTAAGAAATTTCCATAGTCTTTGCGAATCAATACAAATTAACGTGCCGTAGTTTGCATCGATGTGCTGACAGATATCACAGTTTAGGGAAGGGTTGGGTGACTGGGTCGTCTTTGGCGTCTGACCCCGCTAATGTGACTAAAGAATTCGTATCTTGCCCTTTGGACAACTGTTAAATTTCCACTCTGATATTACGCACTTAGGGACTTTGTCTTGCAAGATTTTAAACGAGATTTGATGGCATTGGTGTTTAAACTTTCAATTGAACAAATAAAAGTTTTAGCAATATGTCAGAATCTATGGGTATTTTGTGTATTTCGCTGTTTAATCACGTTCAGTCCAGGTACGTTTTTGAACAGTAATATGTATTAATTATAACGGTTGCATTCAATCTAGTGATTAATCATAGAGATTAATGACTAGCGAGCAACCAGCTGACTATGGTAAATGCAGTGCATAATGACTTGGAACTATTTTATGGTTTCATTAACGTATTTATCCGGTGATGGACCGACAGGGGTTGGATACCTGTTCAGAACGGACTCTGGTAACTGGGCCACACTTTACTAACATTTTGACATCCCACTGGAAACTTCTATTGTGGTAAATTCTACACTGTGAAAGTGGAAGCAGCAGACACTAATGACAGTAACCATTATTGTGGTTTTGAAAGCAATTAGACAACACTGTATAGTGGCAGGTGACAATGAATATGGTTTGACATTAGTAGCTGATGGTAACAGACATGGTACCGTATATACTCGAGAATAAGTCGCAAAATTTTTGACAATTTTTCAAATCTGAAGTTGGGGTACGACTTATATTCGGGAGAAGGCAAAATTTCATGTGTCCACCAACGAGGCAATAGACGAACGCGTCCGCTAACGAATGCTACTCAACCTTCTCGCCTTGCCAATAAATAATTTCTTGCTGGGTAAATTATAACTGTTTCTATTATACTTACATTAAAATAATCTATTTGATAAAAAAAATTTGTAAAGAAATTGTAGGTTCTTGCAGAAATTGAGCATTTGATTAGCTATGTACAATATTTTAAACCATCCGCGACTCTTGATCCTACTTCTTTACCGGGGATTTTCACAAGGTAAAGTCTTTCCTTTCAAAATTATAGCACTTCAAACTTATAGTGTAGGATATGCAGTACAATGCAAGTCTGAAATTTTGAGGTCTACTTACAGCATTATAAGAGTGTACACTGAAACCAGGTAGAGGAAACCTTGTAAACCACATAGGCAGGAAGTTGTGTCTAGTGCTCCATCAAGAAACTGAGGACTCTACGCTACACTATATACTCCATGCTCTATACTTATTTCCGCCATGGTGGCGTTAATAGACGATTTCAAAAATTTCTTCAACTGCAAAAAGCACAAACTATGCATATATCAACATAAATTTAAGATAAATTAATTTATATAATTGTGCAAAAATATTTAATTCATTTAGCAATACTTTAAAAAGTATAGAAGTCGTTTACCTCATAGTTTGAAAAATTATTGATGACCTCTTAACAGCGCTAGTGTAGTGCGTTCAAGCACCTGTCACATGACGCGTGATTTACGGCCGCGACTTATATTGGGGTCAATACATTTTCTCACTTTCCCAGCCCAATATTTAGGGGGCGACTTATACTCGAAGGCGACTTATTCTCGAGTATATACGGTACTTCTAAGATGTACTGAGGCAGCTATGTGTTCATGGATAGGTGAATCCTATCAGACACAGCTTTCCGATATATCTTTCATTTGCTGGTAATCATTCTTTTGCATTGACTGGATACATGTTGCCTTTGTATCTTGAAATATATTTAAACTTGGACAATGTCTTTTCTTGGTAACTGTTTGTTTGCTTTATGCTGTTATTGAGTGGTTTTTGTCTTGGTTCACTGGTCCAATCTTCAATTATCTTTCTGTTTTCTTTATTTGTTGCACTGAGGAAAGCAGTTTGTGTAGTTGATTGACCAGCATCACGTAATCATTTCTGTTATACTCTCATCCACATTTAACAAGTCTGTGAAAAATACTCAGTCAAGAATGACAACCTTTGTAATTGCGACTTGAGCTTCTGTCTCAAAGCTGTCATTTTACAGAGCAGTTTCTTGAATGCTTGAATGCAGCTGATTGTCGAAATAGCTGAGCACTTCAGGTGCTGTTGCAAGGTCTGTGTTTCTATATCTGCCAGCTGTTCATGATTGCTGAAATTGTTGGTGATTGCTCAGATTATCTTTTGATTTCTTGATGTGTTTTGTGATTGCTTAGATGGGCTAAAGCTGTTTCAAGAATTTCTGGCAAGTGAATTCAGTGATGAAAACTTGGAATTCTGGATTGCCTGTGAGGAATTTAAGGGTGTTGAATCAAGCAAACTAAACGCCCAGGCTCAGAAAATCTATATAGATTTTATTGCAATACAAGCCCCCAGGGAGGTAAGCGATCATGTCTACCATTGCAAAGCAATCAGTTTGTTGAAGTACAGTAATGTGTAATTTTCAAAAAACATTAAAGATTTTGAATTTGAGAAACATGCCCAGTTTGCTAAGGCTTTGATCAATACTTGCTTAGAAATAGTTTGCCAAGGAAATGGAAAAATTGGAATGTTTGATGCCTCATTCCTCTTCTGTATGGTGATTAATTGTTTAAACATGGTGTCATGTAATGCCTGTGTCTGTGGAAACTCCACATATCCTTGTGACCATGATTAAATTTTGTTCCTTGTTCTTGTTAATTTAGTTCAGCTTCGCTGTATCTGTTAATTCATACTTATTCCAAGTGGTTGACCTGCTTCTGTTGATCTGATGAATGTCTACCTACATGTTTCTATGTAATTGCAATTAGAACTCTTATATTGTACCCCTTCAAGCGAAAACTAATTGGATGTTCTCTGGTATATATGATAGTAAATGTCAGTTAGAACAGAAATTTCATCAATGCAATGCACAGGAAACTAGGGCAGTCACCCGTGGCAGGCCTTCATACACACACGGAGACCAAGCAAAGGATTTCCATGTATAGCTGACAGCATCATGTTCAGAGTTCTGGACCAAGCTGCGTCATTAGTGTGGAGCGACAATGGTAGTAGTGTTAGTGGCACAAGATAGCACCACCATGGAGCAGTCCCTCATCGGGAAAAGGGTATGCATGTTCTGCTATCCCTCAGGCTGTGGGGTGCACATGGAACAGGTACTCACCTGGTGATCAATAGATTAAAGCGCCACCAGTGCCTAATGATCAAGAACACTCCAATGACCCACATTGTTTTTCCTCTGCCATGACAAAATGGCAGACAGAATTCACAGTCCTTAGAGTCCAGACTCGAAGCCCATCCTTCCTCATGCAGTCTTGTAAGGTAAGACAACATAAGCCAAAAACCATCAAAACATACAAAATCCACAGCACAAAAAAAGAACGAGTGTGCTATGCAAAATGGCAATGGTAAACTCCAACATCTTAGAAATAACTGAGCAAATTCTGTGTTTAAGCAAAATTATCTGGTGAAGTAACATAGAAGTTGAAAAATTGTAAGGAAAAAGCTTACATTGTTAGACTTTACCCTGCTTTTATCAGCTGTTACTTATGTTGCTTTGTGTCATCTTGCCTAATTGTATTATTTTGCTGTACCGTCTGGCTCTTTCTTTAACGGTGCTAGAATAATTCTTGTCGCTGAGACGGTTGATGGAGTCTGGTGTCTCAAAGGAGAATGTAATGTGTGCTTCTCCTGTATTCAGATCAACCTTGACTCAAGGACACGAGAACTTACAGCGGCCAAGATGTCGAAACCGGACAACCAGATATTTGACCTGGCTCAGAAACGCATCCAATCACTCATGGAAAAGGACTCTTATCCTCGTTTCCTGCGTTCCGACGTCTACCAGCAGTTGGCTTCCCAGTTGAAAATCGCCATCCATCCGACATGAACTCCGGTTGTATCGTGTTTCATGTCAGTCAACGTACCATGCTCACACACTTGGACAGACCCTGACGCCAGTCACCAGGTGGCAGGCTGACTAGTCTGTTTCTCTCGTAATCAAACTAATCAGCCTGTAAGGATATTTAGGTCGAGGCTTCTGAGGTGTTTTATTGCTGGGCTGTGTTCACCTGGGCGTTCAGATTTTATTTTGAAATTTACACTACAATTGGTTTCACCTGTAATCAGTGATAGTTTGCAGGGTACACTCTAAATATCCACTTCAAGTACTCAAGCGTTATGTCAAATTATCTTTCACTTGTACTCAAGCATACTTAACAGTGTTGAGCTAGATGAAGCCCTCGCTGCTGTATCTGTATTCGGGAATGAGACCAGTTTTTGACCAGTGCACAGTTTATTGGTCTTTTGATTGGCTGTAAAGACTTGGAGTTTTATAGCACTTGCATGTTGTTGGCATTTCATGCGACTGACTGTGGTGATTCCCATTGTATTTGCTATATTTATCGACTACCTAAGTGGTTGTGAAGTGACCTTGGGAGGTATTTAGTTAGGCCATTGACGCGAGTGATGTGAAGTGGTTCTGTGTTAAGTGTGGGCTGCTGTACCTTTCATGTTGATATAGTCATTCACTGAGACTTTGAATCTCAGTCCATTTCACATATGCAGAGTATGTATATAACGAGGTATCGTTGTGTACATTAGTGTTGTTATGCCTCACGGAATTATATGCGCTAGTGGAAAACAGTTAACGGTTAGTAGCTGCCTTGAATGATGTGTGATGCAGCAATTTCTTGGATGCGTCATGATACTGTTCGGATCAGGCATTCAAAGGATCTGGTGAATGATGGTCCCTTGAATTAACCTGGTTGATGGCATCCAACAAACTGCAAATGAACACATTTAAAACCCAGGTGTCGCTGTGCAGTCCTTAGCAATTATAAGTTTGAATATTTGGATATTATCGTAATTGTTTATCCCTGACAGATTGTAATTATTGTGCTTAAAATCAGAGATAGGTTTGTTGTGATAGGCATTGTGTTCAAGAGTGTCATCCACGTTTGTCCTTAGAGATCAAGCAACAGGAGCAGTAGCATTTAAGTTTGTGATAGATGAGGCCCATTAGGTAAGGGAACTCATTCATTGTATGGCCTTATTCATTATGAGGTGTGCAGAGTGACCATTTGAATAATCTTGCAGGAGAGTCAAAAATTAGAAGTTTAAGCGTGTGCAGCAACCTGCATGCATATGTAATCTTGAAAACAGGGGCCTTGGCCCAAACTGAAGGCATTCACATAAACAGTCACCGAGCAGCGTGAATTAGAATAGGATTCAAGAGGGTTGGACGAACAACTGGAGAAGCTCTGTAGCTGTTAAGAACTGCTGTTTTCGATGATACTGTTCGGATCAGGCATTCAAATGATCTGGTGAATGATGGTCCTTTGAATTAACCAATAGTATTGCATTTAGAAACTAGCAAAAATTGCATATTGATCAGAAGTAGCTAGTACTGCTAGCAAAACATAGAAAGAGCACCTGTGTGTATTTGTTGGTTGAATTGGCTTGAATCAAATCCAGGATTAACACGCTCCGATCAGCAGTTACCTCAATATTAAACTAGGCACTGGACTGGGATATCATCACTGCTTTAAGTAACATTGATTGACTGAAAAACGTTGATTGTGCAAGCAGGCATATTGGGTTAGGATGTTTCTGTCTGCGACTTACCTGAAGTTAACCTGTAGCCAGACTTGAATACTTGTTACATAACTGTCAGTTTATGTTTACACTAACTTCTCCCTACAACCCTATATAAATTGGGAACCTCTCCTCCGACACTACTTCATTATGGGGCTGCAGTCAGTATCTTGATTAAATTTAGCAGGGCTCCATGTTCTTAACTGCATTATGTAAGAATTCACATGTTAATAACGATGTATTACATCAGGAGCATATGGCGTATCTATATCTGCAAAAGACTTCTGTAGAAGTCGAGTAAAGTCTGTAGAGATAAAAGGAACATGATTTCCCTTTCTTTGTACTTGCACACTTTTAATTCATTCTCGACCGTGAAAAGCTTTAGGTGAAAATGTGTTCGTCATTACTTGGATTATGAGCTGGTTCGTTTCAAGTAAACCAGCGATGTGTGTGTATATATATATATATATATATATATATATATATACATATATATATATATATATATATATATGTAGTAAACAGAGTCATGGAATGTGATATCAAACTTGGTTGGTTTTTATTTTAGTTTGTTCGGATTTTATGGAATTAAAATTAAATATGAAGCGTCAGTAGTGGTTTTTCAGTTGTTTTTTGGTCAAGTAAATGTGGAGACAGTTTTTTTATGTTTCCACAGTCTGTTGATTAAAATATTTTTGTTTTGATAAGTTTAGGTTAAGGTTTGACTTCTTAATGCTGACTTTAAAAATGTAGGAATTGCAAGCATTTTTGCAAGCATTTTCTTTGAGCAAGCATTGAGTTAGTAAGTTATTGAATTAGGCTGACAAATGTCAAATTCATTTCTGTTATTGAATTAAGGATGCGTTGAATAATTATATACATTGTATGTACAATTATGTACATTTTTCAGTGTAAAATCATAGTTATTACGTTTCAGTTTTTATGGAATTTTCTATTTAAATCATAATAAAGTATAATTATTAAATTCTACCCTCAACATGCATGCGTAAACATGCACACTTCAGGCTGTACTATGTTTATTTTCTACATGTGCGAAATATTTAGTATGTTCATGTAAACATTTCTTCTTATGTCTATAAATGTTTACCTATGTACAGTTGTACACAGCCTTTTGATGACTAGATGCAGGTATTAGTGTTACAAATTATGGTACATACTTTACAAAGGCAGTAGGCTATCCATTTGCATACCAAGCCCTGGACAGTACATGTATACGAGCGTACTTAACAAGAGTACATTGCACACCTAGTTGCATACTTAGCAACAACATTAAAAGTATACATTTAACTGCAAACCTAGCATGGTGGAAGCTGTAGTGGTCTGTTATGTGCTGCAGAGTAGAGTTGAGTGACCTGATTTGTAATTGGACCAAGTGTTCAGTGCCTTGGTGCATTGTCTGTCAGGCCAGTCGGAAGTTCTTTGTTATGTGAAGCAACTCAGTGTGAATGTTGTTTCACTAGGCAGTTCTGCTGCTTGTAAAGCTGGCAGTTGATTGCAGAAGTGTTAATGATCGTGTGTTTGGCTTAGCTGTGCCTCAACGTCCGTTATCAAGGATGTGCCATTCTGTGAAGCTGCTTCCAGAATGCACTGCCAGATCTTTCTGTTTTGAGTGATTTCTGTGTGGTTGCTTTGCCAGTTGTTCTTCGGCCTCTGACACTTGTGGGTAATGAGTAATGATTAGAGATTTTACCGAGTGCCACGCCAGTTTTCAGTTGACTTTTTAGAACAAGAAGAAGTTGAAATGAGGTTAGCATGCTACCAGGTAAGGAGCCCTAGCTTCTCAATCAACTCAAAACAAAACTAGTACATATTTTTGGGTCTTTATCAGCATGTGCAGGCGCCTCTGATTAGCGAACACTGTGAGAGGCGCTTTATAAATGTTCAGATACAATACAATGTGAGTAACAGTTTGTTTGGGAACTCCTGAGGTTGTCCTGTTAACAAGAATATTTTTTACCTCAGGGCCCAGGATTGAAACACCTTGTTCAATGTGTGCAATGCGATGCATAGGCTGTGTAGTATAAGTAAAAGCAAGGTGAAGTTTGCAAAAGAACAATTCTAATATTGTTTAAGTGGTGTGAAGATCTTTTCGTAGAATTTCTTTGTGTGCTTTGTTGTTTTGTTGGTCTGTGAGAAGTTGTGGTGCCATCAATCTGTTCTGGTTCTGCTGGCTATATGATAAATATTATACAGTTTGTGAACGTATTTCATGCAAGTTTTGTTGATGTAACAATCATGATTCAATTTTCTGATAAATTCTGTCATAATTTGTTACAGTAGCTCATTGCATTGGTGTGCCTCACGGTTTTGTAGGAATTTGTTGCAGTTACCCAGGAACTTTAGAAACAGAAAGCATGTTTTGACTTTCCTCCAAGTTTTGGAATTCTTGTTTTATCCTTTTGTTTTTAGCAAAAACGTGAATAGTGTTACATAGTGTAGGGATTGGCAATGCCTTGAAATGAAATGAAAAGCGCGAAAACTAGGATTGCGACGAGGATTACATGCGTGCCGATTTTGAAAGCTTCATTTACAATTTCCATCCTTCTTTTTGGTGGCATGTTACTGATTTCAAACAAATCTTCTGCTGCTTGTTAGTAAGCATGACTCTGCTGCTGTGTGTCTGTAGGAGAATTGTTTCAGACGAATGTCTTGGTTTTGTTTCTTCTGAAAAACTGCATTTGCAACTACTTATGGAAATCTAGCAGCTGTGGAGAGTGAAGCTTTTTAACCTCTGACCAGTGTCAGGTTGCAGCCCTGTTAGCTTTGGAGTTGGTAGTCGTTGCATTTCTGCCAAAATTACAAACCACATTACTACACTGTGCACGTAATTTTATTGTGGCCTGATAGGAAGAAGTCTATTCGTAACTGATGACTTCCATTTCATTCCATATTTGTCAAAGTGAAAGAAACTTTTGAAAGCCGCAGACGGCCATGTTCACTGAGTCATGCGCTGAGTCGCTGATGGAACTTAATAACTCGCTATGGGCACCACTGCCCAACAAACTTGTCTTTCAGGGACACAAGCACAGGAGCTTTGTTCTTCAGATAGGTTACAAAACGCTACAAAACCAAAGCATGTGAGACATAAATGCATTGCAACATCTTTTGTTTTCTCTGATAACTTTAGGAATGGGTACTTTTTGTTTTCGATTTCTGCCTTTTTTTAGCATTTTAAAACTTGTAGTGATGTCATGAATTATTGTAGATTTTTGTTAAAATACAAATGGAACATTGGTGAGCCCCTCTTTTTTGTTTCCCCGTCTGAAGCTACTCCTACCTCAGTCTGTAAGATTTTAATTATATATCGGAAGCTTTCTGTATTAAAACTGCGCTGTTTGCTTGCATACTCAGTTCTTTTGATTGCTGTGGCAATGAGTAGCTGTGCTGATGAGAAGTATCCAAGCATGCCTTGTGAAACTGATGTAACAATGATGTACAGCTCCTTAATTGTTATTTATTGTTTTTTTTGTTGAATATAATATTTCTATGCATCCAGTTGTTATGCTATATTCGCAAGTGTAGATTTAGCAGAAGTTGATAGGGGATGGACAGATGTGGGAAACTCTCAGGATGAATCATGTTCGTGGGAATTATCCTTCTGTTTTTCGAAAGCCAGTTCTTGTAGTTCCTAGTTTAGTAATCATTTATATTTTCCTGAGTAATTGTTCTGGGGAATTTTCTGTAAATTGAAGTTTGCTATCACCTCTCAATTTCTTTTCTCACTAGTGTTTATCTATACTTCATTTTTCATAACAAAATATAGTTGTTTTCTCTGTGAAAATTTTTTGTGGATTGCATTTTTGCCAATGCTTAACATTTTTTTTATACCTGATGTTTCATAAAAGTGGTGAAATTTGTATTTGCATACAGCAAAAGTACAAAATGCATTTCGAAGGAAGATGTACAGTACTTTAAGAATGAAAATATTCAACAATTAAGTGTACATTAAGAATGAAGATGTAATCTAAGAAGGAAGTTGGATAAAATATACTTTTAGAATAACAATGGACTTTAATAAATGAAAAGATACTTTAAGAGTGAAAATAGTCTGTACTTAGAAATAGAAATTCATTCTATTGTGACTTAATTTTGTTCTAGGAATGAAAATCTATATCATGAGTGCATGCATATTGTAGAAACGAGGATGCATTTTATGAATGCACGTCATGGCTTATTGAGGAAGAATGTATACTTCAGTTGTAGTCTGTCTAATCAACCTTTCTCAGTGCTAACATGTGAAATTCCAGACTTTAATCAAAAAGGGAAACAGAAAGCATGTTTTGACTCTCCTCCAAGTTTTGGAATTCTTGTTTTATCCTTATGTTTTTAGCGAGAACGTGAATAGTGTTACAAAGGAAGTACTTCACAAGCACGTCACAACCATTTTGAAAACTTTTGAATTTGATACTGCATTAAGTAACTAATTCCCGTTTTATTCGTTTAAACGAAGAGATTTGGTACCAGCACTGTTAGCTGGGTAGGCTGTAGGATGATTTCTATTAGTCAAATCTTTTGTTCAATGCATTTGTTGAGTACATGCCAGTAAGCTTCTCTGTTTATGTATTCGATGGATTGTAATGTAGCCAGTGTAAAAAATGATATCCATATTTCTGGCTGTAGCTTACCTGTGAGCACCATATGGTTGTTAAAAGTACTCTCGTTCTAATATTAAGTGCACTGGATTGCACTTGGTTTTTTTGGTAAATGCTCTCAACGGATAAAGTGAACTTGAACTCCATGAGAACTGCACTATTTTTTTAAATTTCTTGGCTTGGTCACTTTGGTTTTATCGCCTTAATGTGCAATGTTTTAATGCATGGATGTGTTTTTGTTATACTTGGCTAGTGAAAATTCTTTAAAATCAAAGATTTCTTATACCTGTATTGAAGTGAAATGTCTACCGGTACTCAGTACTTATGATCATGTAAAGCCCACCTTTTGCTTTTGAACACATCTATGTCCGCAAGCTCTTTAAACTTCAACCCTTAACGATGAGCTGCATTAGTTTCCCACTCTCGTCGTTAAAGTGTCTTACTCTTGCAGTTTGTAGGTGGGAATGTATGTGTGTTGTTAGTACTGTACTAGAACCATACTAGAACCATATTTTCCTTAAGTTATTATGAAATTTTGGAAATGTTGTAAACTTACAAAATTCAGTCATATTTCAGTTTAATGGCAACTTTTTGTCATCAACCCCTTGAGATTTTATATAACATACAGTCCCTTTTTAAATGTTTCCCATTGCCTGATTGCAGGGGCGCCGACAGCGTGACGCACTGGACGCACGTGCGTCCACCCACGAAATCAAATCCAAACAAGGATTAGGCATCGCATCGATATTTTTGACAATTTTACTGTGTAATTTTGGTTTACCATACAGTATGTATAAATAATATCTATGATATCATATGCATGTGTTATACTGTACTTTTAAGAGTCACTCTGAGTCATTTTCAGTGTATGACTACGAGTGGCAGACAGAGGGACGGGTGTGGATGGGAAGAGACGGGAGGGGTGTGCGTCCAATTTTTTAAAGCCTGGCGGCGCCCCTGCCTGATTGCTATGTTATTTTGACACTTTTGCCAAATTCTTTTTCTACTTAGTCCACAAAAACCTATCTAATTAAAAGTGTATAGATGACCATCTTAAACCTGCGTTTATGAGAAAACTGATTTAGAAAATTGCAGATGTTAGATCGTCCAAACTCTGGCTTTCGGCAATGTGTATTTTCTGATTTTCTTCACGAAGGTGGATATTTCAACCTAGTTTTCCCTGAGAATGACAGCCACAGCACACATGGTGATTGGCCTGTATTACATTCCTGGAGTTTTGTTCCCAAGCGCTTGTGACTGGAAAATTGTTTGCAATTGGTTTATGAAAAATCACGGAATGGAGAGTCTTGCCTACATGCAAATCTCTCACTTATGGGTCAAGTTCTTCTTTTGTGTATACTGGCATTGAAGTGTAGTACTTACCATTAATATAAATCTATTTCTGTAAGAAAAAGGAAAAGCTGTAATTGTGTACACATGTGTTTAACTAATAATTAATCTTGCGTGACCTGTATTTAAATCAAAGCCATTGTTGTAAGATAATAGGTGAAAGATGTTTTAATTTCATTACTGGGCTCTGCTGTAAAAATAGTAGGCTAGTATTTGCCAGATGTAAGTCTAATAGGCCGCTTAACAGGATCATTTTGGTTTTTTATTTTGTTGTACTCGTTGTTTCTTAATTTTTGCCAATTATTCTCGCTGTTGTTGTTCATCCACTACTGTAAACTTGTGATCTTTTCTGTTACCAGTTCTACCTGCTGCATCGCTTGTTGCCATGGCAGCCACTCTTACATATTCGTAGTTTATACCACGGCTACTAAAATGTTTACATAGATTCGCTGCTGCCTGCCAAAGGTTCAGTTGCATTGCTACCTTGTCTGGAGTTTGAAGTATGACAGGCAATTATCAAGCCTATGAAGCTATGGTCCACAAGCTACCTGCCGATTTTGTTCAGTGATATACAGTAATAACTGCATGATCTTCAAATGGATGAACATTTCTGTCCATAAGATTGCTGTTATTTTGTTCCTACATCCGTCTTTAGCATTATATTTGATTCTTTTTATTTATTCTTGTCTTCTGTATATTTCTTTTGTGTACTCTCTATCAAAATAATACAGTGATTGTTGAACATTGATGAAAGTGTGCTTTATTTGATAATTCTAGCCATTCATTAGAGAATCATTAGGCCTACCAATGTTATTTCATATTATTACTATATTATTATTATTAGTAGTAGTAGTAGAAGTAGTAGTAGTTGTTGTTGCTTGAGTAGCAGTTTCAGTATCATCATAATCACTAACCCTAAGGTTTTGAAGCAAGCAAGAGTAAAGTCAACCTGGAGAGGAATATATATATATATACATATATATGTATATATCTATATAAATAAAGCAAAGACTCTGTCTGTCTGTCCCTCTGTCACACCGATCTTTGACCGGGATGCATTTCTACACCTTTCGACCTTTTCACTCCAACCTTCACTACTGTCTCGGGGTGGGCATTACACACCCAGTGTGAGGCTTCGCGTCCCCCGTTTTCACCGCTTCCATGGTGAAAACGGGCGAAAACCTCTCAAAAACCCCACTTCTTAAAAATTCGAGTCGACCTATTTTCATTCGTCAGATGGCGCCACCCGAGAAGATTCTGTGTGTTTCACCGAAAATTCTCTGTCACCGGCACGCATTTCTAAAGATTCGCCAGATGGCGCAGCCGTAGAGATTTCACTTCACATTAACTGGTGGTGGTGGTGGTGGTGGTGGTGGTGGTGGTGGTGGTGGTGGTGGTGGTGGTGGTGGTGGTGGTGGTGGTGATGGTGGTGGTGATGGTGGTGGTGGTGGTTAACCCCGGGCAACGCCGGGTAAACCAGCTAGTTCTATATATTCCTCTCCAGATTATATTATAGCATATATATATTGTATGCTTCACCACCACTGCCTGTTTGAATGGGTGCCACACCATTTAAGGTCCTTGAAAGAATTACAGTCATTCATGACAAATTGCATCTTTTCATGCAGCAAGCTACTGAAGTGCCTAAGATTTAACACCACCAGAAACGAATGTAGACTACAAGACCAACATTTTCAGCAACGCAAAAAATGCTTCAAAAATTTATTTAATCAGTGATGAGGTTATGTAAGGTGCCTTGACCTGCTTAGCCTTAGGGGGCCTAACTTAACTTACCTTTCCTTACCTTGCTTAACCTTACCTTATCTCTTGTTTTGTCAAAAAATGGCATTGGCCTAGCTCATTTATCGGTATAAAAGCTTTTAAATGAGCATGCACCCAAATAGAGCCTCAGCCACCAGTGAGTAATCTAGACGTCTTTGGGGGGAAATCTCCCCCCAGGATTTAAGTTTCCCCCAGAGGCCAGCAATATTACAATGTAGAGACCTTTAGGGGAGGAAAATTCCCCCCCCCCCATGATACATGTGGATACATGGTTCCCCCCCCCCCAGAGAGATTAATTCCTAAAAAAAGGTCATCAACCTTTTTGAGAGAGTAATTGCTGTAGAAAAAGTGAAAAAATCGGACGAAGGACTAAAAAAAGGTCATCAACTTTTTTTGAAGATGAAATTAGAAAAGTCATAAAGTTTTTCAAGATGGAAGAAAAAATCTTTTGTAAATTCTTTGCTCCCCCAGAAACCTTGTTTCCCCTCCCAGAAGAGGGGACTAGATTAAACACTGCTCAGCCACTGCTATGGAAAATTACTTATGGCCCTTCAAACAGCATAGTGAACAAAAATGGTTCCAACCGATGACAATACGAAACCAAAGTTGGCAAAGTGGACTTTTGTGAATTAATATGCAACTTATTCTAGCATGAAACCACAACTACAGAAAAGGATCTAAAGGTCCGCTGTGGACCGGTGTATTATGGCCGTGTTTTTGCCTTCCAGCTGAGAGATTCTTCAAGAAGGAGCTCAGAAGTTTTACTGACAGAAGATATAAACGACATAAGTTACTTTATTAATATGCTTTCTCATTAACCAGGCTGTAGTGGGACTTTTGACCCTTTTGAATTGTCCTTAGACGCTAGCATTTGAAATGCTATAGGCGAACCTGTCATAATTTGATTTGTCTGTTGTGTGATGTTTCAATGAACAAATTCAATCAGTCAATCAATCAATTTTCGTTTAATCAAAGACCGAAGCTGACATAAACGCAACTTGTTACATAGAAATAATTTAGGGCCTATCTAGGAGAGGAAGCAACTAGGCCTATAGGCCTATATTAATCTTTGGATATATAAACTCATAGTCTATATATATATATATATATATATTTTTTTTTTAATGAGAGGTTTTTCAGTCAGTATAGGCCTACATTTTTTAAATAGTAGCCTACTCGAGTAATATAAATACAAAATATCCTAAATTAAAAAATTCAGCTTCTGGAGGCTTGCTTCACTGCATTCTTCAGTGTCATTTTGCGTTCTCGTGGTAACGTCATCTGAAAAAATTACGTCATCTTTCTATCGACGCTGTTGTGTGCAACATTCCCAATTCATGAAAGAACTTCGAAGACGGTCTACGGCTCTACGCTTTAAAATCTGCAAAATAACCAGAATTTTAAGACGATTAACGTTTGAAATCTTAGAATGAAAAAGAATTTCAACACGGTCAACGTTTGAAGTCTTAGAATGAAAAAGAATTTCAACACGGTCGACGTTTGAAGCAAATAGTAGGAAACCAGCACAACGAACAGAATGTACTTTTACGACTAATGAAGCGAATTCGAAGACCAGAGTAAGAAATTTCATTTTTTTTATTAATTATTAAGAAAGTGATTTTTATCTGACGACTTAATTAGCACGCAGTAAAGTAAAATATGGTTTACTTAGCCGAGTTTTTAATTGTTATGACAGATCTGCTTAAAAGTGTTAGAATTGGTGCTCGAAATGTGCCCCTCTTACACGGACACAAGCGCTTAGACGACGACGCCACTGGCCGATAGCAGCATCAACGATCGACTGGTCAAAGCGCGCCCACTCGTCGATCAAACGCGTTTTGAGTTCGTCCACGTTGGCTATACTGGAGCGGTAAACCTTTTCCTGCAGCACACTCCATATGCTATAGTCGACTGGGTTAAGATCCGGTGAATTCGGCGGCCACAGTGTTGGAGGTATGAAGTCGGGCGTTTCTCGCTCCAGAAAAGAGACAGTGTCGCGTGCTCGATGCGCCGGGGCGCCATCCTGTTGAAAAACAAAAAACTCGTCCTGGGATATCCGGCGTATGTCTGGCAGTAGCTTCTGGGCAAGAAGGTTGTCGCGATAGTAGGCCCCATTCACTTTGACACCCGGCTCGATGAAATGGATTTCAGTGCAGCCAAGTTTCGAGACGCCGACCGACACCATCACCGACTTGCTGAATGTCGGTCTTGTTCGAAGGAGCCTGTTTTCGTTGACGGCCTTCTTTATGGTACCTGGACGGACGTAAAAACGATCGTTCTGCGAGTTGGTTGGGGCAGCGACGGTGAATAGCTTTTCATCGGTGAAAACTATGAAGTTCACCATGTGGCTCGGATACTTGTCCAGAAGCTGACGAGCTCGAGTCATTCTCGCCTGTTTGTTAGCTGCTGTTAGTTCTTGGGCTTTGGTCTTCTTTAGGCACTTGAGCTGCAGTTCCTTCTTCACGATACGGTGGACGCTCGACCGATAGATGCCAGACTCGCGTGCAATCTGTCGGACAGTGCGGTGAGTGCATGGAGCGTCTTCTTGGCTCAATACCATGTCGTCGACAATGGCGATATTTCCAGCAGTACGGGCAGTGCGGGGACGACCACTGCCCGCCACGCGATCAACCGATCCACTGCGATCAATTTTCGCCAACAAATAATCCAAACCTCGTCTTGTCCAGTTTTTGGTCTGAAATTCTTGAAGAAAACGAGTAGAACTGTAACCCTTCAGTTCTCGTAAACTTTTAATCAAAATCTTATCTTCCTTCGAAAACACCATTTTTAATCAACGATAGCGCAGCTTAAAAGAAACAGTTACGTCATTAATACGTAAATAATGATTGCCAGCTATTCTGAGGGTAGACTAGTTAAAATTAGAAATTTAATAAATAATATATGACGCCCTCTAACGAATTGATGAACAAAATCTGAGCACTCTATAGTTGTTAAAATTTAAATGTTATATAAGAAATTGGTACATCTGTGTTTAACAAGGTAGTGCGGTGACATGAGTCAGGTGAGGTGGAAAATTTATGTATAGCATAAAATTTCAGCCATTTTTCCATCTACCTGCCAAAAATTATTAAAATTGGTAGAAATTTGACGAAGTTCTGACAGAAACAATTTTGCACAGTTTATTTTGAGACACGGTGTATATATATATATATATATTATATATATATAGAAGGATCATTGGCATGATGTAAAACTCAGTATAGACCAGAGGATAGAAGAGGATCATTGGCATGATGTGAAACTCAGTAAGACCAGTGTATATACTAGGATCATTGGCATGACGTAAATCTCAGTAAGACCAGTAGGCCTATATTATTAATACTAACTGTAAACCCGTGAAAAATCACGGTATATAAAAAACAATTATTATTGCAGTGATAACAATAACGTCATATTATAGGCCTATAGCCGTCGTCAAGACAACCGTCAAGACAACCGTCGCCAAGGCGGCAGTATAGTGACGTCACAATAGTGTTTGTTTACGGTACAGACAGACAGACAGACGTACAACGGTTATTATGTTGTTTAATTATTGTGTACATTTGAGGAGCCAGACATCTGCGAAGATTAACCATCCCAGAAATGCATTCTCCCTTGCTTGATTAAAGTAGTTTTTCACACCCTTTGGATTTCATCCTTTGGGTCTAATAATAATAGGCCAATCAATTAATTGATGGTCGGTTCTATTGAAACCATTGTCAGAAACTATAATTTGTTGTAGGAGACCAGCCGAAACCCGTTAGGTCAGAAGAACTCGGTCAGGCTATATATGGGGTGAGCGAGCAAGTGAGAATAGACACAGTTGAATGTTAGTTTAGAGTCGATGATAATTGAATAGCTTAGCCGTAAACGGCTCAGTCTGAGAGTTCGGGACTTAAGCCTATAAAGGCCTATATCGCGCGCGTGTATATATCTGTCAGCCTGTTTACACTTGAGTTCCGACTCGATCGTAACCGAACCTCAGCTTTGTTGATACTTCACGACTGATTAAAATTTCTTGTTTCCTCGACCTAAAGCTTTCTGGAGATGAGGGAGAACACAAGCGGAGTTAACGATTAGGTTACCATTGCTGACTGTCTTTGGTCATATGTTCGCTCTATAGTTTAATGGTCCATTATTATCGGAAGAGCCGTAATCCGACTGATCCACTGATTCGCCTCTGACGCACATGGACCAGCAATACAGTGCAAACTCCTCTACGTACCGTCCTTATTCGCAGAGCCTCAGCTGTGGATCTGCGGGAAGCAGGTGAGTATATACAGAGATTGCGAGCAGAGGTTGAAACACCTTTGGGACGAAAAGGCGCTTAATTTCTACCACGGTATACCCCATACGCCTAAAGACGACTTTGTCGGCAGATGAACGTTGATGTAGACCCTAAGCCTCTGCGGGGGGAAGGATGCATGGCTTTGGCCTCCAGACAGGTACACTATTTGGAACCACTGGCGGCAACTGGGAAGGGGGCCAATGTGGGCTCAAAGACCGTCGCTGTCAGGGTGTAGGCTCTGACATATATATATATATATATATATATATATATATATATATATATATATATATATATATATATATATATATATATATATATATATATATATATATATATATATATATATATATATATATATATATATATATATATATAGAACGGCTGTCTTTACGTTTACATTGGTTTGGCATTGGCTAACCACTTCATCCTTAACACACTGTATAATTGTATGAATCATAAAGGTCTACCATTTTATATGACGTATAGGCCTACGAGTGTTTTATTAATTGTTTTATTGAGTACATATCGTTATAAGTAACTCTATGCGTGTATGCTTGGTGTTTGAATGTATTTGTACACTGTAGGCCTATGCAGGTATACCAGTCCTATTCATACACATAATAGACGAGAGACAGCGGGAGAGACTGAGACTGCTAGCAGATATCTTCAATCGATTATTGCATTGCAGGCGACCAGATCCAGATGGGTTCCTTCAAGCCATTGACCATAAACGCATATATATATATATATATTTATATTTATATATACACAGTGCTTTTCCTGGAAAAAGAGGTTCCGGGACGGAACAATAGGTTCCGGAACGGAATAATTATGGGCAGGCTAAAATCCCGAGAAAAACGGGATTGGGGGTTGGGAGAGGTCCCAATAAACACTGAAAACAGTTCAAAACACTGAAATTAAATTAAAATAACTAAATTATTGTTTTTATTATTAAAATAAATAAATTATTTGTTGGTACCTGAAGAAAGGTGCCGGGACGCCGTTCCGAGGCGTTCCGGCTGAAAAAAGCACTACATATATATATATGCGCAGTGTATGCAAGTGTGTATGTATGTATGATTGTATGCGTGTATATTCATGTATTCATGTGTGTGTGTGCGTGTATGTATGTATGTATGTATGTATGTATGTATGTATGTATGTATGTATTTATGTATGTATACAATCGCTATTGAAAAATAGTAATCGTTAGCACTCATGATGGTTGTCTTTAACTCTTAAACTATAGGTGGTCACGGACGAAAACTATCTTGTAATTCGAACAGAGACCTTGTGTCCTGCAGCTAGACCCATTTCACCTGGTTACTACAAACAGCCAAACCAACAAACATTAGGATAGCAGTTTTCTAACTCAGTGTTTCTCCCGGAACAGCGCCATCCGAGACCGATGCATTTACGTCAACGTGACGTCACTTTAATCGTCTGCTGTGCGACGCTCTTGTATTGGCTTCGATATCTACGTCAATCACCCGTCACTATCTGACTGCAGAGTCAGTTTCAGACCATCTCGTAATTTGTTTCTGTCGTGGACCAATATAAATCGCACGCAGCATGTGTCCCTCTAGATGATGTCCACCATGCATGGCAGGCAGGCGTCCAGATAACTTCTGTAAAAAGGCGCCCTCTGGTTGCGGGTCTATGCGCTTGTAAATGGATTCGCATGTACCGTCATCTCCCGGCTCGACTTTGCTACTTCAGAGATTTGAATCCCGATCTAGCACGGTCAGTAGACGGGGACCTTTAATGGCGTGACGCCCATTCAAACGGGCAACGGTGTTGACGGATCTCACCCGATCAATTCGCTGAAAAAG
>OY744608.1:20673574-20758574 GCA_963556255.1 Allolobophora icterica
TTCCCCCAAGTCTACCTGTCCTTCGCGACTCCGCTTTACCTCCAGTTGGTTGTAAAGTACCCTGGTCGGCAATTTCCCGCCGTCCATCCTTGATATATGGCTCCAACCATTATGTTAATCTTTTAAGTATTACGCTACATTCACGTAATAGACCCATCAAACTAGAATTTTAGAGGAGGGATAAGCAACTGAACTGGACCAAAAAAATTTGTTGCTGTGCTATTCGTGAAAGGGAGTGACGATTATCAGAATAGTCTGTCGAAAGTTTCTTCGTTCATTAACTGGACTATGGAGTGTTAAAGCTGGCTGCCTGCAGTTAGATCACTCCAAGATTCTTGGTGTTTGGCTTTTACTGACGAAGGTATGACATCGAGGGACAAAAATAATGGGCTTTTGAATAAGCGGTACGAGACTTTCAAATAGAAAACTATAGACCTATCTTTCGCCAGCGACGTGGACGACTCTTTTTAGGCAGTAGGTCCAGTACCTGGTCGATTGCGCGAAACCCCTTGAGGGCTTTGGGTGAGTCGCAGTGGCGTAGCTAGGGGGGGGGCAGGGGGGTACATGTGTCCCCGGGCGCCAAGGGAAGGGGGCGCCAAAATGAGGGTTAAGAAATATAATTTTACTCTTAATTTTTATGCAGTTTTAACTAATTTATCACAAATGAATGCATAAGATTTAATTTTAGCGCCCCAAATATATCCAATTATATCCTCATTACTTACAAATAAGTTCTTAGGTATGATTTTGGCGTCCCATTGAGCACTAAGGGGAAACATGCATGTACACTCTGTATTTTTCATATTTTATTTCATTAACAAATTAAAATTGCCATTCGATTATGTGGAAAATGTGAAATAGTAAAACGGGGGGGGGGGCGCCAAATTCATAGTTCGTCCCCGGGCGCAAAATATCCTAGCTACGCCACTGGTGAGTCGTAACCTCCTCCGCAGGGTTCGGGTCGCAGCTCAAAAAGCCAATCAGCCTAAATTTTGCCGAAATAAAGCAGGCGTTTAGGAACGGCGAAGCTATGTATAGGCCTATATACAGAGGAGATAGGCCTACACCTTAGATGCATCGTCAGAGGCTCGGAGCTACACAACATAAAGCTTATGAAAGTGTAGGCCTATATTAAGCAGTAAGCACTGCTGGCCAGCAGCGACCATTAAGACAGGACTTTACTCTGCGTAAACGAATCTCGAGCAGTCCTATTTCACATGTGTGGCGCTCATTAGACTGATATTCAACTATTTCACAGCCATGCACATGAATACAAGCAGTAGTAGATGCGACTCAAATCACTCAATACAGAAGCCTGGACGTATGGTCATTACATGAGGCGAAAACTTAGATTGTGTCTGTCTGTGAGAGTGTACTGGGTAATCACGAATAACAAGACATTGTGGACAGCTATCATTATCATCTTCATCAACACCATTATCTCTTATTTATCAATTGTATTATATATCAGCTGCGAAAATTCCATGAAATACTGCGAAGAAACGACGCTTGAATAGTTTTATCCTATATATAGGGCAAAAGCGAAATGATGGTCGTTCGAATCGGTTGAATGTCGGTCATTTCGGACTTAGCCAAACACTGATTTTGAATCAGTAATTATCGATCGCTTGTTAGACGCCGTTTCACGCATTTTAACAGCAAGCATAATAGTTTAACCTAAGATATTCTGAGAATTAACAACGTCTGTTCCGACTGTTCGGACATACGTAAGCAAACAGTTGAATGCGTAGGTCTACAAGATGAGGGTACGACCGTCACCGTACTATATTATTTCATATATACGTGTGTGTGTGTGTGTGTGTGTGTGTGTGTGTGTGTGTGTGTGTGTGTGTGTGTGTGTGTGTGTGTGTGTGTGTGTGTGTGTGTGTGTGTGTGTGTGTGTGTGTGTGTGTGTGTGTGTGTGTGTGTGTGTGTGTGTGTGTGTGTGTGTGTGTGTGTGTGTGTGTGTGTGTGTGTGTGTGTGTGTGTGTGTGTGTGTGTGTGTGTGTGTGTGTGTGTGTGTGTGTGTGTGTGTGTGTGTGTGTGTGTGTGTGTGTGTGTGTGTGTGTGTGTGTGTGTGTGTGTGTGTGTGTGTGTGTGTGTGTTTATTCAGTGGTTAATTTTAAATTTTTATTTAAAAAATTTATGCTAATCAAAAAGCAACTTTTCTGGATTTAGCTGCAGTGAAATCGTTTATAATATCCTCAATGACTTTGCCAGATAGCAAATATTCGGTTGCAAGAGTTGCCAGACCATTCAGTCTATCTTGCTTCATAGCAGATCGTTGAACACTTACTTCATGACTTTTGCTCATTACCGTTCTTTGAGCCATGGCATGTGCCGTATAAATACGTCCTTCTAAGTTCACAGCTTCCATTGAAATTGTAACTTTTCGGGTGTTGACCTTCTTTCCATGGGCGACGATCCAGGGTGGGGGTTGAGGGGAACAAGACTCACCACCTTTAACAGTGGGGACAGACAGTATACAGTTGTCCCCCACATTTTGAAGAAACACCAAAAAGGTTCAAAACAATTTTTTGTCTCTTTTTGACCAGATCAGGTGAAAAGTGTCCGGTGCCCTCGCCCCACCTGTTAGACAAGATCGCCGCCGCTGCTTCTTTCCTAACAAGTCAACAGCACTTTCAGCCAACACGGAGTTATCGGATTCAGCATTCCTAAATTTTAATTCCTCATGGTCAAATGTGAGGAGGGACGAAAGCCTCTCTGTCCCAGTTTTCGAGTCAGGAATCCCGCTGTAGGCTTCATTTGCTGACTACCTTGTGTGATCCATTTTATATACAAACTAGGCCTACTTTCCATCTGACAGTCTTTTCTGACTTATCTCAAAACAGTCAGCCCCGCTCTCGCCTAAGCTGTCACCTACGAGGTAGCAGCGAGTCTTGCTCATGTATTAGTGCCAGAATATATATATATATATATATATATATATATATATATATATATATATATATATATATATATATATATATATATATATATATATATATATATGTATTCATAAACCACTGATGTATGCATGTCTGCGCCTGACGAAAATCCCATTAAGGGGTCAAAATTCACCAACCGGTCAAATGCCTGTGGATTGCATAAAATTGATCTCTTTCACGTCTTCCTGTGATCTCTTATTCTGGTCGTCAAATTGGATCGCCAATCGAAAACCTCTTAAGTTTCGTACTACAATGCATGCGGTCCGTAATTGACAGCAAAGTCGAACCACGTGATCTGTTTAAATAGTCCGGCGCCTGCATGTTCTCCCGTCGCCCATTCTGGCACTAATTCGTTTCTTATTCAATTCCACACCGATCTATGTGCGCCGTGAGCAGCCTACGCTATATGAAACCCCGCAGTCTGGGCGTCGAGGAGGGAGTGAGAGAGGGGATGGCCGTCAATGAGGGCAGGGCCCGGTCCGTCTTGATTTATGTAGCGCTGGGTCGGACGATATTCGGCCAGCGATACGATCAAGTCCAATTGTCTTGCGACGGCATCACGCCGCCTGCCTGTCGCCCTGACAGCAAATGGGGTGGGGTTTGAGGGGTAAAGGGGGTACCAGCAGTTGGACTAGCGAGAGGTTGACTGACGGTTGTAGGGTTTCATTTACTCCTTTTACCGATATCAAGACACGACATGAGGTCAGTCATGAGGCAAAGGTCACTGCGCGTGCTCTTCAGCATGGTCTACGACGACCATGGACGCTAATGGACTTGGCCAAGGAGGCCAGTCTTATTTTATAGTGTTCGCCTGATATAGTGCCTACACTTATATTCCGCGTGAAAGTGATATGCGCTAACTGAAACGCGAAATGGCGGCGATGTTAAATCTAACGAAGACATAGATCAACCAGGAAATAATTACTACTTCATGTTAATCAGTCTGACTGGACTTCTTCACCTCGCTTCCCGAAGGTGGCTTCTTTCAGAGATTTAAATCTCTGGCTAGCACGGTCAGTACACGGGACCTTAAATGGCGTGGCGCCCTTTGCAAACG
The DNA here is from genome assembly GCA_963556255.1 of Allolobophora icterica. Classification (NCBI taxonomy): domain Eukaryota; kingdom Metazoa; phylum Annelida; class Clitellata; order Crassiclitellata; family Lumbricidae; genus Allolobophora; species Allolobophora icterica. The sequence goes on from OY744608.1 coordinate 20,677,580, forward strand.
GGCAGCGGTGCATGGTGAAGGATCTCACCCGATCAATTCATTGAAAAATGAGCAGAGTCGAGACTCGAGGCCATTGTACGGTCGCTATAGAAAAATCGCGTACATTTACATTTACTTCAGATATTAGACTCCTACTTTTCCATTATCTGTTAATTCTTTAATTCTTATTCTTCCCAACCCAACCAAACTATAAGAAAACGCAGAATGCTTTTCGGACAGCCTACACTGCGACAGTGTAGACTCAGAATACAATACAATACATTACAATTGCATTTGATATTGTTCTCCTTCCAAAGTCCAGAAGTGCACACGACCATACGACAGAGCATCGATGGCGCTGATCAATTGTGAGTGAAGGACTTGCTCAATGCCCCTATATATAGTATGCACAGTAACTGCCTCGGGCGAGGCTCAAACCCACAGCAGACCCGCCGAGAGGGGGACAGAGTGCTGAGGGGGATGTCTAGAGCCGGCGATTTTTAAGGACCCGAGCTGGGCCCGCACTCAACTTTCTCAGCACAGCCTTATAAAGTCCTGGGCCTTCTGGCTCTATCATCTACTAAAGATCTTGGACTGAAAACTATCGTGGCTTCTTGGAAGCGCTTGCTCCCCACTGGCCTCCAAGACAGACACCTAGCGCCGCCAGTGAATTAATTCAATTCGTAATCGTGATCATTATCGTGATCTTCAAACTTCTAAAGCGCCACTCGAAGGCCAAGCGCAGGGCTCCAGCCTATTCACGAGTGCTAAAATTCAATTATTCTAATCTGTTTAGGCCCGCCAATCGGTTATCACTGCAGTCAATGCTGACGCTACCAACCTAGTTCTCGGACTTGATTTAATGTAACGCCGCGGCAAATCTGGCCTGCCTAACGCAGTCTTTGTGTGGCGCCAAGAATCTTCTGCGATTTATAGGGCCTATTGCATTTAAATTTACAATGCACGTTGATGCTAGGTTAATTGCGATTCTTTGCAATGCCTTTGTTTCAATCTCCTGCTTAGTCAGATGAGAGCGACGTCTGAGAAGCGATTGATCACAATGCTGCTGGAGAACTACAAGCAGAACGGCATCGAAGGACGACCGGTGATCAATACGACTCGATCGATATCGATCGGAGTCGGATTTTCACTGCTGCAGATCCTCGATTTCAACCAGGACAAACAGTCGATCAGCTTCGTTGGATGGATCAGCCTGGTAAGGCGGCATACGTTTAACCACGCTGTCTCCCTCAGCCTGTATAGGCCTACATGTGTAATCCTCATCCCGGATTAATTCTGACCTGTCACCGAAAAGAATCCAACAACCCAAACGCTCTTGCGGACTAGATCTGATACAGAATTAGGGTCTACTGAATTAGCTCCCTTTTTCTGAGCAATTAGCATGCGCATGAACATTGCATGAGACCCACAAAGGTCTTATATGGCCCCATACCCCATATGGGCATTCTTGTAGGTCTGGTCTCTCTGAGTCCTTGACGCAGTTTTAGAGTGACCCGTCAAAAGACCCAAGACAAAAGCGCCCCGACAAATGCACCACAGAAAATCCCGATGAATGCGTCCTGAAATTAGCGACAAATGGGCCACATAATTTGTGTACTGCGTACCATAATTTGCTTGCATGTTATGTGAGGGATTGTATAATTTGTATTTGATTAACACGCGTAAGAGACATTTGAGAAACATACGAAATCACAGTGCAATTATAAATTGTTACAAGATGTTCTCTCTCTCTCTCTCTTTAACCGTCCTCGATACGAGGGTTGGTCCGCTTGGTCGCATTGTAGACGATTCTTCTCCATCCTTTCCTGTCTTCGGCTACTCGCAGCAACCTCTCTGTTGATAATCCCAACCATTCGCCAATGTTGTCCATCCACTTCTTCCTTGGTCTTCCTCTTGCTCTTGTTCCCGGTACCGTTCCCTGCATAATTTCTTTCTCTAGGCAATCCCCCTGTTTCCTCATTATGTGCCCAAAGTATGACATCTTTCTTCTTTTGATTGATTCCAATAGGTTCCTTTCCACCCCCGCCGTCTCCAGTACCCATTCATTTGTTTTCTTCTCCGTCCATGATATTCCAAGGATTTTTCGTATGCATTTCATTTCAAATGCCTTTATTCTATCCTCCTCCCTCTTTTTGATTGTCCAACTCTCACAGCCATACATCATCACTGGCCATATAAGTGTCTTCATTAACTTTAACTTTGTGGTAATTTTTATGTTATGGTTTTTCCACAATTTATTCAGATCTGCTCCTATTCCCAGTCCTCTTGCAGTTCTTATACCTATCTCCCTGTTACAAGATGTTACTACGGAAATATAATCCTGTATGAAATCAACATGCGATTATTACAAGAAATTGCTATGACAATATATTCTGTATGAAACCACAATGCAATTATTACAAGAGGCTGCTACTGCAATACATCCTTTCTGAAAATGTAATCACATTATCACAATGCAATTATTCCCAGAAGTTAAAAGAAGTTGCTACGGATAGGCCTACGTGCCCTCTATGAAATCACAATGCAATTATTACAAGGCGTTGTTACGGAAATAAAGCGTGTATGAAATCACAATGCAATAATAATTACAAGAGGTTGCTAAGGCAATAATATATCCTCTATGATATCACAATGCAATTATTTTTAGAGGTTAGACAATCGTTGCTACGGCAACATGTCTCTATGAAATCACAATGCAATTATTACAAGAGGTTGCTAAGGTAATAATATATCCTCTTTGAAATCACAATGCAATTATTCCCGGATGTTAGACAATCGTTGCTACGGCAACGTGCCCTCTATGAAATCACAATGCAATTATTACAATGCGTTGCTTCGGAAATATAGCTTATATAGCTTATATATATATCAAAATGCAATTATTCCCAAAGGTTAGACAATCGTTGCTACGGCAACATGTTTTCTGTGAAATCACAATGCAGTTATTACAAGAGGTTGCTACGGAAACATAATACTGTGTGAAACCACAATGCAATTACTTATGATACCTACCGGTAGCAATTGTAGGCCTATTGTGCTGTATTTTTAGTTCGGTAACCAAATATTGCAAGGATAAACAAAACATAATGCTTATAATCAATTAATATAATCTGGCTGCACAGGAGATTCAAAAGGGTCCTAGACCCCGCTAACAGGGCCACCTGGGTAGTAATAGGGCCTACAATTTGATGAAAAGCAGTCGATCTAACATAATTAGATAGGCCTATGTAATGGTAACAGCATGCTTAACTAAAGACTTGATAGCACATCTTGAGGCTATAGGCTTACTGTGTACGCTCATTGTAGCCTAGTTCAGTTGATTAAACTGTGGGGGGTTGTTTTTCATCAGTGTCCCTCGAACATGGAATTAACTGTCGGGGCGCTGTTGTCTTGGGCGCTTATGTCGGTGTACCCAGTTTTAGTGAGGGGCTGAAACAAAATTCGAAGATTTATACACCTTACAGCAAACACGACTTACATGAGTAAATGCATACACTACAATATACAGCTCAACCAGCGTCGTAATCACAGGAACGATATGCGCCATTGCTACGTTGGATCTATGGCTCTAGACCAGGGCTGTAGTGGTAAAATTAGAGTACACGCTACCGGTGAGAAGCGGCGTCACTAGGGCTGGTGTCACCCTAAAAAGAGTGATGACCTTTTTTAAGGAATTCGTCTCCGAAAATTTATGACCTTTTAGGAATTCTCAGAAAATTCTTGACAATTTTTTAGGAATTCGTCTCTGAAAAAGTTGATAACCTTTTTTTAGTCATTCGCCCTCATTTGTGGAAATTTCATTAGTCAATGGCTATACGGTCTCTAGAGAGGTAAGTATACGCTGTATACCCGCGTATACCCTCGACTTCAGCCCTGCTCTAGACTCTAGTCCAGGGTGAGAATTGTCGGGGTTCGGGGGGTTCAACCTCCCTAGTCTTTCTTAGGACCCCATAGTAAAGTCTTCATTGCACACCCCAACTCTACATGAATCAAGGTCTAACCCCCCTCCAGTCTTTTTCCACAATTCTCATACTGCTCTAGTCCTATATTATACTGCCGGTGCCTTTATTAACAGCGTGATAGTGCTGAGAATGCATGATCTCCGCGACCACTTTCACAGCTAAACTATCATATGCTACGTGAATTTAGAGGGTTTCGCTGTTTTCTTCAGAAGTGGCAAGATTCGTTACTTCGATGGAATGCACACGAATTCGACAGCATTCGCCAGGTAGCGCTCCATCCGGACCAGATTTGGACGCCAGACGTTGTACTCTTCAACGCGTGAGTCTGCCATGATCTAAATTTCTAAAACAACATTCCAATGATATTATGGCGCCAGCCAATGAGGTCTCAGTTCACGAAATCAGGTCCGGTTCGTCCGTTAGGCAAACTAGGCAGCCGCCTAGGGCCGCCCATTTTTAGAGGCCGCCAATTTTCCATTTTTCCAAAAATAAACATAAAAAAAATAATTTCTGGAAATTCATAAATGAAACAACGTTGGAATATTTTTTTTATTATTTTTCGCTAGATGGAAGTATTATAGTGTTGGTGTAATATATTAAGTTCTATTAAGGTAGGGTTCACCGTTAAGTTTTAATCATAAGTTTTGCCTATAGGGCCGCCAAATGTCTTGAACCGGGCCTGCACAAAATGGTCGTTCTTAAACCAACCTTCATCATGCTCCTTTTGCAGAATTGCTCCCACGCAAAATATCTAAATATTGTGGACATATTGAGACCACGCAGTGTTTTAATTAGTTGTTGGGCGGGGTTCAACTTCCTGGTTCTTCTTCTAACCTCCTCAGAAAAGGAGTTTCTCGAAAGACGTTGGGAGTAGGCCTACGTTTGACCCGCCCCCCCCCCCCAGCTCAGTTATTTCGTGTGCAACGTATCGACAACATTAACTTTTGACCTTCGATCGTTTACTGTGGTGATCTTTAACGTTTTCGATCCACGCCTCTTTCTTGATAGCTAAAACACTAGATTAGCACTACTCAATTTGTTGGAGGTTGCTAGTGCTACTGCAACACAGATAGACTTACTTAGGATAGATCTGGCGAAAAGATATTGATGCATAGGACCGTTGCCATTTCAGAATAAGTCCACCAAAGACAATACACGGCACGAAGCTACTCGTGACGCAGAAGGGCGAGGTGCTGTGGGTGTCTCAGGTACAGTACGACATGACCTGCGCCACTGCTCCCTACCAGGACGAGACGGAGTGCGAAATGAAGTTCGGATCGTGGACACTCAACACGGACATGCTGCAGATGAGCACATCGTCCGTACAGTTCGACATGGCCCACTACGTTCCGCACAGCCACTGGGACGTCATTCGCACGTTCGCGACGACCAGCCAGTTCGAGTACCCGTACTGCCCGGGTGTGCGGTACGCACGCGTCAGCTACGTGTTTGCCCTCGTTCGACGGTTACACGAAAACGTCGTTCGGTATCATCAGGAAGTGCCTATGAAGAACGCGGCCGATGTCGTCAATGGAAGCTTCAAGAATGAGTCTCGTCTGGGAACGTTCAGCTACGCTGCCGTGATTTTAGTTGCGTTCGTCTGCTTCTTTGTGAACTAACAGCGGGATCGCTTCTTTTATACGTGTAAATAAGGTTGGATGGGGTGGCACAGGTGAGGAACAATCCCGCTATATCCCATCCGTCGCATCTGAGTTGGAGCTTGGGGAAAGCCACTGCGCACGAGTTCTCATAACCTGGTTAGGGCGACAGATGCAGGTTAGCCTACCTGTTAAACTTCTAAACTGAAGATATAAGAAAAAGTTAGGAAACTTTTAAATTAAAAAGACATAAATTCTCTGCTGAACACACTAAAGAAGGTTCAGCCCACAAGGTTAAAATGCACGGTCCTGCTATAATACGTGGCCGGGTTTTCACTAAAATTTCTTGCGACACGATTCTGTTGAAATAATAATTAACATTAGGCTTATTACGTGATTATCAAAAACATTACAAGTTACAATTACATTTGTTTCTTGAGAAATTCGTCGGGTGAAACGAGCTGGGTTCCGTAAGCAGATGAATGCTTTGTGTAAGGTTCCGTCACTACAAAATACAAATAGGTTGAAAATGACTGGTGTGGAGGTTAGCGTTGTGCTGGACAATCAATCGGAAAGTCTGGGGTTCAGATAACCACGAAGATGGAAATTTGTTTCGAGTTTTCGGCTCCACTTACCCCTAGTGAACTCTGCTAGGAGCATAGGCCCTACATGTGAGTATTGTATTGTATTGTATTTGGATATTTATAAAGCGTTTCTAGCGGGAGGGCCATTCAGAAGCGCTCCCAGTGCGAGAGACCCCGAGAGAAAAAGCAAGTTTTAAGAAAGGTAAAACAGGAAGAGACGTTACCTGAGAGAATACAAGAACGAACGAACGAACGAACGAACGAACGAACGAACGGAGGAAGCTCATTCCAAAGAGCAGGGCCAATGGAGGCAAAAGACCTAGATTGAGCAAGAGAAGTCCTGACCCGGGGAACGAGGAGGTCAAAACGGTCAGATGAACGAAGAGGACGACGAGAAGCAGCAGAGTGAAGGCGATGAATTAAGTCACACAAATATTTTGGAGTGAAACCAAGTTGAGCCTTAGAGACAAGGACGAGGACCTTAAATTGAATGCGGGCAGAAAGCGGGAGCCAGTGGAGTTCTTCTGCCATAAAGGTGGTGATATGAGAGAATCGAGGAAGACGGGCAATTAATCTAGCATGCAGCAGCATTGAGAACGTTGGAGTAGGAGTAGGCCTACACTGATCTACTGATCTCTGGGCAAGAATGCTCATCTCAAATGATATGAGATGAGTTTCAAATAACTCATCTCATATTCGTGCTTAAATATCAGAATTGATTGACAGTTATAGTCAGAGGTTGCTAGACTTGCTCAGGACTCAGGATCTACTGAGCGTGCACTGTCAGTGGGAAGTTCACACGGGCGGAGGCCTGAAAAATAAAGCCGCCAATACTTTGCACCTATGGCTGCTTCTGGGGACTACCTTTTAGGTAGGCCTAGTGCATAAACTTTATATTATAAAAACGGATACACCGATTGTAACATCTATACATATAATATCCATAGAGCGTGTGTCTGTCGATAAACGCTATACGTCACAAACGGTTTCTGTTCCATTGTGAAACAGAAACCGTTTGTGACGTCAGTACTGCGGTCTTGACGACGACGATCAGAGCATTTTAACCAACGATACATATAGGCCTATATACACTGCCGTCATAATATGACGGGCAAATACTCTAGTTTTATTATAAAAATGTAAGTCAATTCACAAGTATAGGCCTAAGTTTAAGGCCAACACAATAAAAAGACTTTTAAATATCACCAAAATTTAAATGCCAATACCATTTAAACCTTATTACTGTACTGTCTCATCTGGAATAGCAGGAATACGCTAATGTTAGAAAACGTTGACATAAACATTTACACTACATGTCGCTGCCATTGTGGGTGTGTGTGGTGTTATCATGTAGGCTACTGTGGATCCCGCTCGACACTGTCAATGCAACTTGGTCCAGAAACTCTGAACATTATGTTATCAACCAATGTTTTGCATTGTCATACCAATTTTCTGTTCCATTAGGCCCTACACAGGCCTGGATTAATCACGGTTCCAGCGGGTCCACGGAACCAGGCCTACTAAAAATTTCACAAATAAGGGCCGGGCCTACCATTAGTATGTTACCTTACAATTTTAACTACTATTTTAGTTTTCAAATGTTACATCGTTGATATGTAATAAACGAAACCAGTAAATTGCTTCAAACTGAAACAATGGATGTCTGTAGGCCCCTACTGCGCAGTAGCACTGCTAAAGTCATTGACAGAATTTCTGTCATCACAGAGGAACAAATCTGATCACCACCACCAAGAGTCCAAGACCCTGCCAACTTTTGTATCGAGGCATTTGAAGAAAAGCGTGCACGTCGTACAAAGCGCAGAGCTGATGACAGTAATGAAGCAGCTGTTATATATTGACTGGCGAAAGCAAGTTTAAAATTGATACAATTAAATTTTATGTTAATATTGATGCTGTCGTTGCTGATCTCACACGCAGAGTTGAAGCACACGCAGAACTTGTCATTTTCTATAGGTCTACGTCGACGAAGTAAGTAAGGCTTTCCAAGATCCCAGGCCCGTAGCCAGAGGCGAAATCAAGACGAGGCAATTCCCCTCCCATCCCCGACCCCCTGTCTTCCCCTCCCGTCCTCTCCGCTTCCCTATCCTTACCCCTCATTTCCCCCTCCCCTGCCCATTTCTGCCCTCCCGTCTCGCCCTATCGCCACCCTATTTCCTGCCTTCCCCTTCCCATCCCCTCCTCATCCTCTCCCCTTTAAGTGGGGACTGTGGAGGTCCGGCCGATATCACCTCCGGAAAATTTTTATATTGTAGACGCTCGTAGGCGAGTTTTAGAGCATTTTAAAGCCAACAAAAGCAGCATTTTGTAATGCCTAAATATGCTTTGGAATGTTCTGTAAAAGCCTGTCTGCTATTATGACCCTACCTGAAGCCGAAGCAAGTTTTGAAGTAAACATTAGGCCTACATTTTGTGAATTTTTGCATGACTCTAATTGTGTTGTTCAACTTGTTCTAACTTCTAAGGTGAATTAGGCTAACACATTTCAGTTAACTACAAAAACAATACTCAAGTTGTGTTACACAAAAGAATGTAATGTAACAAAATAAAGTTAGTTCTTAATATTCGACAATAAAAAACAGAAACGTAGTCGTTTTATAAGTTGTTGACTCATCATGATCTTGTCCTGTAGCCGATTAAGTATTCTAATCCTAGCTTATTTGAAGTTATTTCTAAATTTTATTCATAATAATTATGATTTAAAAAACAGCTAGCTAATCTTATAATTATGGTCTTTTTAACAATTAGAATGACGTAACAGTAAACCTCTATTTTCTAAATTTAAAGTTATAATAACAGTAGACTTTTCATAACTGAAGTGACGTTACAAAGGCCTTTATTCTCTAAATGTAAACGTATAATGACAATACACGTTAGGATAATTGAAGTGACGCAACAAAGGCCTTTAGGCCTATTGTATAAATCTTAAAATTACTAAAATTTAATAATCAACTTACATAATAACCGTTGTACGTCTGTCTGTCTGTCTGTCTGTCTGTCTGTCTGTCTGTCCCGTAAACAAACACTATTGTGACGTCACTATACTGCCGCCTTGGCGACGGTTGTCTTGACGGTTGTCTTGACGACGGCTATAGGCCTATAATATGACGTTATTAATAATTGTTTTTTATATACCGTGATTTTTCACGGGTTACAGCTAGTGTGTTTCATAATTGACGTGACGTAACAAAGGCCTTTATTCCCTAAATGTAAACTTATCAACTTACATAATAACCGTTGTACGTCTGTCTGTCTGTCTGTCTGTCTGTCTGTCTGTCTGTCCCGTAAACAAACACTATTGTGACGTCACTATACTGCCGCCTTGGCGACGGTTGTCTTGACGGTTGTCTTGACGACGGCTATAGGCCTATAATATGACGTTATTGTTATCACTGCAATAATAATTGTTTTATAATTTATATACCGTGATTTTTCACGGGTTTACAGCTAGTAATGACAATACTTTTCGATAATTGAAGTGACGTAATAAAGGCCTTTATTCTATAAATCTAAAAGTTACTAAATAGTCACGTGTTTCATAATTAAAGTGACGTAACAATAGGTCTTCGGTTTTAGAATTGAAATTTAAACAACAAACGTGTTTCATAATGGAAATGATGTTCCAATAGGCCTTTCAGGGGCGTAACTTTGGTCTAGAAAGTGGGGGTATCAAATTTCGCATTGTACTTTTAGCTTCGCGACTGTTAAATAATTATAATGGCATCGTTTAATTATATTACAAACATAATAATAATTATAGACTTGATGATGATGATAATAATAACAATAATAATAGCGACAATAATAATAACAATGACAGTGATGATGATGGTGATCACACTGATGATAATGCTCAGTTATTGTTCTGAATCTTGAGGGCTTCCTTAGATAAAATAATAATGGACAAAAAGAATGGCTAGGCCTATGAAAAGTGGGGGTACGGTACACTGACGTAAACTTGTCCAAAATATTAGGAGGGGAGCTGGCCATTCATTCTACACTAGTACACTTGTTGCATTGGGTGCACAGTTCATCTCAATTATTGGAGGGGGGCGTGCCCCGGCTTCCCCCAGAGTCTACACCTATGGTACGGTACCATCCAGTCCAAAAAGTGGAGGTACGGCTACCCTTCGTACCCTCCATAAATTACGCATATGGGTTAGAGGAGGAGAGGCGTGGATCAAAAGTTATACCAAGATTGCGGAGGTGAAGGTAAGAGACCACGAGTTCGTCGATAGGTGCATGGAAGGGTCAGGGATTTTCTTGATTTGATCAGGTCTAGGATGATGAATTCTGTTTTGAAATGGTTAAGGCAGAGGAGATTGGATGACATCCACTGTGAGATTAGGTTAACCACGTTGAGTAGGCCTAATTGTGTGATGGAGGTGAAGAGCTTGCGGAATGGGATATGTAGAGTTGGGTGTCGTCTGCGTAGAGATGGTGGTCAACAGAGGAAGATTTTATGAGATGGTTTAAATGTGGGTATACAGTAACAGGATGAAGAGGAGTGGACCCAGGACGTAGCCTTGAGGGACACCACAGGAGAGAGGGAGGGGTTGCGAGCAGTGGCTGGAGGCTTTAACAGAGAAGGATCGGGAAGACAAGTAAGACTAGAACCAGAGTAGAGCAGTGCCAGAGACGCCAAACCAAGAAGATAATCGTTGAAGGAGGAGGCTGTGAATGATGGTGTCAAATGCGGCAGAAATATCGGTGGGGGTTGTGAAGTGAATCAGAAGAGAGGTAGTCGTTTAGCCGAGCAAGGACAATAAATCGTTCAGTTAACTTAGATAGAAAGGAAAGACTGGAGATGGGACGGTAGGTTTTCCTTGTCAAGATTTCCTTTTTAAGGAGGGGGAGTGACTGGAGTGTTTAAATGCAATTGGGAATTTGGCGGTAGAGTGAGAGATTGATAATTTTGGTGATTAACGGAGCGACGACAGAGGCACAGTCTTTTAGAAGAGAGGTGGGATATCAAGTTCGCACTGCTCGTTGGGAAGAGTTAGGACACGGAGGCGGGAGAGAGAATTGGGAGCGATAACTGATAGGCAGTACGAGTAAGGTTGGGAGAATGGGGTGAATCAGTGCTGGAGGATCCAAAGGAAGTGTGTGTCTAGAAGAGATTGAAATACAGCTGTACTCAGGGGCCCGGGAACCTATGGCGCCAAAGGCGCCGGTGCTCACACAAGTTTTGGCTCTGTGGCGCCGAGGCGGGCGCATGCTCACACAACTTTTTGGGGTATTGATACAATAAAAAATATTATTTGCGCCCTAAAATCTAATAGTGATTAGATAAAATATGAGTGCCTTTGTAAAACAAAGACAAGGCTTATGCCTACGAGAAACCCCAGACTCAGATTCACGAGGGCCGGCAAATGCCAGCTGTGACCCTAATTAGGGAAGGGTGAGCAAGCGGATACTGGAAACCTTACGCTCTGCAAGCTACAAGTTGGCTGGTGAAAGATAGAATTTCTCCTGTCTTTGGTCAATCCAAAGGCGACTTTGATGGGTGACACGCGCAATATATCATCCTACAAGGCTTGGGAGAGAGTGCACGGTTGGAATTTGGGCATAGAGACAAGACACAGGACAGATAATTATTAAAACAGCTGTAATATATATATATATATATATATATATATATATATATATATGTATATATATAATTTATATATATATATATTACAGCAAATGCAAAGGTACAAATGGGTCAGGCAGGCAGGCCGTTAGACGGCTACGGTGGATGGCGCTTAGAATTGCAGCGGCGAGGGAGGCAAGTGGAAGAGGAGCAGGGCTGTAGTCGAGGGTATACGCGGGTATACAGCGTATACTCACCTCTAGCGAAATTTGAGAGCGTATACTCAGCGCTCTAGACGAACGTATACGCTGGTATACAGCGTATACTTACCTCTGTAGAGACCTGAGTAATGAAATTTGGAGGAAAAAGAGAGGTTTTGACAGGTTTTTAGAGGTTTTTAAGGGCGAATGACTAAAAAAAAGGTCATCAACTTTTTCAGAGACGAAATCGTAAAAAGTCAGAAAATTTGAAGGGAATTTGTGAAAATTCTGAAATTTTTCTTAGACGAATTCCTAAAAACAGGTCTTCAAATTTTTTTTACGCCGCTGGTCACCGGTAGCGTATACTCACCTCAAATTTTACCACTACAGCCCTTAAGAGGAGTCGGGTTAAGATTAGTGAAAGAGCACTGTTTAATTTTTGACCTGTAGAAAGATGGCAAGAGGTGAGGTTTGTTGATGAGTTCGTAGGAAGGAACTGATGTTTGTCGCAAATCTGGCTGGAGTTTGCATGGCAGGGAGCAGTCATCTTGACCCTGCAACCTATCCAACCCAGTAGCGATTGGCTAGTGTGTGTGTGTGTGTGTGTGGGTGTGTGTATATATGTTTCCCTTGCCTATGTATGTGTGTGTGTGTGTGTGTGGTGTGTGTGTGTGTGTGTGTGTGTGTGTGTGTGTGTGTGTGTGTGTGTGTGTGTGTGTGTGTGTGTGTGTGTGTGTGTTTCCCTTGTCTTGGTTGGCTCACACAACTCTTAAACACTTCCCGGGCCTCTGCCTGTACTCTATTACTCTTTACACGATATCTTAATTCTCATGTCGAAGTAAGACGAGGCACGCCTCGTCTTGAGAATTACGAGGCACTCGCCTCGTCTTGCCTCATACTGGCTACGAGCCTGAAAGAATCTGTCTTTTGTAAGTTTTTATTCGAAAGATGTGAATATAGAAATTTGCGACGGATTCAATGGCGAGCATTTTTGAGTCAATTGCCGTCAATACCAACCAAACCATCGCCTCTCCAAATGTTGGAAATAATGAAGGAATAAAATTTGCAATCAGGATTTTCGGAATGTTTGCATTGCTCTGCGTATAGCCTATAGCTTACACTTCTTGTGTCTAACTGCAGCGGTGAAAGATCGTTTAGTCGCCTAAAAAATGCTCTAGGCCAACGACGGGACAAGATAGACTGACAAATTTAACACTTGTGAACATTGTGTGAAATTGTAGGCCTACAACGGCTAGATTTTCAGGATATTGTTTACAGTTTCTTCTATTACGAAAGCACACCGTAAACAATTTTAACTTAATAAAAATCTGTTCTATAATTTAAATTTTGTAAACACTTTTTGGTTGACCATATATTATAGAGGCCTACTACTGTATACAATTTTGGAACCAGGCCTACAAAATGTTAATCCGGCCCTGCCATTACACCAAAACAGATTTCAGTGACTGCTCGATAGATACCAGATTAGGCCTACTGTATATAATGTCCGACGTCTGGTTCTCAATTTCAAGTGAGTTTTTGCCAACGTATGTCAAATTAGGCGACTTAATTTTCTCCATTAGTAACCGGTGGCTCTTCGATTTACCGACCAGCAGGCGACGAATACCTGTTCTATGTGGACCGGTAGCTTGACGGACAGCCGGAAGTATGTCATCACCACCTGCGACGGACCGCCAACGGATGGCCTTAGCAATTTACTGCACACGCTAGTTTGTTGTCAGTCCACACTGTTGACGCAGCTTGGTCCACAAACTCTGAACTCCTGCTGGCAACACTTTAGTTTACTGTACATTGTCTTGCATACAAATGAAATTTATGTTCTTAATCACATTTACGATCATTTAGGCCAGCAGAGTGCTTCTGATTATGTTGTCTTGAAACAGCATTTATATAAATTTCTAATTACAGTAACATAAGAGTTTAGATTAACTTATTTCACATTCACATTTCAGTTGACTTGTTCATTTTGAATCACACTTTCTAAATTTTAAATGTGTGATTAAGCAAACAAGATTACAAAAATAAATATTAATTCTCTTGTGCTCATCTAATTCGTCATTGCCACTCATTGGTAAGATGAAACTTTACTAGCTTACCAAGCTGAGAGAGGCCATCAAGGTGTAATCTGTTACAAGTTTAAATTTTAACATGTAAGATTTGTTCTTGAAACATCTGTTCTACCATTACATCTTGCACTGTTGAACTGCACCCTAACTTGTGCAGTCATGCTCACTAACCCTCAAAATGCCAATAACCAACATTTGCAATAGACACAGTGAACATCTGCCACAAATCAGTAATCAACATGCATTTAAACAGTAATAAATGCTTATGAACAAATATGGGCGACTTATTTGAAATTTGAATCCTGCTACTCAAACCATGCACTGATCTCAGACTTCCATTCCTCTTAGTAATATTGTGCTTAAGACGACTATCTCGAGCAGGACCTAGGACTATGGCTGGAAATGGTTATCACCAGAGATGACTGGGCATCAAGGTCAAGCTGACAACTATTTCAGATCACAGAATCATGCTTTTCACTGTACAGTATCTACACATTCAGCCTATCTATGCACTTAGGTCTTTGTGAGGTACTGTATGCAATTATAAATCATAAAATACGATGCGTCCACAGGCATTTTGTGGGTGGGGAGCAAAATTTTTGTAGGGGGAAGCAAAATGACGTTTCAGCATACATGTAGCATAGCAATTCTTTAAAAATACATTATGGTCAAGGACCTTACCTAAATAATTAAGTAATAAATAATTAAGTGCTTTTCACATTGAAAATCATGTTGGGACTGTTGTAATTATCATAATCAAGATTTAATTTTTGGAAAATATGCACAAAATCCAGGGGGGCAAATGCTCCCCCTTGTTCCAATGTGTGGACATCCATGGATGCGAAAAGACATTTCAATACTAATAATAATTAGTATTTAGGTATAATTTTGTGGGTGCTTTCAACCAGTTTTTGGAAGCCATCTGCAACATAACAACAAATCCCTAATCACAGATTTACATGAAAAGGTTAACATTTGTGATTTACGTTGCACTTAAAACTGCGATGTTTGATATAAAATTTCTTTGACTAATCGAATTTAAATGAGAACTTGGAACTGTCTGTAATAAACATTCATAGTAGCCGCTTGTTGCTTGAGTAGTAAGTGGAACATAAAACCAAGTGCAGCTTTGTACAGTTTTTTGTTAAAAAAATTTATTTTTATAAAAAAAGAAGCAGTTACATGTTCCTATTATTGTCCTAGGAAGAAACTTGTTCACAAGCCTTTCGAACACACTGGTCCTACAAAACAAAATGTTTAGTGTTTAGTAAAGAAGGCAATTGCACTATCAGTCAACACCTAAATGCATTCAAGGGATAAACACTAATCGCAAAGCAACCATACACTAACCATACAGTGTTTCCCAACCTGGGTGCTGTGAACCTCCTCTAGGGATGCCATGGCTGGGTGGCAGAATGGATAAAAAATGTGAAGAACTACTGAGTTGCAACACTGCATTTTAATACACAGTCATTAAAACAAAGAATTTAAAGAAAACTGAATAAAATTAAGGCCAGGTGCCATTGCAGTCTTCAATCCATGGGTATGACTCAGAAAGGCAGTCATTACAACTTTTTCACCTACCTACTAGGACTAATGTTGCTTTGACTCATCTGCTACATATACTTCTGAACTATCGTCAAGATCTACTTTAATACCAAATTCAATGCCGTATTTTAGTGCTGCCGTGAAATTTCAGTGATTTCCATTACATTAGTTCCAAGTCACACATGGCAAATGTTCTCGTTTCTTTGTGTGTTGATTAGGTCAAGCAAAAATTCTGATTTAAATAAGTCTGATTAATAATTTCTACACCTTCCACCATCACTGTGATTAAGCACTAGGTACAATCTAACTGATGCATCACATAAAAGTGAGTCCTGAGCACGTCTAGCAACCTCTGACTATAACTGTCAATCAATTTTGATATTAAAGTACAAATATGAGACAAGTTTCAAATGATAAGCATTCTTACCCAGAGATTAAGCAATGCCGTCAGAGAATAAGACCCTGTAAGTCGATTAATTTCGGACGTCAAAACATCACGCACCCTCTGCAAAAAGGGTGACGTGTCTGCAAAACAATAAACATCACCACACTGTACAAGAGACTAAAGGAAGAGAACAAAATAAATAACAGGTAAAATATCAGAACCACAATAAAAATTCTTAAATCAATCTCAATCGCAGTGAAAATTATAACAAAACATTGGGAATATACACCACAGACCACTTACCGTATTCGCTGGCATTGAGCTGGCAGATGGGACTTCCATGAGGATAGTTCTCTGGCAGAATCACCTGAATCGGAGGCACATTTGGTAAGTTTCTGTCCTCTACCAACAAAAATATCAAAATACACATATCAACTACACGAATTCGTCCACTGCTTCATCCGTCTTTGTAGTGTAATACATAATTTATATAGCACCAGTTCAATGTATTTGCTGAGAAGCTCTTCCTAATTTGTCTGCTGACAAACTCAGGAGAATGTACCCACATCCACAGCATGGCATCAGTCTTGCCTGTTTCTCTTAGGGTGCAGCTCATGCAACACTGTTAAAGAGCCTCACTCTGAGAAGCATGCATACATACACACACAAAACTTGATGGCACATTAAAGGAATCACCTTAATTTTCCCCAAATTCTGGTTTTCTTTGACTGCCTGACTGTTAACTATACACACAGCATTCTTTAAAGCAGACCTGTACTGCACTATATACTTCCAGTGACTGTGAGAAATCTGTCTAAGGCTGACATGCAGTGATGTGACTCACCCATTTTGCAAAGCAGATGAACGACCTTGGAGCCACTCTGGTGGTTTGAATCTAAATTCACGATAAATCTATAATGAAGACGAGCAATTTCTCCCTGAATGAGGTCATCGATGTCAAAGCCATCATCTGCATCTTCAATCTTTCGCTTCTTTGTTGGTGGGCTATCAACACTGAAATCAGTAAAAACAGTAAAGAAACAGAGTTTATTAATAATTAACTATTATGGGCTTCATGATTCAACTTGTGCTTGATGAAGACAAAATAAATCAATAAAACCAGACAATGAAATTACTTATGGGTTTCTTAAATTAACTTATATTTCATGAAGAACTGCCCATTATGCAGCATTGTTTAATAATATTAGCCAATATCTGTAATTAAGGAAAGAAGTCGCTAAAATATTTGGTAACATTAGCTAGTATTGACTGGAAGCTGACTTAAGTACATAAAAATACATGCACACAAACTTAATTTCACATAAATGTATGAAATGTACAAATATCAAATGGCCAGCTGAAACTCCGAACAACAGGATACATAAAAACTAAATTTATCTTTACTGGTTTTAATAATAAGTAGTTTCCCACAAAATAATTTTAACTGAAAATTAACTATTTTAATTAAGCAATCAACAATGTTACAGAAGTTGCAATGCAACTTAGTCAAAGCATGTTTACTCAAATGCAGACAGGGGTCCAAAGTAGGTCATATTTTGCAGACGTCCTTTATGGATGAACCCCAAGTATTAGCAATTTAAAAATGGCCTGTTATTTACTGAAAAAATAACTTATAAATCACAAATAATGATGCAGTTTGCGATGAAATTGTGCTGCAGACCTGATTGGTGGACCATGGAGTGCTCTTACGGCCGGGCCAAATGTTCGCTGGAGAGTGTGGTTGAACATTGGCATCTTTATGTTATTAGCAATAGCATCCATCAGTGGCTGGCACAGGTTCTCGCTTGAGCCGCTCGAAACAAGCAGAGGAATCACTGGAGGGTGGGACATTGTTGGTTGCTGCTGCTGAAACAGTTCCAGCAAGACAAACAATGGTGAAATGTGATGTAACAACAACCAGCTACAAGGCTTGAAACCATCACGCAGTTCTACTCATCACTAAAGCTAAATAAAACTATAATACATGTCAATTCTTTCATATCTTGGTTCAAGAAATATCTCACATTCAGTAATTTATTTTTGTTATTAATCTACCATTACCCTTTTCTTAAAAATAATCAATGCTACCCAATGTACCCATGATGAAATAGCATGACCCCAATGTAATTAAAATGACATGTCCTATTTTAGATACTGCTATTGCGATACTTAAGATAACGTTAACAACAGAAGCCTGTGCAAACTGTTTACCCACAGTAGTTCTATTGGTAATTAATTAATGCTATGAACATCGAAACAACAGAAATTATAATTTTGAAACACAACTGTTAGACTCACACTTGATTATATACATTCAAACACTGTTACAGTCACATGTGTTTATCATCGTTGCACGCACTAGCACAGGCTCAGGAGGGAGTGTTTGGGGATGGGGTATCACTGCCTGCCAGATATTCTTACCATGTTGTAAATCTTCCTCATCTGGTATAAAAATATCCTAACAGAGTAACTCAAGACAATGCCATCTACAGTGTACAAGGAACAGAGGAGACACTTCCAGTGGCGCAGGCCAGTTGTTCTTAATGAACACCACTAAATCATAAAACCTGATATATACTCCAGATGCATAATTACATTACATTAATACGTAATTTTCCAAACAATTCAGGATTTGTAACATATAAATATTTGACCAAATCTGGAAAATATCAGCAACCAAATGATGAAAGTAAAACTTCCTTACTGAAACAAGCTGCTTTTCAAGAACTTTTTCACATTTTAACAACGTCGCTATTGGCAAACTGCAAAGAAATTTAAAAACAGGCTTACTACGCATAGCTTATTGTATACCACGGCTCTCTTTTTAAAATCAGTTCAATAAAATCACCCTCCTTATCATTCACAGCATTATAAAAACTCTGTTCCAATATTTAATCACAGTCATCATCGTCACAACCATCCGTCATCATCGCCTACTTGCTTTACAGGTAGTGAGACTACAAGGATTTGTAGATTTACCCAGCAGAATTTGCTGGTAGTTGAACGATAAAGCAACTAGTTGGATGCGGAAGCTCAGGCAGGAGAAGCATCACTAGGTTGTGATTTGCTGCAGAGGAAGGTCTGTCTTACAAGGAACCAACACCAGCGCTCAGAAATCGCTGTCCAACAGAAAATCTTGCGCTTTCAGTGCAAGAAACTGACCGTTTTGTTGAATCCGACAGAATGTCTAGAAGGTTTTTCATTTTGTTGAGATCCACTTTTCGATCTGCAGTACAGTAATTAAAATGCAACGGATTTCATTTGATGGCATTATGAGACACATCACACATACTGGAAGCACGCTAGGCAGGTAACAGAATGGCAAATGTTCAAGAATATGTCGTGTCGACCCTGACCAACATTTGGTTCATCGCCAAAAGTGCAATCATCTAGCACTGATTTGAAGAGTCAGTAACAAAACACCAAGGTTAGTGGCAAATGGCTTGGCAAATGAAATTTCATGATTCCTCCTACTCTGGTCCACATACGAAGAAGATCAGATATGCACCTATCCACAGACCATATACTACTTTATATTTTACTTACTTATTACCTCAATTTTTTTATGTTTCACTCATTTAAGAATTAAGATTTTTACAGTAAACATAAAAAGTGAAAAAATTCTTGCATAAGTACACTACCTAATGAGTCATTTAAAAAATTAAATTCAACTAAGCCAAGAAAACAATACAAAATATACTGCTGAATCTGAGGCAATCTACATTTGATTTCTGCTGACTACCCAATCCAAACAGCAACATAGGGGTTTGAAAATCATTCCCTGTATTAACTACTTTCATTGCTAACATGTTTCTGAAGTGTAAGGGTTATGACTTCAGATGAAGGTCATATATGACTACCATAACTCCAAATTCGTGCAGCAATTTGTTGCAGGATGGATGCATGGCTCAACAACAGATCTTCACCATGACCAGACACGCCAGGATTCGAAGCCCACAAACTAAGAAATCCAACTGAGGAAAGAGACAAACAAGACGAAAACAAAGGAGCCTCATAAGTGCTCAGAAGAGTGACTGAAGAAGAGCATATCATGATTAAATTAAGACCTTCGTCCTTGTCAATCCGATTGATCATCCGTTTTAGAGGGTCAATGTACTTCTGGAGCTGTTTCCACTTTTCCAGGTAAGCATGTTCCTCGGCAGGGCTTAACTTGACGGCAGGACCAACAGATCCAACCGAACCACCAACAGAACCCACTGACCCAGGATTCCCTACAAATTATGAGCAAACTGCATGAAATTAACAGTCCGTTGAGCATAACCTCAAGCAGATTTTCAGTCTAAGCATGCAAATGAAAACAAATTTCCACATGCGGCTGCTAGACAGGTTGAACATCAGCAGTGAACAAAGCCTCATCCGTGAAAGTATGACAAACACGATCCTCAGAACAAATACCTCGACATTCATTTTCAAAGCAAGGTGACAGTTACCCTGAGCACAGTCAGGACAAAGTAATTTCCATCTGTCACAGAAATTACCTACATGCATCATAGCTTTGGATTAAGCAAGCAAGCAACAGGTTAACAATTATCTAAACGATGAACAGTGCAAACTATCAGACTTGCACCTAAATTGCCAACGGTTTGGCAAGCAATTTATAGCTCAACCAATCACGCATCTTACCAGTGCCACCAACCACAGACATTCCAACTTTCACGTCATTTACAACTTCTTTACATTTAAATTATGTTATGTTTCTTATTCAGGAATGTCCACAAACATGGTAAATACTGAGTACGACAGTGAAATGACTGTATGCTCTGCACTTTTTAGTGCTGGAATATTAGCTATATATAGTATGAGGAGACAAATACAAAGGCATACACAGAGATAGCAGGCAGTATTTATTAACCTGTGCAAAATGTTACAAATGTTAAACAGAAAATTAATGATTTCACATGTGCACAACATTTGATTAAACAAAACAATAAAATATTCCTGATTACCTGTAATAGTGCAAAATTAGTGCTAAAAATAAACAATTGTTTTTATTTACCTGTGACTTATACCATGTAAACACTAATTCACACCAAACACAATGTTCTGTCAGTCGTTGGAAATCAACAGACTGCAAGCAGCCATGCAGCTTCATGAAAATTTGAACATATACCGAAACAAATTATTCTCGACATGCACTTGAGAAAAATATGCCACATAATTAAACTGACTCATGCAAAACGTATAATATTCATCTCACCTGATGTCTTTCTTCACTCCTAAATCATCACGACTGTTCACATTACCAGCAGAAACGTGTCCTAAGCCAGCAGACATGCTCTTTTTCTCAGACGATGGTGTTTTTCGATTGGCAAGTGATGGCGAAATCTGAATGAACTGACTTGGCATACTAAGGATGCCAGGTGAAATACCTTTTCCTAGTTCAATGGGTTTGCTGTTGGACTGCGGTACAGAAGCAGTTCTTAACTCATTTTGCACACCGAGGACGTTGCCTGATGAATAGGAAATCATCCGTATGTTGCGGTTGCCTAGTGTTAGAAGCCGTTTTAATTCACTTCCATTACCCACTGACAGAGTGGCATTCCCTAAGGCGCCAGAAGGATGAAGGTTTGCGAATGCAGGCGATACCATTCTTAATGTTCCAGGATTACTCACATTCCTAGCTAATACCACAACCTTTCTAAACTCACCGGGAGTATTAAGGTTGCCCGGTGATGGAATTCCGGTTGACGTTCGATTGGCCGGTGACGGTGCGATGCTATGGGGTCCAGGAGAGGCACTTTGTAGCACGGAACCCGGTGAGGGCATTGTGCTTCCACCAGAACCTGGCATAAGACCACCTGCTGGTGACGGTATTGGTCCTTGAACCGAGTTTGGGCCACTGCTGGAACCTATCTGCTAGATAAAGGAAAAACATGAAAACCTGTTACAAACCAAACTTTCAAGTAAACCGCTTACGATCTAACCGACACCATCTTCTAATGGCTACTGATAAACTCTAACACTCATTCCAGAAATACTTTAAAGCAGCTGCAAAGCTTTATAAATATTTCTAAATCAGTAATCAGCACAAACTAATATTAATAATTACCGATTGTGACATAAACTCTTCCAGTTCTTTGATTTGCTCAATTCCACATCAGAAATCATTACCAGAAACAATCATATTAAGAACGCAGATGATTCAATCACTAGCCATACGACAGAATAATTTATGATGCTGTGCTGACTACTTTATACCAAACCCTCACAATTAAGAGCATCAACACAACACAAATTCGAGTACAACACAGTTACGGCCATGGATCCCACATTTACTTATGTGCAGTATGCCTGTATACCAAATTAGTTGTTATAAAGCATTGATATCATATTTCTACAACATTTTCGCTCCAAGATATGTATGAGATATTTTATTCTACTAGCACTGCCATCTGTGTAGTTTTGTCGTGGAAATTATTTAAGGCTCTAAGAATTATTGCTAGACTAAAACCTATAGGCAACTGCAATGTAACCGAAGGAAGGCGATTATTAAGTGGATGACATTCCAATGTAGCTGTAGCTGGCCTATATTTCAAGACACAAGATACAGAGCATATCAAAATCATGCAACTATATGTTCTGTGCATTTGCTAACCAGAAGCAGCAATATACAATATGATTCAATATCAATATATTCGTTTATTTGACTTGACAAGTTGACACAGATGCAGCTGGTGACATAGTTTAACCTAATAAACATGATGAACATGGGCCTGGATTAACTTCTTTTGCTCGCTCTCTAGATCTAGTGTTTCTACGATTTATTTGCCTGCATTAGGGTTGTTAGAGGGTTCTAAGTGGTTAGAGTGTTATTAGTATGCATCCCTGTAGAAAAGTCGCAAGACAAAAGCAAACACAATTCACCAACTTCTTTTGCAGACAAAAGTCCTAACTAACCCCTACAGTTGAGCATGAAATATCTCATTTTATTATTACTCCATGGCAATATGACTACACTGGTAAGTCTGCCTCAATTAAATATCCAAATAAAGTGAAATTTCTCTAATGTTTCTTTCAAGAAAAGCTGATTTTAAGGTGCTTTATATGCAATTTATTGTTCTAACATAATAAATTAGTGCCACATAAATTTAGCTACATTCATTACATGCAGTCATAGGTTCACTGATCTTTGAAAATTAAGAACACATGGCACTTGGCTGAATTCATTTAAAAATAATAACTTTCATTCCAAACTTCAATTTCAAATTAAATGGAATTTTCTGGCACCCTTTAGAATTCCAGTGAAACCTACAAGTGAGAATCCTGTAAGCTCATTTTTTTTACCATAGCCAGTTCTACTGCTATCATTAGCTCCTCACTACAATCTACTCGGTCGCAAATTATCGGTTTAGTTTAACGTGGCCCTCAGCACAACATGGTACTTAGTATGGATCCCAAATCCTATGCAACACTGAGGGTCTGGTGTATATTTAACCAAACTGAACACACTGAAATTTTTACACAATAAACAAATACAGAAATATTGAACCTACCACTAATCCCTGTTGTGGAGTGTTAATTCTCATGTGTTGAAAATTTCCAGGCATCATCTACACACAAAAGAAAATGTCATCATGTCATACGAAATCTAAGTACACATCTTGTATTTTCAGAAAATGGTCGCTATCATAGATGAACTCGACATTCTTAACACACCCTAACATCATTCGAGGCTAGAAATGAATGCCTTCTCAGAGTTCTTATATATAACACTTTCTACTGTCTTGATACACGTATAACAACATAACCCATGCAGTTTGCACATACATACATTGTTACAGTCACACCTGCTGATCACAACGTCATGTATTGCATTTAGTAGCACATGCACAGGAAGATGTTTCTGGGGATGGACTATTCGAGAATGAATTCTGCCTAAATTAAAATAAGAATAACAGAGAGATTGTGACAGGAAGTCTGCCATAGTTACACAATTGCTAGAATATAATACTAAAGTTGTCAGAACTTTTGAACTTTATCTCTGCATGCAGTAATCATCAAGGTCATTTCAGAGTTGCAGTTGAAGTTTAAAAAATGCAATACACTAAGAAAGTGACTCAGCACAGTTCAAGAAGGGTGCTTATCCAGACCTCTTCTACATTCAAACCAGCACGTACACTTTATGCCATTCACTCATTCACAGCATTTACACACGTCAACTTTCTTGCTAACTCAATACTGTTTACTTTTCAAATCCTTTTTATAAATGTACAGCTGACTCTGACTTCTTTAGCTTGCATAATGACAATCTCCCCAAAACTTAATCATACTCACAGATCCATGACAAACTTCCAGATGACAATGATACCATTGATGCATTTCACCAATCAGTTTACCAAACCCATTTCTTCAAAATTCTATCCATATCGAAACATCATGCCCTGTTATTTACAGTCACTGGGCAAAAGCAACAGACAGTTACTGTAGTGTTAATGAAATAAGCCCCTTACCGAAGTATTAGGAACCATCATTTGATTTGGCCCAACCATCTGAGGCCTCTGTGGAAGTCCAAACATCTCAGTTCTTGGTGGCCCCTAAACAATGCAAAAACTGCTTGTAACTAACCTAACAGGTAAGGTTTATGCCAAGTGTTTTTGCTGGCAATGGAATAACACCAACCATGTAGCACCATGTTTAAGGTACTCTAGAAATGTATTTGCGCCTATATTCCATCAAACAGCACAGTTTGGCATGACTAATTAAATACCCATCTAAACCATTACCGGCACAATGAATCTGAAAGAACTGCAAAGCCCTGGGTAACACTGTTACAGAATTATTAGATGCTTGTCCAAGCTACAATTCTCACAGGTCTAGGCCTGGATTGAAGGAATTTTTGATTGATCACCAGAATAAAACAGAAGCAATCCAAGAAACAAAGAAGCTTCTTTGGTAAGAACCACATTTGGTGCATTCCATCAGAAACTGCAGATAAAGAAACACATGGACAGACTTGTTGACAAAATTAACTTAATAACAATGCCAAGAACTCTGAGTTTCTTGATTTACAAACTTCAGAAAACAAAACTTTATATGTAGCTGGTTGAAGATTCATTAAACTGATCCAACTGAAGCTCCAGAAACATTTAAACTGAAAATTACTGAGTAAATTCCAAGTAACATTGATGCAGAAAGCTTTCCAAACAATGAATATTCTGCATAGAATATATTTTCCCAGAGACTTTTTAATGTTTTCTTGGCTTTATTGAACTGTTTGGTGTGTAGAGAGCAGCTTTTCTGTAGAATGAAAAATTCTAAAATAAATGAATGCACTGCTAACAAGCACATATTTCAAATGAAATGCTTCAAACATCTAATTACTTTTTGCAAGCAAAACAGGAGCCCAATTCATTCATTCATTCATTCATTCATTCATTCATTCTGGACATTTATATAGCGCTTCTTCAAGAGACCTACTCACATAACACCTTCAGTATTCAGTAAAGATGTGAATATATAGTACACTATCCTCAGTCAGGTCATTTTTATTATCATTATTATTATTATTCATTAACTGTTTATTGTGTAAATAGGTGATTGTGTTAGTTTTAATAATGATCTGAATGAAGTTGAAGTAATTTCTTCAGAATCTAGGTCCCCAGGAAAACGGTAACATGACCATTCATTTAAAAGGGTTGGACACCCCTGCAAAGTAACACAAAACATACTATGACCTGATCCAGGATACTAATCCTATATTCAACACCGATTTAGAATGTTACCATGTTGTAATACAACCTTGTTATAATATATTAATACCTGTGACTCCCAAAGGAAGTCTCATAGAAAGTGCTTCTGATCAACTTAAAATTCACAGGTCAATGGATTCCACAGCATTTGCTACATATATTTCTACAACATTAGAGCAGAAGACCCAATCTGTTACAAACCAGAGTTCCCCCACGTGGCATCATTTGTTGGTTTGGAAATCCAGTCAGTCCTGGACGCTGCTGCATTCCCACTGGACGCATTCCTACTGTATTCGGAACAGCTCCAGGCTGGCCTGGATCAACAACACACAAAAACAGAATGAGTTAATTGTGTTGGTTTGCAAACTTTTTAAATACAAAGAATTATCGCTCAAATGGTCTTTGAAATTAACAATTTTAGAATCAGTCAAATATAATCTAAATAGTTAAAATATGACATTACTATCTGAAACACTGATTTTATTACAACATTTATTCATCCCAATCACACCATTTCATGCTTCAAATTCACCCTGTTGCATGAATTTATGCCCATTATAAGGAGTCTGAATAGGAAGATTAAACCGTAAATTTTTTAATATTTCAATAAATGTAGAAGGAAATCACCCAAAAGAAATATAAAACACTCAGTCCTATCAAAAGCTACATCTGGAAGCCTTCAATCATTAATGTCAAAGGAATACATAACCAAGACAGAAATCAAACTATATTCGTTTTCTGAACTCAGCATTTATGTGACGTGAAGCAGCAGAGCTCTGTTAAGAACCTATAAAATGCCATTCATCATTCACAGGGAATTCTTTCAACTCCATTCCACACATCAGTCCACATTTCTCAACACAACTGCAATAAACTATTGGCACACAATGGCTGCCACTTCTAATTAAATCACAACCAAATGGCTACCAGAAAATAGATCAATACAAATCGGTCAACAGACAGCTTCAAATATAAACCATTTAACTGTAAAATTTAAAAAAATCCTTTGTAAAACACAACTAACAGATGAGTATTGTATCATATCTAGGAATTGATAAGGCACCTCTCGCAGTGTAGTCTATTCAGAGGCGCCCAGTAACAGTAAATATATACATCAAACACTCACTGCCTTCAGCATATACTTGGCCAAAATGCATTTGTAAAATAGAATTATGTCAAAACATATTTGTTTTACATTATTGATCTTAGAACTATTTGATGATGATGATTACTATTATTGTTATTGATCTACTGTTATCAGTGTTACATTATTTTAATGGCAACACCTTTAAGCACCTTGATTGGAAAGAATGCTAACTGCATCCTGATTCCTGAACTAATAATTGCAATGCAGTGAATTGTTACAGGGCTGGCTACAATATAGCTTCATCTGCTGGTTTTTGCACTTCAACCTCCAAAACTTTCAAGAACCACTGAAATTCTTTGTACAAGATTTTAAGCAAACCTCAAAAAGACCAGAGAAAGTTAGGGTTTCAAGCTAACCAAGACTCATAAGCCTCGTACATGTAACTATTTAGGAAATACACACAGTTTCCTTGTCAGAACAATGCCACAATCTTCCCTCACATTTGTTTGGCTAATCCACACTTCAGCATTATGGTCACATTAACAAAATGCCCAAAAGTTCTTCAAACACCACTTAGGTCAAAATTACAAAATTTACCACAGCAAATATCAAGAATAACAATTAAAAATGGACTTATTTTGGAGTATACATGGAAAAGTGTGCTTGAAAGCTTTCAAACACATTTTCATAAATGTGTGCTTGATGCATTGACTGGATCCTCTAATGGCAGAATTGACTTCATAAGCACAGACGAAAATAGCTATTATTAACACCTTGAACACAGCCTGACCTGACCCGACCCATTAATGTCACAAAGCCAAGCAGCTACGTTTGAAATAGATTCTCCATAAATATACATGTTCAGCTAAAAACAAAGAAACATATCAATAATACACACACTTTAAGAGGGTTTGCATGTCTAGCAGTAGCTTAAGCATTGTGGGGTGGGTTATTGATCATCTTTAGGGCACCCTAGGAACATAAATAGAGTTAAATGGGATGCATTAACTCTCTTATGTTATATAATATTACATGCTTTCACAGCAAGGTAAAAATCCTTCTTCAGCACCATTATCTTTTCACATCTCTTCGAACTGCACATTGCCACAGAACTGCTGCACATCTTGTTATTCATACTGCCCATGACTGCTCAATGCTCAGCACATGACTGCTCAATGCTCAGTCCAACAACATGAACAGGCAAGCGTGCAACTACTGTCATGATAGCCTCCAATCTTCCAAAGCAGTGTTTCCCAAAGTGGGTTCCATGGAACCCTAGGGTTTAGTGAGGGGAAGACAAGGGTTCCGTGAAGCAATTGGATAAGTGTTCTTTGAATGTGTTGTTACATTATAAATCAGACTCCAAGATGAAGACAATGGTTCCGTGGAGAAATTTCATTTTAAAACAATTTCTAATCTAATTTTTATTGATTAAAACTATTTAAACATACCTCGATCACTGTTTAAAAATATGGTACCAGAATATGTTGTGTTTAGCTCGGGTTCCGTAAAGAAATTTTCAAGTCAAAAGGATTCCGTAGCCAAAAAAGGTTGAGAAACACTGTTCTAAAGAATCCCTTCAATGTGAATAATTAAAACACTTCAAAAAGATTATTTTTGAGAGGCACAACTTATCTCCGTTGCAATTACATCAGCTGCACCAATCCTACATTGCATTTCCAGACCCAGCAAATCATAAAATTTAGCAGACCTGTGGAGATCTGACTACACAGTCCAAATCCAAGTGTAGCTCAGTCATCCAAACAGCCTCTTCCAGCAATATTATTTGGAATAGGGTATAACCTAAATCCGGATCAGTAAACCGATTTTTGGACTATCCGGAATGTCTAACCCACTGATTAATAACAGCTGTTTTCCAATCTACCCTGTATCTCACACAGGCGGCTGGTGTCCTTTAGGCCTGTCAATCAGTGAAGAAATATATTTCGATATAGGGAAGGGGGTGGCTGACTGTTCATTCATCCTACAGCCTGCAACTGATGCCATGCCATTAGCCAATGATGACTGAGGAAACGCACAGTATCCTCGGTGTTTAGAAGCTATCCAGCTTCTCAAACGTCCTAATGAGCATCCAGGTCCTTGAAGTATGTAAGCTATTAGCATGAGAATATCGATGTCCACCCACCCACCTCCCATGTTCATGATCCATGTTCCTGGCTGCCGGATGCTAATTTTACACTGCGTGCACTAGTCAAACTGGTTAATACAAGCCACTTATTTGCAGAAACTTACCCTTGCAAAAGTTCCACAGATTTAGTAAAATGATTATAACAACAAGCTAATTTACATTAACAAGGCATTACAATAAAAAATTCACCTGAATTGTAAAATGCTAAATTTGACGAATCCATCGGAATAAGCATTCTCCAGTCGTTTGACCACTGGCCCGGAAACATACCAACTACCCAGTTTACTATTCCAATTAAGGTCAAATAACAAAGTTCATTCAACAACTTTCTTTGCACATCTCAAGATATTCCTTCAGAAACAGGAAATCCAAACAAACTTTGGCATATGTTTTGCACAATCAAAATCTTTCCAAAGACCAATAACTTTTTCCGATGAACAAGAAATTCCTCTTCTGCAATCAGCTGGAATTTAGTATCTGCGGTCAGCTAGCTTAGTGGCTCGCCTGAATGGACACTACGGCCGGCCGAGATGTCAGCTGTTCTGAGCGTGGATGGGAGTTGCAATGGTTATCTCTCCATCTGTGCTGACTGGCCGGTGCTCTCTCCGTGTGCGCTGTAAAATACTTGACAAGCCCGGAAAATAATATGCCTGGCCAGCCGGATAGACATACAGCCGCAGGATAAACGAGGCGAAAATCAATTTGACAGTGGCAGCCGTTCACTAGCAGCCATGAGAGCAGCAGGCAACGACTGCCCGCGAAGGCATACGTGCACGCAGGCAGACGCCCGTGCACGCAGGCCACCAGACGGTTAGGCAAATCGGTCATGCAGGGCGGGGAAAGCAAACCGTCCTAGCATCTGGTGGCGTCGGTGTGCTGAAAATTATATCATGATGATGGCCGGCCGGCCGGACAACGGTTCGTTTCATCGATTCTGTGTGTGCTCATGCTCCTCCTGCTCATCTGGTGTGATGGACCGGCTGGTACTTGACCTTAATGAAGGCATTCAAACAGAAACTGACCGGCCAATCTGTCGTCATCATTATTCTCCTTCATTAGCATTATCGTCATCATTGGTGGCAGCATGAAAGTGTTTAGCAGTTTTATATGATCATATGGAATCCAATTAATGCAACTAGCGCGGTGTGTTATGTGGATGCAGATAAGCTGGGATCAGCTGTTGCCATATTAAGAAACATAGAACATCACTCGATGCTAAGTTAGGCTTATAGATCAATGAAAAGCATACTGGCACAGTGTTTAGACCTACTCACTGCGAGCTGGTTCAATTCCTGGGATCAAGGAAAAATTCGAAAATTAATGCTACAGCTTCAGTGCATCATTAAAGTTTTTCAACCATCTCAAGCATTAAAGCATCTCAGAGTTATCGGTTGATGCCTTGTGCATTAGACACCGGACCAATAGAAGTTACTAATTACATTACATTACAATACAGCCCTCTAGACTATCATTTGTATGAGCTGGTGATACAAAGCTATCATGAACACTAGAGAAACAGAAACAGGACAACACCAAAACTGTCACCAATACTAGTTCAACACTGACGGTGGCTTCAAAAATCTGTCATTGGTTAAAAGCTATGTTGTCAACCAGCTGGCCCAACGCATGATTCGCTGTTAATCATCCAAATGACACTTAACACAGGGAAATAACAACAGGCCTCAGAAGTAACTGGCAATCAGGCCACCATACAACTTTGGCAATGAGTTATGGCTCGAGACTCCGCTCAGACAGATACACACAAACACTACACAAATAAGATTGCTTTTCAAGATCTAATTAGGGCGAAATGACAGATGCAGTAAAAACTTCCACCAAATGGAGACCACATAGAAACAACTTCAACTCAGTTAGCCTGCTGCTTCTCCACAGGAAACAGGCCAGGAAAGCAGACAATGACAAAGCAGGTCAATACAGTGCTGTAATTCATGCAAACAGCTTACACTCTCTGAGACCACGAGCAGATCACGTAATGCTGGAGAGATCTTAAAAGACTGTCAGCAATTCACCTTGCAACTCCAGTAGAGAATGGGCAGACTGTAGGCACTGCAGGTTGGTAAATTCAGGAAATAAATGTAAAAAACCGGCAGTACTCTAAATTATCCGTTGGCGGTTGACAGCAACACAAACATCCAGATCAATGGTAACTAGAGAGGATTGAGCACAGGGAGGATGCAGTAAACACTGAAACCAAATTAATACCTTCAGAAAATACACAGAAGCCTCCTTTTCGAGCTACCCTTGGGAGCCATGTGAAGCCATCATGGTATATGACAAAGCATCACTACAACAAGGTCATCTTCTACAGCTGCATTCAATTTAAGATCCCGAACCACACCATAGTACAATTTCATGCTGTAATGAAGCACGATGTATTAAGGTTCCGGTGTGTTAAAACACAGAGACATGTCATTCTGTAAGTGCAAGATTGAGGTTTTTAAGCACTCAGTGGATCCAAAAAAACTGTCAGTAAATACGAGTGACTTAATTGCTTTTTAAACGTTGGAGCAGCAATTTTACTACATTAAACATCTATAACAAACATGGCCATTGCTGATAAGTCTATAAACGGAAGCTTTCTGTTGTGCCCAAGTTACAACTATGTAAAATATATGCAAATACAATGGTGCAATTTCTAATATGCAGACTAAACAGAGAGCTCTATTCATCAGTACAGTCTGCGCAATGCCTTACTCAGCAAGACAAACTCGAATATCCCATGACACATTAAACTTCCTCATCTGAATTAATATTGTTACCACCACCATTTAAAAACAGAGCATTAGCATTCAATGCATGTCTGACTGCAAAAACAAGAAATTCCCAGAGCATCTGTTGCAGTAATGCATCCGTTTATCATGTAAATTATACTTTAATATTCATATAACAGGAAATGCCAAGTGTGAGCACTTAACACATTTGAAATCCTGCTTAAAGGTATGCAGAGTAGATTCAATATAGACAAATACCATAGCACTCAACTTAGCACAGCAGATACCATAAAAGATATCGTCTACTTAACCACCTTGCCAGATATCATCATTGTAATCATCCTGTGTGCTACATAGAACTGGGGGAAAGGTGTTGGTTATCTTTACATGTAAGACTGTTTTTGCTATCACACCACAGTATTTTGTAATTGTAAATAGTAATTATAATTGGCAACTTCTATTG
Organism: Allolobophora icterica; assembly: GCA_963556255.1. Classification (NCBI taxonomy): domain Eukaryota; kingdom Metazoa; phylum Annelida; class Clitellata; order Crassiclitellata; family Lumbricidae; genus Allolobophora; species Allolobophora icterica. The sequence goes on from OY744608.1 coordinate 20,709,678, forward strand.
TGCCAGTGTCTAATGCACAAGGCATCAATCGATGGCACACCAAAACCAACCCGTTACCAGGTCAATATCAGCCCGTAAGACAGAGAGGCAGCCTATGGTGGATAAATCTGAAAGCTCTAGGTAAGTTTTAAGCTGAGAATGAAATGACTCGAGCAACTGAGCAGAGCGCACAGATACAGGAAGAGAGTTCCAAAAAGTAGGTCCAGCAACTGAAAAAGCTCATTCACCAACAACAGTTCTTGCAGCTGAAGACAGCTATCGTTCAAACTGCTTTGAATGCTATGACCAAAAGTTAAGCCAGTGACAGTGCCAACAGGAGACTGAAGCACAGCACTGTTTTATTCATTTTCAAAATTTAATGTTCCAAATCAATAGCATCAGTTAATTCTAAAGACCATGCTACGGAAGCACACACCTGTGCTCAAATCAAGCACTTAACCCTCAGTTTTCCACAGTTTTCCACAGTTTGCCATATACACAAACCGCATCTCAAATGAAAAGTTCATTTCAAGTTCCTTCAACACATGTCAGTCAGGAATTTTAATTAATACAAGCACATTTATACCTTCCTCAGCAAGGCAACCCAACAGCAGACTTAAAGATCAGATTACAACTGAGAATATATAGCAACTTCCTGGTAGATCAAATGCTGAATGTCTGCCTACAGAACCATACCTCTCACATACTACCTATGTCTACAAGGCATAAAAACCAAGCAGGTGTCATTACATATTCATGCTAATTTACATCATGTTTACACACACTTCTAATGAACTTGCTTTTATTATTTTTCAAGTTAAATTCAATTGTTTGTCACTACTTTAAAAACAATGCTTGGCTGAACACTTGAAACTGGCCTATTATAAGATGGGTCAGCCAACAAACACTTGAAAAGGTGCAAAACAAATAAATGAACAACAACATCAAATGCCACTCATAACCGCTTGATATGGTGCATCTGTTCACCCTATCTTATCTTCGTAACTACTTATCCCATCTTACTCTTCTGTTGCCGCTTGAACGTGCACAGATTCCTGTTTTCTACTGCCCATATATTTCTTGTCTGATCCTTAAAGTGACTTTCATTTAAACCGTTAAATCATCTCTTCTTCCATTCTGATATCATAAACATATTTCCTCTAGCACCACCCTGTGGCTCTTGACCTGACCTCTCTTGACTTCATGACCTATTACATGAGTTCAACACAAAAGCAGTGCACTGGAAGATTTCTTTGTCTTTGATAGTTCACCATTTACATGGCAGTGAGGAAATAATAGAGTTTTCACAACATATGAGTTACGACAACTGTCATTTTGGAAGAGATAATTTCAGTTCGAAGTGGAAAGCAAATCATCTCTGTCCCGTAAAATTTTCCACACTAAATGGTTCCTGTAAACGATGATGAAATGCATATCTCTCGATAAAAGGTACTATAGAATGCAACCAAAACACTCATAAAGCTTTAGACGCCCACTGACTAATCAGCAAGACAGACAGTCGGAACGAGTGATACAGAAAGCCAGCCAGCAGGAGGACAGCAGGGAGTGGCCAAACCGTGGAAACAAAAATCGATAAGATGAATTATGAGAGACTGCAGAATGAGACACTGCATCAGGTCAAGAGCATAGGCAAAGACAGCCAGCCGAGCCATCAGCCAGAGTCTGGCTGGCTAACGAGCCATTCGTTGTCCACCTTCACCAGACAGCATCACCCAATCAGCAACCAGTCAAATGCCGAGATGCTGATCGGAGGAGGGAGCTACCTACGCACATGGGATACATAATTTAACAGAAAAAAATATCACACAGCCTACATAAAAACACCAGATCTTAAAAAACACGCAACAAAGCAATAACACAGAAATGCTGAAAGACCATTCATTCTCTTCTTAAGCGGAATAGAACATATATAGTACACATTCAAATATGTAATCGGTCTTAGGTTACAAAGTTATTTATATAACTACACTGGAAACCCGACATAACATGAACTTTGGCAGCCATATTAAGAACTGTCTTATAATGAGATCATGTTATAATTACGCCATTCTTTAATGCTGAACTAAACCTGAGATCCATACTCCGAGTGCATTATATCAGAATTCAAGTTATAAGGGAAATCTGAATATATATGAGTGTCTGAAGGCACGCTAACTTTCAGCACATCAAAATGACACGCAACAGATTTCAAGAAGGTTATGAGCAGATTGTAATATCAGCTGTGTCATATAGCCCTTTACTGAATCTAAACAATGCTGATTTACCTCCTTCCACTAGTCATTACCTAGGCTTATTAAAGTAGCAAGCATGAGCAAAAAAGGTTCAGCTAAGCATCTCACTTCAAATGACTGACCAGAAATCTGCGTACGGTTATCTTCACATCAAACCATCTCAGATTCCTAGAGGGGTAGTCCAGTGCCAGTCTGAGGATCCCTGGTCATGGTCTTCAAATTCCAAATTTGTCAATTCATTTGTAAAAATTACTGATTAAGAATGAAAAGGGCAAAATATTCAGTAACGTGTGAAAAGTGCTTCAGACACACTATCAGTCATCAACGTTGATATGTAACAAAGTGGTTTAGTTTGGTTAGCACAAAACTCCCTTGAATAGTTTCTCATACTTCACGTCAGGATCCCCAAACTCATGATTATGCACTTGCCATTAGTGGTCACTCAACAACAGCATAAAGTCATTACAGAACCTTACCTTAAAAATTGCAAAAAAAACACTTATCTATGTGTCGTGTTTTGAAACTATAGCCTAGTCAAACTTGGTTGAAAGGAACAAGTTAAACTACATTGAGTAATCCATATCAAAATAAACATCAGATGGGAAATTTGAAAAATAAATTATATTAAGATGCAGTTCACAGTCGCAACATCTGATCAGAACCTACCTACCTAAAAGCAGCATAGATAAACTAGCATTATTATATTCTATCTTATCTGACTCTTGTAGTGGACCATCATGACAGGAGTTGAGTGTGATCACCAATAGGAATTCTGATTTTCTTTGAGTGTCTTTCGTAGGTCGTGAATCTTTATTGAGTCGCTAGCACATAATTCTTCTTTCGGCATTCAGTACAAATCAATTACAGACTTGCTTAGGCTCTCTTGCAGATACAGAAGTAGATAAAATCCATTTCAGCTGCATAATCGATCACCGTACGCCACCTAAATAGCTACTAGTATCTCTATTCATGAAAACTGAAAGGTAGAGTTTAACTGCAATGCCGAGAGCGCTTTCACCGATCAGACTAAGCCACACAATTCGTTCGATATCGCTCTTACTTGTTCTAGCTTTGAACAGTAAGTTCGACAACTCACTCTTCAAACCTATGATCGAGTTAAGGCATATCCGATGCTCAAATAAGAGGATTTATTCGAAACTATCCAAGTTTCGATCATCCCAAAACTTCTTGCTGCCATGAGCATTTCTTGTCGACTCTCCAGCTAATTTTTTGTAAAGATCCATTTCGAAGATATTTCATAGGGTGGCATTGCCATTACCCTGGTAACCTGTCCACATACTTCCAACTGCATAATTAATCAATTACCTGTGGCTTGGTCTCACATTTAAATTATTATATCTTATTTGTAATTGAACCTAACGCCTCTAATTGACGAGCTTATACTAAATTCCAATGTTAAAATTAATTAATTAAACAAGGCATTTGATAACCGTAGCATTGCTACATAACGGTTGTTTCAACTGGTCCATGGCCAGCATCTTAATTTATTTGCCTGTCTTGTTTCTGGCCAACACTTTCTGTAAAGAAATTCACTACCATCCACCTGAATTAAAATGTCAATATAGCACTGCGTTTGGTCAAGTTAAGTCATGCCGCCCTGGAAGATCAGAGCACTGACAGCCAATAATTCCCTTGAGTGTTTGACAACCAGTATGTACACTGAAACAACATCTGATCAAAGACAATGCTAAACCAGGTAGATAGAAGGATACAATCACTAGCATCCTTAACAGTTCAGGAAACATTTTCTCCTCAACTTAAGACACCTTACATAACATAACATTTTATTGTTCCCAAATCAAACATCAGTATGTTAAAACATCAATTTAGTACTTGGTCAGAATACAAAGGGAGGACCACAAGGGAGCAAGGTCTTGCCTTTGTATCGGCCCCCTGTGTACCATAAGGCATATGATGGAGACTAAACAACACATACGAATTTAAGTATGTTACATAAGGAGACGTAGATAGTCTGTAATTATAATCTGAACTAAACGGAGCTGATATTAGATAAAGCATTTTTATCTATAAGTTTCAAGTCAAAAGATATGCATGCAGGAGCTTCTTGAAAGCGGGGAGTTTGGAAGCGCTAAGAATATCAGCTGGGAAGTCGCTCCAAATAGTTGGACCAGCTATTTTTATAGGAAAATTTCGAGTACTAGTTCACGCAAAACTGTCTCTGTAGTCTCCAGCTGTTCTAGTGTAATACGAGTGAACATCAGAGGCCATGTCAAAGTAATTGGTGAATGCCTTGGGTAACAAATTAGTTTTAAATTTTTTTAATTAAATTGATCGGTTGGTATGTAGGGTGACTGATCAGGTCTCTCCCCCATCCGTGGTTCATATTTATACTATATTAGTTTGCGATTATAACGAAACATAAATCCCCCAGTTTGTATTATTCTAATTTGATGAAAGGGTGAGGATGCTTTGTTCCTGAAAGATGAGGAAAGTCTGAAAGTTGTAGTGTGATTTTGTAATGAGACGAATTGATTTTTCTGTCAGATGATTAATTCTGAAAGGCGTGAGACATAATTTGAAGTCCTTTTTCGGTGATTCCTACGTAACTGTGCTGGAGCACCCTTGCAAGTTACCTTAAGGGTGCTACACAAGTGCTCTGATACATACATACATACAATGTCATACATACATACATACATACATACATACAAGGCTCTACTAAGTATTTTCTTGGACATTTTAACAGACTAACATATTGCACCAAGTCCCAGAATCCACTGCTAAGACATAATATTGAATGTGTATTCTAGGCATTCCCTAGGTGTCAGCACTACCTGCTTCAGTTACAACAGAACCTCCTGAGTCCTCATACCACTGCCTTTCACAGCCATTTTTATAATACTGCATTATATTGGGAAAAATTTATAAAGCACCTCTCACCCAGTCCCCTTTCAACCAGGGATAGTAACATATTACTGTTTATTCTTACAGCTACAAGTTTACAAAGGAGGTGCATAAATAAAAAAATGGCATTTGTTTTGTCAAATTTCTGATGGCCTTTATTCTAAGAAAAAGCCACAAAGGGATATCTGGTACATTTAACTGATTTATGTACTATACACAGCTTATATAGTAAACAAGTGATAAGGCAACTTCTATAATTTAGGATGATTGTTCTACATAATCACTGTTTCAATGTTTTACCACACGCAAATACAACAAACAATTTAAGAAAAAACCAAACCAAACACAGCAGCAAAAATAACTATCCAATATTATATTAGTTTGTACAGTTGACCAAACTAAAAATCATCTACTACTACTTGTAGAAAAAGGAACTTCAATTTTCTCAGACTTTAAAGCAACAGATTTCTCGAAAACATATCCATTAGTTTTATAAAAGACAGACAGCAATATTCCACTTATTCAAGAAGATTAGCTAAAACATTTTAGCACTTTAAAAATATTATAAAAAATTGCCTCAATTTCTAGTGACAATTAGAAATTACACAAATTTATATGAAATAATATCACCAAACAAAGCACATGTGACTAATTGTCATCCTCTGCATTCTGGCTTAATTATCAGTGTTTCTCACAATCAGATTCTTCTTGTGAAAGCTTTTCACACCAAAATATTTCTAGAAATTTACAATTTATTTTAGAATACTGACTAATATTTACAAAGTTTTGACATAATCCTAACAGTATTTCCACAGCTTGAAGTATGGATCTGAAGGGCTCGAGAATTTTAAATTTGTACCAGAATTTTATCTGATGTTTAAAGATAGACTGATATGTAAAAAAGCTAACCAGTCTACATAAGGACACTTCACAAAGGACTCAACATCTGTGGAGTCATGAAAGGGTGGAAATACACAATTCAAGCACATTCAATGAATTAACAAAGGCTATATAATGGCAGCAGGCTGGTTGTGAAAAGCAACTGTTGTCATGTTAAATACAGTGTCGACACACATTTAAGTTTTGGATGGCTTGTCCCCAATGCTTAGCATTAAAGTTGTCTGCAATGTGCAAAGAAAATTATGTAATTTTTACATGCTATCTAAAAATGAATGGTATATAACTTTCTGATTGAAGTCTGTAATTATGTTCAAATCAAGATTCCCAGTTTTAACAAGGATTGCACTTACCAACATCAGGATTGGATCCCTGCTGCATGCGAGTCATAGCTTGTTTGATCAAATTAAGATATTCCTCCTAGAACAAAAACCAGAGTTCAATGACTAGCTTAATTACCAAGCAGCCAAAATGAGTGAATTTTGCTTCTGCTTTACATTATGCTACAGAGGGCAATGCTGTATCCATTTTAATAGCCACATAAGTACTAGCTTATTTTAAGCTATATGCGAGACACACTGCACTTTCAGTCACGGAGAGGATTTCACATGAACTTAAGGGGTTGCACGATACTCTATTAGTAAGTGTGCTGGACTGTCAACTGAGAGGTCAGAGGTTCAAATATTCATCAGTGCAGAAATTTATTTACAGATTTCAGCAACACTTCACCCCTACACACAGCATGCAGCTCAGCTAAAATGAATAAACAGACCATACACTACTTGGTAAGATCAGGTGTCATCTGTCTATATAAGAAGTTGTTGTGCTATAAGGAAGAGCTCTTTGGAGTACATGGCTCCTGAAAGCAGTGTATCACCAGCAAGAGTTGCAGCAATTTGCAGACATTTGGCCTACCTAGGTACTGTATTTTAAATTTGTTGCAACTACCAAAATAATCAACCTCTCCTTATCTACTGGTAATTTTCCCCTACTTTTCAAACACTCTATAGTCACTCCTCTTCTCAAGAAACCTTCACCTGATAAAGAAATCCTCTTTAACTATCGACTTGTCTCTAACCTGTCCCTCACTCCCAAATTAACTGAACACCTTAACAAATGGCACTCAACTGAAATGCAACTCACTGCCCTCTGCACAAAGCTCGTTTCTGCTACTCAACATCAACAGGTTGCTTCTGTTTCCTTAATATTTCATCAGCCTTCAGAACCAATGAACACAGCATCTTACTCCAGAGACTTTGAACTTATTTTAGTTTTACTCCTATCTCCCTTCCCACGTTTTCTCCATTAAAACATCGGAAGCCTTATCCTAGTCAAATTTTCTCACTTGTGGAGTTCCATAAGGCTGCTCTTGGACCTCCTTTGTCCAGCTTTTAAATTACAAAACTCAATTCCCTCATTAAAGCACCCTCAGTTGATCATCACCTATATGCCAATAACACCTACCTGTTCATCAATTTCTATATATATATATATTTATATATATATATACTCGTTTGATATCAATTCGAACTGACAAACTGCAGAAGATTACACGTGGGAGAAATGTTGTCATAATAATATAATGTAAAGATGTTAACGAGTCTGAGCATGAGCGATTTATGGGTTCTTAAGCAGGCTCCTATAAATTTTTAGTGTAAATTAAGTTTATCGAATGGGTTGGAGTCAGACAGATAAAGTGAATGGGAAATAATTCGAACTGCCGCTTTCTGGAGCTTCAGTAACCGATCCAAATCGCAGGTTTTATAGGGAGAGGCCCAAACAACACAGCAGTAACTGAGATATGGTTCAAGTAACGCATGGTACAATAGCTTAAGTTTATCAGCATGAAGTAAGTGTTTAACCCTACACCTTCACTTTGACACATAATTGAAAGCCTCAAGTGAATATCGACAACTTTTCAACTTCAGTTGAGTATTCTGTATTTAAAAGCCTCAGATTTTAACTTAACTGTCTAATGTGAATTGGGATGGGAACACACCTAATGGGGACTGAGTGGGGACGGGACAGACCAAATGGGAATGGGGTGGGGAGAGGAACAGACCTAATGGGGATGGGGTTGGGATGAAACAATCCTGATGGGGAAGGGATGGGGATAGACCCACAGGAATGGGGTGGGAATGGAGTCAAATTTTGTCCCATGTCACTCTCTAAATGAGAGCAGAACCACAAAGACGATTTGTATGCCTCTTATCATAGCCTGCGTGCCAGGATGTATAAGGAAAGCAAATTGTTATAAGTTCAGGAGATAAATAATATGTAGGCTCTACATAAATATCATTCTACTGCAAATAAAAGCCTAATGTGGATTGTTTAAATGGCTTTCATTGTATAACAGTAAGATACTTAAGACCACACAACAATATTAAACAGCCATTTCATTGTCTTTCTCACATAAAATATTTTGCACACAGAGCTCAAAATCAGAAAGTTCTGTATATATATATTTACCTGAGATTTTGCAAGATGAAATACCTGCTTCTCCAAATCTACCGAGGTCACGTTAATTGAGACACTACTCTTCCTCCTTGATTCCTCACTAACAGCAAAATGAAATGTATAAAAAAGCATATTACTATTTGACAAAGGTGGATTAAGAAAAGCACATGGTAAAGCACCAGGATCCTGTATGTTTGAAGCTCTAGGTTGTTGCTTTGCAGTACTGATATGGTTGTAAAGTTCTCACCATGCCTGTAAGTGTACCTTAAGGGGCCATCCATTCCATATATTACGTACGCATGGAGGGGGATGGGGGTAACCGAAATGCATGTGCATGCTTGTGTATGGGTGGTCTACTGATAATGTACTTACGCATAGGAAACGGGGGGGGCCTTCAAATTGATTGGCCTTCAAGTGAGCTAGAGTTAAGTATTTTCAGCTATCCGGTACTACCAGGGGAAGTAGGACTGTGGGAGAGGTGTCACTTGTATGCTACCTTACCTCTGAACGCTATTATTAAACTATCACACAACTCAGCAGCGAGTCCATGGATTACTCATCCTTCAATCTGGCCTAAAGTGTAGACAGCTGCTGCCTGGACCTGTGGTACTGACAGTCTGCAGCTGGTCTTGGGGGGTGTCAACCATAGGTACGCACTACGCAGGTAGGGGGTGTGGAAAAAAGTATGCGTGTGTACAGCGAGAGGGAAAGGGTCCAATTTACCCGGATTTTTGCATACATAATATATGGAAGGGCCCTAAACTAACCACACGACAGTCATTGGCATGAAATGTTACCGACTACATTTTCTTAGCCTGAGCATATGACAGCAGGTGGCCATTTCTATCCCTTATCATCTCATCTTCCCACCGACAGTGTACGGTCCGTGTACTATTATAGCTGAAATTGATAGGGGCACACGTGGAGCAGAAAGCTTGAAACAAATTTCTGCCTTGGCAGGGATTTGAATCCCTGACCTCTCGATTGACAGTCAAGCATGCAAACCAATACATTTCCATGCCAACAGTAGCACATAGAGGCAAACATACAAGATTCTGGTGTTTTAAATATCTGTTCTATTTTCTATTTTCAGATGTGACTGGTAGGTAGCAGTCAATAAAAGCTTATGTTCGTTACTTACTTAGAGAATTGCATTATGGGACGTGACTGGTAGGTAGCAGTGCTCTATTGGAACTAAATCAGTGGCGACCAAATTGTTTAAATATACAGGCACTCAGTCTGCGTGATTACTGAAGGTTTTTAACGTTACTTGCTAATTAACTGCTTACTTATTTACTCGACAGTCTTTTCGGTGCGTGCAGTACCATAATGAAAATACACCACATAACATCACAACCGTACATCGTACTTTCTTCACAATCTCGCCACCTGTTTACAAGTCGCCGGTAAGTGGCCCTTTCTCAAAGGTTACCAACACAGAACACCATGAAATTTTTGTTGATTAAATGCCGAAGAATGTAGCTCCTTTGTAAGTGGTTAATAAGAAGTAAATCAATTACAACGTAACTGCGTATACATAGTGGACGTTTTGCAACTATGCCATAGTGGATTTATTTCTATATCAATGTAGAAAAATTTGTTTTATTGTGAAATTCAATCTTTCATAGACGAAAACTTGGATCTTTGACGGCTCTGTAAGTACTTGAAATCGTTCTATACTTTAACTTACATCTTGTTGATTGCCATTTGCCGCAGATCATTGCTTGGTTTCCAGCCCATATCTGGTTCAGCCATTTTAATTCAATTTTAAGCAAACTATCCAAGAATATACAACACCAAACACAAAACAAAAATGTTCCTACTCTTCCTTCGCCACTCGTAGGACAACTTCCGTTCTGTTCTTAACTTCTGAAAAGCGTGTCGGCGAATTCATTTTTTATAGCGCCTCCATAGCTAAAAAAAACAGTCTATATAAAGCAGTCGATCGTGGAGCTACAGTCAGATTCTGTTTTTTCCGTGCTCAGTTTCTTTTCGGTTAAATGCTTTGAGTTGGATATGCTTTAGTTGTCCGAAATATTTACTGAATGAAGATAAGATATCTCAATACTCCAGTACTGGCCCCGGTTAACTATATGTAAGATAACACGTCAAGACGCAGAACCTATTTAGGCTTATAAAATCAATGATAACTGAAAGAGCCGTAAACTGCTAAACTGTATATTTTATATACTTTATTTGTAAGAAAAAACACTGAAATGAAGCATATAAACCAGTTGTCGACGCCTCATACCACGGTACCTGTCGGATAACAGAATTTCAATTTCGACTGACTTAGGCCCACATGGTTTCCACTATATGCATAGGGCCTATACATGTATACTGTATAGGCCTATATATCGTGAATCTATAGAACTTTAAGCATCTCAAAGGCATGCTAACCAATGAATTACCTACAACGAACTATCTGCAATTAAGAATATTAACTGAAATACAATAGCCTAACTTTTAAAGACATCAACGGCTGTAGTCTACGTAGCAGCCATAAATAGGGCCTATTATGTCGTTATAAACTCTGGATCTTTGCTTTTATCACTTTAACGACAAGACGTAAGAAGACGCATTAGTAAGTAAGTAAGTAAGTAAGTAAGTAAGTAAGTAAGTAAGTAAGTAAGTAAGTAAGTAAGTAAGTAAGTAAGTAAGTAAGTAAGTAAGTAAGTAAGTAAGTAAGTAAGTAAGTAAGTAAGTAAGTAAGTAAGTAAGTAAGTAAGTAAGTAAGTAAGTAAGTAAGTAAGTAAGTAAGTAAGTAAGTAAGTAAGTAAGTAAGTAAGTAAGTGTTTTCTTTATTGAGAAGCACTATAGCAAACGCACAGCTCTGTAGCCTACATGGAAAACATATTACATTCAAATAAATGGTCCTTCGTAATTGTAAACTCCAAATTTCTAAAGTGCTACTCTAAAGCTAAGCGCAGAGCACTGCAGCCTATATTCACGAGGGCTGAGTCGTATCAGAGGGGTTGTCCAGAGGGCGATAGATCTCGAGCGATGTTCAGCCATATCCCTGGCTGTATGACAAGGAATATGGCAAGAAATAAAAATGGTTGATCTTTGCATGTAGAGAAACATCTAGCGGTTGACACAAACAGTAAGTTGTCAATCATAAAATATAGCCTTTAATTCAAATTAAGCGAGACTGTTCCATAAACCTATCAATAATACTGATCGGTAGTTTTATTTCCGATGATTCCAGTCTGATAATAAAAAGGAATAATTTAAAAAATTTAATCAACTTCATGATTTCTTAGTATTTCTAATCTGTGCTCTAGTAACCAATCAGAAGTTGGGCAGGTGCTGAGCCTAAACGCACGAAGCGTGAAAAACAAAATGGCAAGTCGTGTTCTGAGGACGTTGAAAACAACGGACTGTAAGCAGTTGCTAAGTTACTGTTTACCAAATACATTTAGCAATCACCAACTACTGCTGTCGGCAACGTATGCTAAAAAAGTAATTGGAGGTAAGTATTCTGGTTATTGTCTTTAGGGCTGACTGCAATGGTAACTAAGTACTTGCGAAGGGGTCGTCCCGAATCCCCGAAACAGAATTAACGCCGGAACCCAGAAATCTATTTTCAAAGTGAAAACAAAATTATTTGTGAACATCTAACTCTTCGAGATATTTTCGAATATTCTATTCAGTATGGCGTGAGACATGTCCATATTAGTTTTCAAGATTCAAACGCTTGGTAAAATTTTCAGAAATGGGGCCAATTTGCAGTTTCATCACTTTCGGGAGCTAGGGTTACAGAGATTCGTCAAGATCCCGTGTAGTCGACACTTCGATATTCACTTTGTAGCACTGTCATAGCAATACAGCTGACTTCGAGTAGTAGTTGCTTTATATTTAGGGTATTTGGTCGTGTAACAAATGTTAAGTGAAACACTTTTTTACTTATTTTGGTGTCTCACTAGAACACAGGTCTTGACTTAAGTGAAACGAGAAACAAGATAAATACCGGATCGAGGGTCATGTAATACAGCGTAATAAACGTGAATTGAACTGAAATTGGGGAAGATAATTTGACGTACCTAACAGAATTGTATAATTATTTTGCAAGTCTTTCAGAAAACCTTGACATTACAAATGTTCAGATTTTCCAAAGGCATTGATGTCAGGCTGCATCTACTGTGAGGAGGCTAGTCTGAGAGTCAATTGCACTGTGCATTACTTAGTCCATTCCTGGATGACAAATTCTTAAACTTCATGGCTGATGCAAATGTTTTGTAATGGCAGAGCATTCAAAGTAGCAATTAGGTTATTATGAGGTGGAAATGTGGCAACCTTTCAAGGGACAGATCTATTTGTAAAAAATTCTGAAATTCAAACGTTGATGTATTTCTGTGAGTCTGTTTCAGATATCATAGTACTGTCACACTGAATAAGAGGATTGGGAGTTCGGGAATATCTTTGTTTTTTTAAATGTCTTTAAATCGTCGGTCTCTTCCCTGCAGTTTCCTATGTTTTGCTGAAAACCATTTTCGTCCACCAGCTTATACTTTTTCAATATCAACATTTGGCATTTTTATGGTGATTAACATTGAAATTCAGTAATACAATTAAACACATGCTGTTTTGTTATAGTAAGTCATGTAAAAGTGGAATTTTGACCATACTCGAATGAAATATTAAATTGTATGTGCTATATGGTGCGTAAACATAAGAAATGTAAACTCAACACATTGTTCATGCATAATAAACAGTTTTAAATATGCAACAGTAACAAAAATATAGCTGTAATAAAAAGTGACAATAAATAGTGACCACCATCATCGGCAATTTCCACCATAGCACCATGCTGTCTCCTTAGCTTGACTTCCCGGATTCTGACCTGGCTCTGGAATGGACAGAACAACCTGGCTATATTGGAATTAATTTGAAATAACGCCGGTGGTTAAGCTGGCCTCCCTGACGGGGTCTACTCGAATCCCGAATCGCCGAAAGCCCCTAAACTGAAAAATCCGCCAAATCGCCGAAAGCAGTTTTCTAGCAAGCGTGTGATTTGCCGAAACCACTGCCATCCCGAATTGCCGAAAGCGCTTAAACTGCGGTAAAACCTTTTGGCACTTTCGGTGATTCACTACGAACAGCATTTTCGGTGATACAGGTTTTTTCACAAAGATAGTTTCGGCGATTCGGCGGTAATACCATTTCAGCGATTCAGGCTACGCGCCCTCCCTGACTTGGCTTTTGCATGGCGCTGAGAAATTTAGGATATTTACATTACATTACATTAGTGCAGCTTTGCGACCCCGCACACATAACCGAAATGTCACTTTTTATTACATTAGTCTGGTACATTGGTGCCACAGAAGAAGTGACTAAATCCTGAAGTTGACCCTGCTTTATTTTAAATTATTAATTGTTTTTGAAATAAGTAAGTAAGTATATTCTTTATTGATCAACTGCTAACCGCACTTTGGTGTAGATGAAAGTTTCATCGGTTATAGATCATCCTAATAATATAAGTTTTACGGGCTAGATTATCAGCAGGTGGTATGATTCGGTTATGTGTGCAGGGTCGCAAAGTGTGTCTAGTCTCTTTTATTGGAGGTAGCAGTTCATGCAGAACATGAGCTGGGTCAGCGATGACGCCGGTGAACAGTTGGGAGTCGATGCCCTGACAGAGCCGCTCGAAGCCTTGCTGGGAGTCAGGAAGGTATCGCGCTATGACCAGTCTCCTCAGTATATAGCCTGGAGTCTTTCGCGTCCTTCCTGACCAACGAATCCCCACCAAGCAGGGGCCGCATGCAGCATCCTTGTCACCGTTGTGGCATAGACAACGTCGTGTAATTATGGGCCTGTTAGTCCTTGGCCAACCAGTACCTGGATGTAATTTGAGTTACATAGTGGCTTGAGTCAGAGGTATAGGAGTAGCACTTGAATGGAAATAAGTGGTTTGAGTTAGAGGTATAGGAGTAGCACTTGAATGGAAATAAGTGGTTTGAGTTAGAGGTATAGGAGTAGCACTTGAATGGAAATAAGTGGTTTGAGTTAGAGGTATAGGAGTAGCACTTGAATGGAAATAAGTGGTTTGAGTTAGAGGTATAGGAGTAGCACTTGAATGGAAATAAGTGGTTTGAGTTAGAGGTATAGGAGTAGCACTTGAATGGAAATAAGTGGTTTGAGTTAGAGGTATAGGAGTAGCACTTGAATGGAAATAAGTGGTTTGAGTTAGAGGTATAGGAGTAGCACTTGAATGGAAATAAGTGGTTTGAGTTAGAGGTATAGGAGTAGCACTTGAATGGAAATAAGTGGTTTGAGTTAGAGGTATAGGAGTAGCACTTGAATGGAAATAAGTGGAAGGTTTTTGGTAATTAAACTAGTGGCTTTGATTTTTACATATGTGTATAGCTGCTGCAACCACATGTACAGTTTCAGACTAATTTAATGCAAAAAAATGATAGATTTTTTTGTTTTCAGGGCCTAGTTTGAAACCAGGAAAAGCGGGTGTCGTGCCACAGAAAAAGCAACTAAATCCAGAAACTGACCCAGAGAAGCTGACGAAATTCCTGTGTGGAGGCAACATCTTAAAGGAAGGCCGTGATCCAGAACTGAGACCAGCTTCAGAATATCCAGACTGGCTGTGGTCACTGCGGTTAGACCGTAAGCCACTGGAACTGGACGAGATAGAACCTGATACTTGGCATTACTGGAAACGAATTCAGAAAATGAACCGTAAAAAGGAAAGACTGATAATGAAAAACAAATATAGATATCATAAGTTCTAAACATTTACACCTTATTTGCTATCAGATAGTGTGAAGGTCTTTAAGACGCAACAACAGAGAATAGAATTGGCAACATGTGTTTGTTTTACTTTTTCATTGTAAATGTATGGTTTACTTGTAATATATTTATGTATCATTAGCTACAAAACCCTTGGCTGTGGCCATTCTGATGACAGCCAACTGTCAAACAGCTCTCATAGAGGCAGAGGAAGTGTGTTGGAATTATTAGGGAACATATTTGAAAATGGATTGCAGCTCCTTTTGTCGGTGACTTTCCAGGAAGTAAACTATTTTGCAGCTACAGTAAAAATGTGCATATGACAAACTGAACAGAAATTATAGATATATGACAAATTTGTTAGACAAGTAACAGGATATCAAGAGTAAACATTTAATAACAAAAGTTTAGATTAACCATTTGGCCAAAGTAAACACAGCATGCCAGTCAGAAACGTGTTATGGCTGCATGACTTGCCAGCAGCATATGACAAATAAGCATATGAAGTTGCGACCGCCTGAAGTCCCCCCGCCGTACGAGTCCGACTGCATATTGTCTATATTGTTTACAGAGCCTAATCTCAAACCCATTGTGATCCTCAGCTTGTGGCCTTATGGTTGTTCCTCGTATGCACTCTTCCATGGCCCAGTCCAGGAGCTTTGCCTATGTGGGTCGGGTCCTTCAGCCTGGAACAGTCTTCCCCAGTCCCTCCGCCAAGAGCTTCTTGCCCTCTTTCCTCTTCAGTTCCGTCGACACTTGAAACCCTTCCTTTTTGCCGGTGCTGGTACTGATGTGAGTTGAGAGTGCCGCTGATCTGCATGGTGCTTTATAAGTCTTTGTTTACAATTACAAGTCTACTCCACTTGAAAACTGTCAAGGATTTTAAATAAAAATTTTTTTCAATTTATGTGTGACAGGCCATAGTTTTTAGACTGTTACAAAAAGTAACATGTTGTAGAAAGAGTGATGGGCCCACCTCAGCTTTTTCCAATTTCTAGGTTTTTAACATGTATATATTTGGAAATGAAAGTGTATAATTACATGTATCAGATATTGTACTGCATGGTACAGCTACAAACTAATCAGTTGTTTTGTACTCTGCATAAAATTCCATTAGTCTCTTTGGCTCTCTGATCAAAAGTTCCATTTCATCATGTCAGAGTTGTACATCTGCCCTGTCTGGTTGAGCCTCCAAAAGTGTCCCAATACAGTAGTTATCAGAGCCGCTTGAACGTCAGCCCTGACAGCATAGAGTATTTGCTTCGTCATAAAGTTCGTTGTTATCACTGTTAAAATGTTGGAACATTATCAGTTTGAGAATTGTAGAAAAAAGACTGAGGGGGGGGGGAGGTTATACTTTGATGAGTTTGATCCATGTGGAGTTGAAAATTTTATCCATATGTTGCAAACTGAGAAAATAAAAAAATACAATGGAAAGCTTAAACTGCTTAAAGTGATGACATCACCAAATTTATTAGTATACAATTCACATGGTCACAATAAACCTGAGCATTACTTTATTAGTAACCCACAAAGTGAATTGTGGAAGAAAATGCTAAAATATAGGCACAATATAATCACACGGTGGTTGGCCCGACCATATGGAATGGCCTTCCCTCTGAGCTGCGCCTACATCCTAGGTCTTCCTCTGGTACCTTCTATGACCACCTGAAAACTGCTCTTTTTCGCCGTGCTGGAGTCGGGAGCGCCTCTGAGTAGTTCCCTTGAAGTGGCGCTATATAAATTTATGAATGAATGAATACAAGCAAAACTGAGGGGGTTGGAAACGACCCCCTTGGGAGTGCAATGCAGACAACTGCGGGGTCTTAAGAAAGACTAGGGTGGGTTCAACCCCCCACAAACCCACTGACAATTCTCACCCTGAACATTATGTAATGCAATTTAATGGCACTATAGAGCAAACTTACTGAATAAGTTTCCATGTAGAGTATCCATTTAGGTGGTTTTACTTAAACTGAAACAAATTGCCAATCCATGTGCATTACTGCAAATCACGTTCTACAACTTCTGCTGCACTTGACTAATGGTAAGTTGTAATAAAGTTTAAGGCTTATCATAAGACCAAGTCCAGCTTGCCAAGTCCTAGACTAAGCCAAAGGATCAAGCTGCTCATTGGAAATGTGGTGGCCCTGTTCAGTAAAACTGTGGGGCTCCAGCCCCACAGACAACAAAAGCCTGTCAAAAGGGCGTATAAACGTGTTCTATTCAATGAACCAACATTTGTCTATTATTAATTTGTGCCTTCTTTCTTTTTGTACAATATCAGTAGGTCTTATAATTATCCAGTCTAGTGTTAAAGTAGCCTATAGGCTATACATCTTTTACGCTTTAACAATATTAGAATGACTCGTGGTAAAAGAATAAGCAATAATGTTCAATAATTATAAAATAGTGATTTTTTTCTTTTGCCTGTGTGGGGCCCCTCAAATGTGGGGACCCAGTTCAGCAGAAAAGTTTAACACGCCTTAATCCGCCTCTGACTATATGGGACACATATGGGCTCTATACCGGTCCCAAAATGGGTCTGATATGGGCTCCACCAGCTCCTGACTCGGAGTCACTGAGTCAAAACTTGTGCGAGCATGGGCGCTATGGTTCCCGGGCCTCAGCTGTAATCATAGGCGTAATTTGTGGGGGTACGAGGGATACCCGTAACCCCACTTTTTGGACTGGGTACCGTGCCCCCACTTTTTAAACAATGCCAATCAATATTTTATTATTGCGCCTTTGAGTTTGCAGTCTCCGCCTTGCTTCGTGTATGTAGACAGAGTGAGGAGTACGTACCACAAAAGTACTTCGGCCTAGATAGCCTACACAGGTAAACCAGAGCCAGACGAACTGTGTTTCAGCCAGAAAGGTCACCCGACAGACGCGTCGTGACCGGCCCGCAGGCGCCCCACAGACCTGGGCCACGGCTATACTCTTCTTGGAAAGATCTGACATCACCATATAATCCCTCATCGTTTACGTTCCGTATATAGACTCTCACTCATATATTGCCGGCTTAATATGACTCCTCGCCCTCTGTCCTCTTACAATCTCAGAATCAACAATCTCAGAATCAACAACTGTCCTTGATTAAACATATCCGATCCTTCTATAGGTGAAGAAAATGGCATCCATGCGAAAAGCAAAAGTGGAGAAGAAATTGGTACCCCTCCCCACTTTTTAGACCAAAGTTACTCCCCTGGCTGTAATATCTTTTCCTTAAACCTTGAATCTACCCAAATTAAGAGTGTTCAACTCATCCAAAACTTACTTGCCCCAGCCGTCACCAGGACACCCAAGCATCACTAGGCCCTATAATAGGCGGACTTCTCAAGTTGTGTGATTACTTAGTTGTAAAAAATTTGAATTTAAGGTCCAAATACTTCTGGTGCCAGGCACCCACTGAACTTTCTCTCTGGGTGCATTCGCACCCAAGGCTCCCAAGGAGTCGGTGCCTATGCTCCCCGCTGTATAGGCCTACGGCCTACTTGCGATCATCCTAGTAATCTTTCGCGCATCCAACACCACTGTCTCAAGTTCTCCAACTTATCCAGCTACCGTAGGCCTATTGCACTCCCTCCTGAATTCCGCAACTTCTCAGTTCCTGCATCTACATGTGCAGCTCACCCACCATCATCTGCGTCAAGCTCCTGTATCTATCGCTCCTCGGGCTAGAATTCTTACTCTGATCTATAACGCCGCCACTTTCCAATCTCGTGCTAAACGACACCCGCCTTAGCAGCTCCTCTCCCTGGTCTTCTGGTAAGTGGTAATGGGACTTATATCTTCACTTTGTTATCTTTGCATGGCACCACGTAGCGCTCGTAAAGAAGTTGGTGCCCTGCGCTAGTCTGTATAATTTGGAGTTTACGATTATTATTATTATTATTATTATTATTATTATTATTATTATTATTATTATCATACGCGTAGACTCGGAGGGGGGCAGCCGGGTCACGTGACCCACCCTCATTAATTGAGATGGACTGTACACCAAATGCAACAAGTGTAGAATGAATAACCAACCCCCCCCCCCATATTTTGGACAAGTTTACGCCGGGGATTATTATTATTCAATTTGTAACGCGATTATTTAGGCCCTACGAAACGAAATGGGAAATTGCATCTAAAAAACAATGAAAGAGTTAAAGGAAGTTCTAATCAATCACGCTCAGAAAATTTAACATTTCGGATCCGAATGGCCCTACGGTCCGCCCTAATTAAATGACCCTGAATTTTAATTTTTTTATGGATCTGGTAGGGCGTGCGTGTAGTTATAAATAGCTGCAAAACTCCCGCCCGTTTGGCCGTTCAACCAACAAACTCCTACTCGAACAATAGTCGACCATTTTGGCGGGTTTTCTTAGATGCAGCAGAGGCCTAATTACTTAAGTTTTGTGTATAAAAAACTCTATATCTTAAGTCATTACTCATGGTAGGCCTACAGACTGTAGTAATCGAGGCCAGTAGAGACTTTAAACTAGGCACAGACCTACAATTTCGACTACAAAATTACACCCTATATTTTGGTACGCGCAAACAAGTCCCAGAAACGCGCGTCATTTATTCACTTGACCTATTTCGGGCGTCGCGTCTATCGACCTGCCAATAATTGCACTTTGTTCCAATAGCCTCCTGGACTGTATCCAATAGGCTGTGGCAAATCTGGTTCGAGGTGGTAAATCTAAGCTACCCACTGGTCGGTCTCCGATCTGGTTCGTGTCAGTTATTTCTGGGAAAGCCAGTTACAAGTCTGCATTCTAGGTCGGGTCAGATAATTCTGGGAAAGACGATGCAAGAGACGCCATTCGTGAAGTGAGAGGCATTCGAGTGAGTGGAGGAACTCCGAATAAGCCGAAATCGAGAGAGGACAAACTGCCGCCAAAACAGATTAGTTTTGAAACAAAACAGGACTCTGATCTGTCTACAGATCAGATATCGGTATTTTCTATTCATTTGCCAAGTGACAGAATTTAGTTTCAATGCCGGCCAGTGTGCTGATCGATCGGCCGACCCCCGAGGCAACGGGCAGTCTTCCTTCGGCAGGGTTCGGGCCCGGGGAGGTTGCTCCTCCGTCTGCGGTCCATCAGGAGGAGCCCAGGGGTGGGGACTCCTTCGCCCTGCAACTGGCCAATTTCGCCCGATCGACCACGAACGCCAACGTTTCTGAATACTCTACATCATCACAGGGAAAGCAACCGGCATTTGGGCCGATGGGTGCGGGTTCATCGCCTGTGCTGGGTCGTTGTGGTCCCCCAGTGACCATGCAACATCAGGGTCCTTCTTCGGCAGCAGCGATCACGAATCGTAAAAGTATGAACATGACGGAGTGTGTTCATGTCGCCAGCTCGGAACATGTCGCTGAGATTGTCGGCCGTCAAGGTAAGATCACAAAACCGCTTCTAATTTTATTGGTTCTACAAGGAAAGTTGTAAGATAAGAGCAAATCAGCCATGCGTTGATACCTTGCATGCCTCCTATCAAGCATACAACTTAAGAATTAAAAAAAATTGTATATTGGCTGTTTCATTGGCATGATTAATTTTTTCACGATCTTGGACTTTCCATAAGGATTTTGTCAGAGTCAAACATGTTATTAGTTGCGATTAGTGTTTGCATGTTGTACCATTTATATGTAATTACTGAGCACTGTGTAATCAATGTTTTCATTGATCGGTAAATTTAGTTTTTGAGTTTCATAATTAAACCTTTAGATGAGATCCATTTACAGTAGTTCTATATGTGGCATGGAATAAGTAAGCATTTGCATAATTAAATCTCACCTTAGAAAGTAGTAGAACAACAGAGTGTTAAAAAATATAGTCACTGACTTTACTTCGTATTTTGATCATGGACCACGATTACTCAGATGGGCCCAGAACTGCACTGCATAATGAATCAAGATCAGGGTGGACCTCCTATTTGCAGATTTGGACTAGCCATTTGTGTGCGACTGTGATTACAGTTCAAGTCACTTTACAGGTGTTCTCTAAGAGAGAATGAGAACATTGCTAATAGTGACATGTGACATATTCGTCAATATCATCATTACTGTGGTAATAGTTCACAAAACGTGTCAGCTGTCAAGATTTTTACTTTAAATCTCTTTTATCCTAACAGTTTGCCAAAATATTTGTCTCTTAACCAATAACTACAACTTGGCTGCAACAGTTTGGGAATGTTTGTTTTTGGCTTCATTTAATTCAGTAGGGGCGTAAATGTGTCTAAGGACAGTAGCATAAGCCTCCAACACTGGTTTGGCCTTTCGGGTCCGGGTATAAGATAGTTTGCATCTTACCTGCACCATACTACTCAATCAGTCTATCAAACGATTCAGTTTGATGCCAACAGTATTGAACTGTGGGGTTCCACATGGTTCTGTGCTAGGCCGACTTCTGTTTATACTATATACCACTCCACTTGGCTCACCTCTCAGTGAAAGCTCTCTAAACTACCATTTGTATGCTGATGGTACCCAGCTATTTCTTTCATTCCAATTGTTTCTTGTCTGATTCAGCCCTCTCCTTATTGAAATTTGCATGTAGCATGTTTTTAACTTCAGCTTGCGTAGAGAGTTTTGACAGTACTGGAATTTTATGCATCTTCTGGGTCCACACCTATGACACTATGATTGGGGATCTTATCTATATTATGTGTAAGACTGTTAAAGTGACCAAGTAGAAACTGATGTATAGTAGCTGTATATGAATAGGCTCGTGAATACGCTGGTGCCCTGCGCTTGGCTTTTGAGTGGCACTTTAGAAGTTTTGAAATTACGATTACGATTATTCTTTTCCATAATATGGACTGCATTCTGAAAAGCTTCAGTCTTAGATCTTGTGTCTTCATCTTGGTCTTGATGCCCTACTGCCTGAATCTTGTCATGGGGTCTCGAATTGTTAATTCTTGAATCTAACACCGGCATATAGTTACTTATTTTAGATTTATTTAGTCAATAAACATTTGCCTTGACAGATTTTTAATGAGCCGTTATGCTTTGCATTTATAATAATTGGCTACAATAATTTAGTGAACGAGTTCTCAAATTTCTCAATCTACAGTTACTTTATTTCCCAAGCAGTAATTACCAAACGTGATTCATAAGATTCCCAGCATGGCAAAATGGGTATCTGCTTGTTCCCGCTGCACAATGCAGTCATTCAACCAGCTCTATGTACCACGAGATTGCTATTGACTGACCCAAGCACACTGAAAATTAGAGTAATTTGTTAGCTGAAGCACAGCACATTTACGCTGCTTATATTTGCCAACGGAAAATACAAAAGCCTAGCCAAAATGACCATCTCACATTTGGTCGATATTTTTCTCACGTTCAGCCAGTAGTCTGTATCCTAGTTCCAACGGCCACTGCTACAGCCTTAGGAAGTAGATGGCAAGCCTGTCGCTTGTCATTAATAATGTAACCAATACAACTGGTAATAAACCAGCATCATGCAACTATCAGTAACTAGCCTCATCTGTATTGTCAAACAGGGATGCTTGTTGCTTCCGTCAGGTTCCAATAAAGCATTTTCAATTGCCATAGAAATGCAACACTGTCCGACAAAAGGACCGACATGCTGGTCAAAATTTTATACAAGGAATGTTTAACAATAAAAATGCAATTTCTGCAGCAGACAATAGATTTCCACAAGTAGGAAGGTCATAATCCTACTTGCCCTGCAGTTCTTTTAGAGGAAAATGTACTTAATGTAGCAAAATATTTGTTATTCAGTGTTTAATTATTAAATATGTTTAGGCAAAATAACTTATTTGACTGACAAAATTTTCCAGCCACATTGTCCTAAATCCCAAATTAACAAACAACAAATAATTCCTAGACAAAGATGCCACCGACAGCTGATCAGATGTTGAATGCTTACATGCTTTATGTTTTAGTAGTTCTCCCATTATCCGTATTTTTATTTTCCCTGTGTTCGTTGGGTGACCCGATATTCTGTTGGTAATAACGTACCTTGATGAATTGTTTGGTTCTTCAGTGACGTTTTGTCAACTGTCATTTATCTAATCTGCAAATTACTGCACAGAAATGTCAATTTGAGGTGCAGTTAGTCAGTCACCAAGTGAAATGCAGAACTTTAGATATCTAGATGTTTGAAAGCCAGTGAGAAATAATGAGTGTTAGGCATCTCTTGAAGGAAGAACTTGTAGAGTTGGAGCATCAGACAAACATTGTAATGTAATGTAAATCTCTGAATTTGCACAACACAAGCCACACCAGGAAGACCAGCCTATTGACTGGGGCTATATCAAATCAATTTAGTAATAGCCAGGTTGTTTGGTCTGTTATGATGCCAAGTCAGAATCTGGTGGGTTTGATAGTTTGTTCCATTCCTTAGGGGCAGCAACATGAAATGCATGAGAGCACATCACATGTTCAGGGCTCAGCCAAAAGACTCACAATCAAAGATCACTAAGGAGATGTTTGTGATAATTGCATGCCATTTCTGTCATTTTTTTCTATCAGAATTTTAAATTGTGAATGAAAAATTAATTGCTTAAGGTTTTTATGGGACATTTTAGTACTAATATCAATTAAAACACAAATTAAACCAAAAACTGGCTGTTGCTTGCTGATTTCAACTAACTTGTGATAAGCAGAATTAAAGAAATGAGTTATTGTCATAGTAGAGCTGAACATGTGGCATCGATATGAGCACTGGCAAGAAAGACCTAGTTGAGCAGTTCTGGTGCGATTGAAGTTCCAACTTCTGAGTGACCCATTCTTACCCATGCAGTGAAAGAAACCAAGACAGTTTGCATAATATTTACTTTCACCTCTTGTTCAATGCAGAACAAGAGTTTAGCTTCAAGAGTTCAAGATATGACATTAAGACAAAGTAGATTTCCACGACCAAGAATGAGACTGAAGACAAAACCCGTCTCGAGACCAAAACTGAACGTAGAGACCATACGCACTGGTCTTAACAGTATTTAGGATTAGCTTTTATTTCCTTTTAAATTGGGATATACCACATGGTTAGAATATTTTTAATGATTTTGTTGTCATGTTTTATGTTAAGGAGTTTGGTTGACTACAGAAGTAGCATCACATTTTAAAAATCATGTGTCCATATTTAGACGGGTTTTGCTGTCTTGTATACCCTGAGTAATGCAAAACTTTATATTGTAATTGACAAGTTTATTTATTTTCTTAAAATGTTCTTGATTCGAGTGAATTCCATTATTTGGTTTTGTTTGATCTTTTACACTTTAGATACACATGGTGTAGTAAATATAGAAAATTTAACTTTTCATATCTTTCTTTCTGTCATGCAGTAACATTAACATTGGTTACCTTTAGGATCCAAAATAAAAGCTCTGCGAGCCAAGACCAACACTTACATCAAAACACCAGTGCGAGGCGAGGAACCGGTGTTCGTGGTGACTGGTAGAAAGGAAGATGTTGCAGCGGCAAAGAAGGAGATTTTATCCATAGCCGAACATTTCAGCCAAATTCGAGCAGGCCGGCTTAACAATAACGCCGCAGGAAATCGAACAAGTTCAGCGCTAGGACATCTTAACACGGACATTCCAGGTCATGTGACGATCCACGTGCGTGTGCCATATCGTGTGGTGGGGCTTGTGGTTGGCCCAAAGGGTGCCACAATCAAACGTATCCAGCAAGACTCGCAGACGTACATTGTAACTCCAAGTCGGGACCGTGAGCCAATCTTTGAAGTGACTGGGCTGAGTGAGAACGTGGAAAAGGCACGTTGTGAAATAGAGAGCTACATTGCCCTGCGAACAGGAACAGGACTTTCAGAAACTGGCCTTAACAGCAGCAATAATACAGCAACAATGTTCCGGCCTTTTAGCCGAAACAGTGGGCTCCTAGAGGACTTGCCAGGGAAGGACGTCAACACCCAGTTACTGCTTGGGTCGGTTTTCAAGCCCTCATCATGCAGCACCATGACCTCGTCTGCTCTAGCATCATTCAACAACACACTTAATCTGAGCATGGCAGCCAAGAACCACCCACTGGCCGAGAACGGTGCTGAACAGTGCGGAGGATTGTACCAGGGTCTGCTCACAGCCAACAAGAAACTTGATGGTGTGATGCCAAACTTTGTGAACACAACCAGCTTGCAGAACGAGTTTGGTGTATACAACTCGAGTAAGGCATTTGAGAAGTTAGTGTCGCCTTACTGCAATAACAACTTGTTGGCGAACGATTTCTGGTCGCAGGTGAACAATCTGGAGACTCCGCTGCTGCTTGACGGTCTTACTTCGTTCTTCCCGTCTGCTGAGGAAATAGCAGCTCTGCAGAATGAGCCGCTCATGGGTGACTGCAATGCACGCACACTCGACAGCCTGAATTTCACTTCTTCTCTCAATCTCTTCGGTAACTGTAATGGTGACATCGATAAGAGCGGCAACGACAAGAACTTCTGTGGTCAGCTGTTGGTGAACAGTGGCGCTCCTGCCTACGTTGCAACAGTTCACTCCGGTTCTGTCGGAAGTGCTTCCAACAGCCCCTCTGTCAGTCCCACTGACTCCGTGGGCTCACCGGGCCAACGCCGACGTCGGTGCTTCGTCTGCAGCGATGGTGATGTCGTGGCAGCACTGGTTCCCTGTGGCCACAATCTGTTCTGTATGGAATGCGCTCAGGCAGTTCTGGAAAGAACAGATCAGCTCGAAAGACGCTGCCCCGTCTGTCAGCAAATGGCATCACTTGCTGTACGTATCCTGTCCTAAACATTTCCTAAACATCGACACAGATTTTGTTTACTCCAGTGTTACTTCTTGATATGAGCCTATTATTATTGCAGTCACTGTCCCCAATGCATAAAGCAATATCTCTTTCGTGTGCTTTGATAGTCAAGTTCAAACCATAGTCAGAATTGAATGCTTGAAGTTTGTGTTCCAGAACATTGTTGTTAGACAATGTTTCTTTGAAGATGGCGTGTGTTTGTGTGGTTTGTGGCCTGTTGTAATGACGTTTGCCCTTGCAGTGCATAGCTGCATGTATCAGTTGCTTTCTTTTTGAAACCTGTGGTACCTACTAGTGATGGTTTTAGCCTTTGACATCTATGCAGTGTAGCAGACGTAGTACAGTTCAGCACTTTATCAGTTGTCTCTTAATGAAAACATTTCTGTAGGTTTTCTAATTGTCACAGCTTTGAATATTCCTACGTGCATTTATTTCTATCTTCTCTTCATTTAAGGTCCAGTCATTTAGACTCAAATTGCTTTTGAATGAAAGAGTAATGTTTAAATGGTGATAATATGTTTGATCTGTGTGGTTGAAGTTCAACTGGCTGGCCTGGATTCAGTTAGCATTTGCTGGTTTTCATTTTAACTCAGTCATTTGTTCTGCAGTCTTGAACATGTAAGGAAGGCTAGTCCAGTTGTTGAACTATTGTCATAATGTTTTCAGCATCATTTTAGTTAAGTGAAGTTTAGAACAAGGTAAAATTATAGTACAGAATATGGATTTGCCCTTCTGGCAACATTGTTCTGTATCTATTCCCTGAAGTTACAGAAATCAATGGGTAATGTAATGCAAACAGTTAGCACTTGACAATTACCCTGTAGTACTGTTTGTAATTGAACCATTCCTCTTTGGGCATTTATATTTGAATGCATGTCAAGCGATAAGATTTGTGTTCAAATATGTAATGACGTGGCAGTCAATAACTTAAAGAGAAGAAATCTGACTTGTCACGATTTCGTTAAGCAGACATCTACAAGTATAGCTTTGCTGTGAGATCGTTCTTGGTATTAATAGTCCAACATGCATCAGTTCGGTTGCTAACAGTTCGGTTGTCTCTGGATATAGATGTTGCATAAATTCAGTGCAACAACTGCTTTAGTCTAATAAGGTCATTTGGTGTCTTGCCTGTGGATGGAAAGTGATAGTCAATACTGCGTAGTCTGTAGTCATGCAGATTCTGATCGTGTGACTACTGAGTTTTGTTAGTGTTGGCTCTTGCAGCTGTAAGGTAATTACTCTGCTTTAATTAAATATTTCAAGATTTCTCCCCATTCCTTTGTTGCAAACCTGTTTTCTGTTAAATTTAATGCATACTTAACATTTCCCGGCGTCTTCGAAGATGCATTTTTTATGAGGCTGTCGTGATCTTAAGACACATCAAATGCCAACAACTTGCTAATTAGATTGCAAGTTGCGCCCAGCAGGCTATATGTTCTGTGCCAAGCCTTAAGCCCCAGCTGATCATTATCGCAGACATGGCTCTTTAGGGTAAAAGCTATGTCTTACAGGTTTATGCAGGGTTTTATTGAGCTACTGGTATTGTGGCTTGCTGTGGCAGAAGACTTTCATCGACAAAAGGAGCTGTGTTGACTCAGTTTGAGTATACAATAAGTCTTGGCAACTGTCGATGGCTGAAATTCTTTGGCTTCTTCTCCCGTTGATAAGTTTTATGTCATTGTTTTGTGTGCTTCATTGGATTTGTACTGTGGTGTCTGTTTTATACGTCACTGTTTGTTTTATCTCTCTCTGCTGTGCAAGAGGAGTCTTGCATTCTCTTGCATTTATTTTTAACAGTTTTCTGGAATGTTCAGAGCCACCCGCTGTTATCTGTTTTCGAGAGAGAATGGAGCAAGAATCTGACACTTTAAGGTACTGGAATTAAGACAGGAGGGAAATAGCTTTGGGCTTTGCAAACCATTGCACACTGTAGAGTTATTTTGCCCAACGACCACCATGGTATGCAGTGGTGCTTGGACTAGATGCGACTTGCTAAACTAATGGAAGTAATGATTTCCACTTAGCAAGAGGGCAGCTGTTTGACCACATGAACTCTCTCTGGCAGATTAAATCATAGGATTTGGCTTATCTGGAATTACAATTCTTCTCTCCACACAGTTACGACTTTGGAGGTGCTGTGTGAGCTCTACTCTTGAGTACCTGCTTCAGTTTTTGCTGTTATCTTCCACCGTGTTGGCTTTGGTCGAGCTAGTTGTTTTTGCTTTGCGTGGGGGTTTTATCATTGAACTTGTCTAACTGCGCAAAAAGACGAGTCACTGCCGATGGGAAACCATTCAACCAAGTACTTGTAATGGAATTCTAGGAATGTTGTTGGCTTAACGTCTCATTACATGTGAATTTGGCTTCTCCTGGCCGGAAGGAATTGGCCTCAAAGCTGATACTGGCTCTTTCAGCATCCTTTCTGCTTTCCAGTTGGTTGTCCTAAAATCTCTTCTAACTATCAGGTTTTTTATTTGCTATGCTTCAAAAGATGCGTGCTGGAATTGTTGGTGGGTGGCTTTCTGATAAGGCAACATGCCTCGAAGGTAGAAACAGTGCTATTTGTGTTGTATGGTTGGGTCAGGTCTTGTGGTTCAACAACTTAATGGTTGTAACCGTACTTGATTTTAGATATATATATATATATATATTATTAGCAACCATATAGCATTCCCTCAGAGGCTAGCCAGTCAGGTCCTGTCTGTACATACCTTGAACAATAACAGCAGTCCAACCAAGAACTATTTTAAGCTGTGATATGTGGTATTTGCAAAAACTAAGCATGTAGACAGTAATTCGAAGTACATGCATTGCCAATTTCAGCATTCAGAATAAGTTTATTTACTTAATTGTGTGAAAAAAATAAATATTCAATAATAATTACCTTTGTCCAGTTTCAAGACCTAATTATGAGGGCAGTTGATAAGTTTTCTCCTCCCGGTAAGGCTGCCAGCCACAGCTATATAATTATATTTATGGCTACACAAGAACTGCCTTCGAAATTGTTAAATTATCAGTGCAGACTGATAACTTTGTAGCCTAGAGTGTGATCTAAGTGAAGCATTGCCTTGGACAAAATACTTGAATAAGATAATCTGAGTTTATGAATGTCTTTTCACCCTTCCATATATCCTTTTATGAAACCTTGGCTAGTAACTTAAGTCCACTTTACAGTAAACAACCTAGGCTTATCAGCAAGAGTGAGCCAAGCTATGCCTGTGGCTAGTTCCCGACTTGTAAATGGGAGTGATTACTGTACGGGTTCATTTAGACAGATTATGTAAAGTCATAAAAGGCATGTCTCGAGATAAAATACAGCCACTGCCAGTGTTAAATAGAGAGTCTTGTTGCTCCAGTTATATCTGGTATCACAGGAAGCGAAAAAGGTAGGACAAAGAATTCAGCATTTTGATCAATGATGATTCTTTAGCAGTCTGACTGTACTCTTCTGTCATCTCTGAAGCGTACAGAATTGAGCTCACTGACTGAGCTATGAAGACGTTCTTTAAATCCTTTTCTGTTGTGCTTGTGTGGTCTCTGTACCAGCCTCATATCTGCTCTTTGGTGTAGCCTGCTCTGGCTGTGCAGGCTTCAGGGTGTTAAATGTTGGCATATTGCTAAGGTTTGTTTTTCTCATTCTCTTGTAAATGCTTTTTGGAATTTCGACGCCTTTATCAAACATGCCTCACCTGGTGCAGTCCAATCCTCAGACATACCCAATGTGGCGTAACCTGGTTCTTATCAGACCAGCTCCGGAATACTGCACCTGGTATTTTGTATCCCAATTATTCCTTCTGTTAGGGCCATGAAATTCCCTGTCTTCTTTCGTACTCTGTTCAGCCTGCAAGACTGCAATGTGTGGACTTGCCCTTGTAGTCACTCCATCAGCAACTAGACTTGGTGTGATAACAACTGATAACATTCTTGCGATATGCACCAAACGATGAAAATGATCCCGTTAGTTGCCAGCTCTTGCTCGTCTGACGTTTCCTGTGGCATCTTGTCTGTCGGAGACAAGTCTGCATCTTACCGATTCCCAGAATTCCGAGTCTTGCATGTTAAGTACTTTGACTGTTGGTAATCTTCATCATGTTTTAATGCTCATTGTTCGTCCCCATCTTGTTGCAGTTAAGTATAAATATTATTATACAGCTGGTAATACCAATTACTGGTGGTTGTATTATCAAATTATTGTAATTATCACTATTATTTTCTTATTTCAGAAATACCAGGTTTAATCAGTATAGATTCTGTCTATAACACAGGAAGATTTTTAGCCAGCAGCAGATTCCATCAGCTCATGGAAATACCCTGTTAATACCAATATTATTCCTGCACCACTGGAGTATTATACAGGAAGTGATACCTATTTCTTATAACTTTTGTATTTGCAGTTATCCTTTCGGGCATGCTAATGTATAAATGCAAAACCACCTGAATAAATCATATAAATATTTTATATTATGTTGGCGTATTTAGTGCTGTCCCAGATAACATATATGTATAACATAAATTTCTATTATACTGGTGCCATGACGTTTTCATGGAATTTTGCAGCTTAAAAAATCTGGCTCAGAGCACTCAGCGGTAACGTTGTTTTAGCCACGTATGGAGATTGCTGCTTATATTGTGATGGCAAAATAGCATGAATGTTTAGCTAAATGAATAGTTAATGATATGTAGTACAAACAAGAGATCTCACAGAAGCATATACTATTAAACTATCAATATGGAGAGTTTATCACTTATTTTTCTTTAAAAAAAATATATCACAAAATTGACCTATGAAATGCATCAACACAATAAAGATCAACATTCACCAGCATCCATATTTTTGCAGTTTTGTTATTGAATATATTGCTGAATCTATTCCAGCGGATGCCCAGATAATTTTTATGCTGCTTGAAAAGTCAGAAATTTAGCCTTGTTACCTGCTTAGCAAGAAAGCCCTGCTGATACATTTGCCATGGTATACATTGTACAAGGTTTTCCTAATATCATTTGCTTCCTGAACATAGAATAACAATATGCACAATGTTGCAACATTTGAATTACTGTCAATAATTTGCTGTTTGCTGAAATTATTTTTCGACATGCTGGAAATGACGTGCATTGAATTGAGTGACAGCAAAGCCTAGATTAGCACAGATTTTACGAAGAGCTCAACGTAGAAACCTGAAACAGTTGAATCGATTCTGAGCTTGCCTCTGCAGTTCAGCAGAGTAAAGCACAGTTGTGCAGTGGTTGTTTAAAACTAGAGTATGTTCTCGTCATTGGCATTTTTTTCCTACGGTTTGCACAAGCACGTGCTCATTTTCTTTGGAAGTCAGTTGTCAGTCTCCGAGTTTTTCGCCTGCGCTCTGTGTACAAGTATTTTTACTGCAACTTTTTGAAGTTATTTTCTAAATAAAAGTGTCATAGCATGAGAAGAATTATAATAGCTGCATATGCTTCTAGCTGTGTTTGCAAAACATTGTATAGTATTTTTGTGAATATAATGACAAACTTTCAGATATTTCCTCTGTTTCTTATTTTGACGAAAGTTTGAACCCTGAAAGATGCTTACTGAAATATTGAATTTTAAGTTTAAGTTTACTTCACAAATACTGTGCGGAGTGAAACACTAGCAGAGACTGTTATTTTCAGAGGTTTTAGTTATTGAGAAACTAGAGTGATAGAAGATAGTTATCGAATAATTTTTTACACAAATCAAAATTCACGCCATCGGTAAATGTGACAAAAAGAGAGTTTACTAAATGCAATTATGAGGTTTTATTGCTGAAATTGTTTTCATGAAATTTCCTGTTTGGAAATTTAAAAAATCAATTGTATGTCTATACATTGCCTGTTTAATCATTTGATATGATCACAATGTTGTGGCTCAGCATTAATTCTTGTTGTTCCATGTTGCTGAAGAAATCTTCAGGGTGTGGTAAACAAAAAAATCAGTTGACTGTTAACAGTTTAATAAGTAAGTGCATTTTAGGTGTGATGTGATGTTTTATGCACAGGTTTCTTGGTTTTGTACGTAATGAATAGAGTTTTCTTAATGTAGTTTTTGTGGGTTATGATTCCATATCTTAGTGAATCTGTAAATACAGTCGAAACTTGCTTGGTTTGTTTTCATCTAGTTGTTAAGCAATACATGTTTTGAGGTTAAACTTTTTCAAATAGATTAAGATTTGAGATAGTTAATTTAGCGTTTATGTTACACTTTTTGTTACTTTGATCTGCAAGCAGTGAGAGGCACGTTTGGCTATTGCTGAAATATGTTATTTGCGCATTAAGTTGAAATTTTGTGCTTTCGAATTATGACTTTATTTCAAAGTTGGCCAAGTGGCACTTCACTCACGAAATCATATGGCACAGCCAATCAAGACTGGTGCAAGGTGAAGCGTTCACAAATGGTCTTGTATTGAGAGCGTAAGCAATTTTTTGTACGTACTTGTTTCTGTTTTTCTTTTCGAATAGATGGCGGTAAGGTTTGTATTTGAATGAACAGTTATGTAATTAAGGTTCAATGCTGTTTATTATTTTTATACTTGAAGACTCTTGTAGTAATTGATATTCTTGTATTTGTTATTCAAAATTGTTTGCATTGCTCGCATGACTAGCATGAGAAATTATTAAACGTTAATGTTGAGGCAGTGTTTGTACACTGTAACCACCCAGTGTTGCCTAAAGTTATTTGTGAAGCTGGAGTAATTGGTGTAATTTGCTGTTCTGTTTGCCGTATGCTATAGATCATAGAGTACTGTTTTATTTATTTTTTTAACAGTGTAGCTCTTTATTTTTAGTTGTACATTTCAGTTTCGTGGAAAGTTTTGACATCTGTTAGAAATGGCATTGTCAGTGTATTTGTTTAAAGTGCAACTCTAAAATGCAAGATGTTGCAACGCGTTGAATGTGAATGGATTTGTTCTTTGCATTTGTGCCGCTCTAGTGAATTACATGTACTGTGATCACAATTATCTGTGTGCTTGCACTTGTGCAATTATGTGTGTAGCCCGTACTAATTTTCTCATTAGTGGACGAATGCCATCGATGAATTACAGTTTCTCTAAGTCTGTCTTGCACGATTTCTGGGGAGTTCAATCTTCCTGCAGCATTTAAATTGGTATTTGTACTAAGCTTCCTGCCTTACAGACTGTTCTATCTTCTGTGTGTGCTGCAAGCCCAGTAGAGTCAAATACTGCAGACATACCTGAACTAAATCTGTTTTGATTTGATGTGTTCTCAATCTCAATATAGAATAGTGCAATGCATGTTTTGTTTCTTTTTAAGTACTAGATTTCTGTCTGCGAATTGAACCTAACCACTTTAACTACATTGAAAAAGCACATGCGGAATGTTGCTTATACAGGAATATCGAAGCGAAACTCTGCCTCGACGCTTGTAATGATGTACTGTGAATATATTTTAAAGTTTCTTTTTGAATCTTTTGTTTACTTTTGATCCTTTGCACTTTTTTGTATTCAGCTAGATCTATTTATTTTTGTTTTCGATTTGAAAGAACTTTTCTTCATCGTTGTTTGCTTGATTTGACCAGTTTTTCAAAGTGATAGTTTTTCCAGCATGAATCTTTAAACTATTATAGTTTTTCTGCTTGTTTTCAACGATCTCAAAGCTGGTCGTAACTGTGAACCAGAATTTGTAATATTCTTTCCGTTTCATGTATTGCTTCAGGTCTGATCTGAATTAAAATGCCTGCTATGGAATAGGAAGTTTAGGAATTTATTAGACTTATTGTCATTTTAAACTTTCAAACTACTTCTTATTTTGATAGATTTTATTTTGTAAATATTTTACTGCAGTTATCAAAATTTAGTACCAGAGCAATGGATTTTAGCAATAATCATACAGTTGCCTCAGGCATGCTCTTGATCATTATCAAGTTGTACCATAGAATTAAATTCTCAAAATCTGCACATGAAGCCGCAAATCATTGCACGCGTCGACTTACAACATGCAGTATTGTTACATGCAATTTGTAGCAAGTGATGAGAGTGAAAATATTTTTGTACCCGTTTCAAAGTTGTACATGTAGATGACTCAGCATGAATCAGCTGTTTCTGGATATGGAATTAGAGACAGGTTTTTCCTGCTGATTTGCATCCAAAGATTTGTCTCAGTTGATCTCTCGGCTCACTTCATACGTGCCATGCGTGTATGGTGCATGTATGCACAGTATATAAATGCGTATGTGTATTATACTAGTGTGCTTGTGTGTGAGGGAGATTTAGTTCTTAGGCATGGTAATCCAAAGCAATGTATTTGATGAGATTAATGTTTTTGCTGTATTCTACAGGCACATTTCATTTAAAATCTTCAGAAACTCTAGTGGTGATGAAACTAGTACTTGTTTGCTTCACAGATATCTTCTGAATTATGGTGTAATTTTGAGAATTCTGTTTATGCTGTATTGATTAGTATATGGCTAATGAAAAATTGCATAGAATTCATACTGGATTTTACTTTGGTGGGTGTTTTGCAGTGCATTTTCATTGTCATGAGGGGTTGCACCAAACCTCCCAACGTGCCCATTTGAATTTATACATTTAAAACATGAGAATTAAAATTTGTTTTTTATGGAATTGAGCTGCAGTGCTTTGTGTTGTAGTTATTCAATTTGTAAATAAGAATAGCTTCTGAATGTTGATAAATTATAAGTATCTCAACTTTTATTTTACATGTTACAATCTATACATGGCATCTTTTGCAGTGATTTTATGAACTAGTCTGAACTTTGAAGATACGATTTTGGTTTCTCGATTTTGCAAGATAATTCTGTGACCATGTGATGACTAAATCTTAGTTTCGGAAATAAATTAAATTGTTTTGGTTTTAGATGTAAAACTATTAATATTTTGGGTTTATATCAATATTGCACTTGGAGTTCAATATTTGGAAAGGAAGAAAAATGTTTAGGATATCACAACAACAACATTTGTCCTGTAATTCTTGAGTGCTTCCTTAAGCCAGGGCAATGCTGGTACTTAGTTCATTCGTTTATTCAAAAAATCACTGGAACTGTTAGGTTCCAAGTGAAAGAAATTTGTGAGCAGGTGTAACTGACTTGTACTGTAAATTTGTTTTGGGGATAACAGTGCAAATCTCGTACTAGTAGTTGGTTGCTTGACTTTCTAAATCCAGCCACAGTGTATCTATGATCATATGCCATTTGGAAATGTGCAATCCATTTGAACCGTTATATTTTGATATACTTATCACAGCAATGTACTTTATCTGCGTTGAAAAGACAAGCAACTGAAGTATTCCGTTTATTTTATTAGGTTTTAGCTGTCACCTTTGAAGCAGCAATCTGTTTTTAGTTTATTTCAAGGGGTAATGATAGATAAAACATTATTTTCTCAACTGCTTGACACATTTGTGTAGTTTTGTTTTGGTAAGATGTAGCACGCATCTGCGAGAAGAACATAGTTTGAGGATAAACTTTAACCGTATATTAAAATCAATGTTCGTTCTTTGGTCATATATATGCAAGTTGTTGTAGTTCTTATGATAAGATTAATTACAATTCTATTTTCAGTGTTTTATTCAATAAATGTTTGCAAAACTTGTTTTGTTTATTAATAAATAGCGAAAGAGATGCAAATGTGCAACAGTATCTATTTAACCTGCCGAAATGAGATATTCTGTGCTTCTTTGATAGGACTAAGGAAGTGTAAGCTTTCGTTTATGGCTGTATATTGCGGGAAGAAAGCCTGAGCTTGGAACTACGTGTGATTGCCTGGCCATGCAGACGTTGAGAGATCGTCTGATGGTTTTGTCTGGTCATGCAGACACTGAAAGATTGTCAGTTTTGCCCGGTCATGTAGACATTGAGAGATGGCGAGACAGTTTTGCCCGGTCATGTAGACTACTAGACATTGAGAGATGGCGAGACAGTTTTGCCAGGTCATGTAGACATTGAGAGATGGTGAGACAGTTTTGCCTGGTCATGCAGACATTGAGAGATGGTCAGACAGTTTTGCCTTGTCATGCAGACATTGAGAGATGGTTAGACAGTTTTGCCTGGTCATGCAGACATTGAGAGATGGTCAGACAGTTTTGCCTTGTCATGCAGACATTGAGAGATGGTCAGACAGTTTTGCCTGGTCATGCAGACATTTAGAGATGGTCAGACAGTTTTGCCTGGCCATGTAGACATTGAGAGATGGTGAGACAGTTTTGCCTGGCCATGTAGACATTCAGAGATTGTCAGACAGTTTTGCCTGGTCATGCAGACATTGAGAGATGATCAGACAGTTTTGCCTGGTCATGCAGACATTGAGAGATGGTCAGACATTTTTGCCTGGTCATGCAGACGTTGAGAGATTGTCAGACAGTTTTGCCTGGTCATGCAGACATTTAGACATGGTCAGACAGTTTTGCCTGGTCATGCAGACATTGAGAGATGGTTAGACAGTTTTGTCTGGTCATGCAGACATTGAGAGATTGTCAGACAGTTTTGCCTGGTCATGCAGACGTTGAGAGATTGTCAGACAGTTTTGCCTGGTCATGCAGACATTTAGACATGGTCAGACAGTTTTGCCTTGTCGTGTAGACATTGAGAGATGGTCAGACATTTTTGCCTGGTCATGCAGACGTTGAGAGATTGTCAGACAGTTTTGCCTGGTCATGCAGACATTTAGACATGGTCAGACAGTTTTGCCTGGTCATGCAGACATTGAGAGATGGTTAGACAGTTTTGTCTGGTCATGCAGACATTGAGAGATGGTCAGACAGTTTTGTCTGGTCATGCAGACATTGAGAGATGGTCAGACAGTTTTGCCTGGTCATGCAGACATTGAGAGATGGTTAGACAGTTTTGCCTGGTCATGCAGACATTGAGAGATGGTCAGACAGTTTTGCCTGGTCATGCAGACATTGAGAGATGGTTAGACAGTTTTGTCTGGTCATGTAGACATTGAGAGGTGGTCAGACAGTTTTGCCTGGTCATGCAGACATTGAGAGATGGTTAGACAGTTTTGCCTGGTCATGCAGACATTGAGAGATGGTCAGACAGTTTTGCCTGGTGATGCAGATATTGAGAGATTGTCAGTTTTGCCAGGCTATGTAGACATTGAGAGATTGTCAGATTCATTTGCACAATCCTGGAAGGGCTGCACCCATGAGATTATCCAGCAAGACCTTGGGTGTAGTGCATATTTACTATACAGGACCATTTCATGGAAAAATGTTTCTCATTATAGTGAATGCATACAGGAAATGGATTGGTATCCACATCCACACCTCTTTAACCTCAAAGGCGAACATCAAGAGTTTGGTGCAGGAGTTTTCCACTCACGGCTTGGCTGAGCAGCAAGTGATGAGATCCATACATTTATCAGCCAAAATGGACTCCAGATATTGATGGCATCATTTCACACGTGTATTCTGGGCACCGTTTCACATGTGTATTCTGGACACCGTTCTGGGCACCATTTCACATGTGTATTCTGGGCACCGTTTAACATGGACAGTAAATCGAAAAGACAATTTTGAATTCTGGCATTCTGGACTGAATGAGGCAGTGGGTATGGACCGTATGGTTGGTACTGCAACACCCAACAGGTGGTCTCAAGACACCTATGAGTACTTGTGCACTCCTCAGGCCGACCACAGTATAGCCTGCTGCACATTTGTTTAGGAAGTGAATGAGGCATTCCACCCAAACTTCAGTAGATTTTTATTTTCTGTTAATTAGATTTTTTAAATGTTGAAGATTAAATGTACATAAACATTTAACATTAACCCTTTAACCTTGTGGGAAGTAATGTATCTAGTTATATGATCCATGGTTGGAATCTGCCATCTTGTCTGACTCAGACAACTGTCCTTGAAGTTGGTCTGTTTGGCAAAAATAAATGTCTTCAAGGAATTCTTGCAACGCCGGCGGGTAGGCGCAGTGTTGATGACGACTTCGAAGGTCTGCTACGGCACAAAATGCTCCCCTCGTAGCAGAAGGATGCCAGGTCATCATAATGTCTGTCTGGGGAGCTGTTAACACTGAATTGCACTCAGACGAACACTTCTAAATTATTCACAGGTGTATGCATGTATACACGTCTCGACTGTA
Organism: Allolobophora icterica; assembly: GCA_963556255.1. Lineage (NCBI taxonomy): Eukaryota > Metazoa > Annelida > Clitellata > Crassiclitellata > Lumbricidae > Allolobophora > Allolobophora icterica. The sequence continues at coordinate 20,747,716 of OY744608.1, forward strand.
CTACGTGGATGGAAAACGACGTGCGCAGACGAGGGCTCTGCACCATCTATGCCCTGCACAGCCAAGCAGGAACAGTGGGCGCTTGCAATGGAGATGGAGCCGAGTCGTATAGTCGGCGTCCGTTCGTTATTGGAACCTGCCTAAAATATTGGCGCGTTTAGCGGCCGCGGTAGGCCTACTTGATGAATCACGCTTCATCATCTGGAACATCATTCGCTTCATGAAACCATTTCAAGCTCTCCAAATCATGAAGCTTCCATCTTCCCTTTATGCGCTCTAAATGCGCTTTAAACAGTAACCGCATGCCGTATGAACTTAAAGCATTTCCACTGTGGCCTGAATACAGCTAATATCAACCGGACACTTGACTACCAACCATAAAAGCCACACTTATTGGCTGTGCAAGATAAAAGTAGATGTATTCAGGAAGTGACTTTTAGAGAATAGCGCAACCTTCTCTCACTATGGTTTACCATATACTAATATAACTGTACTAGAGTACTTACCCGTCATAATGACGGAGAGGGATAAAGGGATGGAGGGAAGGAGTGAGAGAGAGGGAGAGGTATGGCGGGAGGAGGGAGGGAGAGACAGACTTCTAACCGCTGTTTGCGTGTGAATAGAGTTCTTGCATTGGACGTGACCAATTGATGCTTTACCCTCAACCTGCCGTCAGTGAAATGGAGGGAGAGGTAGAGGTAGGGCGGGAGTTAATTTCGGGCGCCTAAGGCCGGTCGCTGCCGCCCTTCGAAGCATACTCCGCTCCGCTGTTATGCGGAGAGTACGGGTTCGAGCCTCGCCCGGCTACGGCCACTGAAGCAGCATATGCGACTCCAGTTGCCGCCGCCCCTTTGTGGCTGCAGTCGATGCGAAGCAGCATGAGTCACAGCGTTATTTGACGACAGACAGATGTACACACAGCGCTGGAGAACTATATAACAGGATTGACATCCAAGATCCAGGGTTGAGATGCATACGCTAGTCACCGTTCTTCTCCCACATATCCTTGTGGATTGTTTCCTGCACAATAAGTGGACTGCATTCCCACTATGTCTGTTGGGTTACCTTCAGAGGGCAACCTTCTTTCGGTGCTTGTGTGAGGTACTCAAAAGGCGCTATATTAAGTGTTTTGATACATACATACATACATACATACATACATACATACATACATACATACATATATACATACATACATACATGCATACATATACACATTCATGCATACATACATTAGGGTGTGTCTATAATTTGAAGTTTCAAAATTAATATCGGCCAGTTTGTTTTTGTGTTCCACCTTGAGAAACATTAACATTTGCCAAATTAGATGAAAATCAAAAGAGATTTAGAACTGGCGCAAAGCCCGGGAAAAATTACCACTTAGAAAACAATGTCATACATTGTAATTCTCGAAGATCCAAACAATTTCAACACGTAAACATAAAAAATAAGGCAAAAGCAAACCAAGAACCTTCAGTTATTTGTCATTACCTAGTCCCTTTAGTGCTTTTGGGAATCTATTTCGATGGTATTCAACCATTTGAAGAACAAATTGTTTCTATTCCTCATTTCCGGGACTTGGGAGTCATCCTGGACCAGGAACTTGCTTTCACACAGCACATAAATCTTCTCTCCCGCAGTTGCTATTACCAGCTCCGGCAACTCAAGGTGATCTCCCGTTCTTTGTCTCCCGGTGCAGCTTCCACGCTTGTCCATGCTTTTGTTGTTTCTCGATTGGACTACTGCAGTGCCATATATGACGGACTCCCGGCCTGCCGCATTGAGTCCCTGAATAGAATCCTGCGTACTGGTGCCCGTCTTGTAGGGCCCGCCTTGTAGGCCGCATCCCCAAGTTTGGCAGAGTGTCTGCGTATATGAGGGATGTCCTCCACTGGCTCCCCTACCCACAGCGCATCACTTACCGAATCTCTGCCTTGGTCCGGCGGTGCTTTGAAGGTTTGGCCCCTCCATACCTGCGGGAGCTCTGCTGTCCCACCTCATGCTCGCAGCGCCGTTGCTCTCTCCGCTCAGCTGCGCAAGCTGAACTTATTGTTCCCCGCGCGCGGACAGCCATACGACATACATACAGGCCATACAGCCATACGACAGCGCCGTGCCTTCTCTGTGGCTGCCCCCATGACCTGGAATGGGCTCCCTACCAAGCTCCGTCAATTACCGATTGGTCATTTCACCCTGTTTCTTACTGTCCTCAAAACTGCGTTATTTGACTGTGGTTGGGCTGGGAGTGCTCCTGAGTAGGCAATCTTGAAGGGGCGCTATATAAAACTACTTTAATAATAATAATAATTTCGAACCAGGACTTCATTGAAGGACTGCATTAGAGCCACTCCTCTCTCCGCTAAATCGTTCGTCACTCTTAGGGCGGATATGATGTCTTTCGCCTCATTGAACGAATGCTCTGACTCCCATTGTTGTGGATCTCGATCAAGAAAAGCGTAATCGAATTTGAGGAGCTGGAAAAGTTTGATGGTAGAAGTGGTAAAATAATCGGATAGCGCTTTTGTAGATGGATCAAGTATGGGAGGAAGCCTCTTTGGAGGTTCGTCGGATCCCTGATTGTTGCGCATGTTATAGACCATGCGCTGTTTTTCGTCGAAGGTGACTGAATCGTCAAAAAGGCTGAGGCCAACCAAGGTCTCCGACAAATACCAAATGTGTCGGGAAAATGCTGTTAGGGCGACCTGTGAGACTTCCTTGTCTGGGTAAGTATGGATTGCCTTCAAGAATTGAAGATCGTTCCTTGGGGCTTCATTGGGTGATGTACAGGTGAACCAGTACTCCACGTAGGTTGTGGTCACAAATAGTGAAATTCGAAGTAGATGATTCCACATCTTTTGAGAGTAAGATTGTCGAGATGCCCTCTGGTGTTGTTGAATGGGAAACTGCTATCTGAAAAGCCACATCTTGATTGCATAAACCGCACGTGCCATCCAACGCGCGCGGTGAAATGCCCCTGGGTATCTGAACTTTATTCTTTTCGGTTGAATTTCTCCTGTGAAAATGACTGTTAGTTCTAGTAGCTCTTCGTAGTCGTCTCTGTGGTATTCAGCATTCAGTTGCTGCAGTGCGAAGGTGATGACATTCTCTCGAATTTCTTTGACTCTTTGTGCTGCGTCTTTATCCTCTGTTGCTGTGCGATACTTGGTCTGATCGATTTGCGGCCAGAAGTCACGGAAATGACTGAAGGGTTCCAATTTTGGAGACCTTACAGAATCATGCAGTGAAAATACCTTTTCCAGAACAATTTCAGAACATGATGTCGACAGGTAGGGTTCAAGAGGTCTTTTCCTAATTCCGTTTCCAGCTTGATGCATACGCCGCCCTTGCAACCCGTGTTACTCGCCGTGGTGTCGAAACGCATGGCCACGATTCTGTCTTCCAATCCCCAACTTCTGATCTCGGCCAAACACGCATCTGCCATGAAGGCAGCAGTCCCGGATTGGAGTTTGGGGATGGCCAACAGTTTGGTCACATCCTTACCAGATACCATTATTGGAAGACGATCAACGCGCACACTCGTCCAGTTTCTGTAAAATCTGGCATGATCTTGCCGTCCCAATGGATAGTAAGGGGAACCTTCGGATCGAATGATTAACGAATCTCAGCTGCTAGGGCTGCACGGTTATCCTTCCTTGCTCGATGGATAGCAGAAGGACTGATGATCAGCTCACCAGCTGGTGCTGCATATAGATTGGATGTAGCGAGAGCAGAGAAAATGTGAGAGGCATTCCTGCTGCTGGTTTTGGTACGATCTAGAGCTGCTGCAACATCACGGGTAACTACAGAGATTGTTCCCTTTTGCCGCTTTGGTGGTCCAGCTGACGTTGAAGGTTCTGGTTCTCTTTCTGAGCTATTTGATGACGCCTCTTCCTCAGATGATGTTGCCAACAGAGAAACCTCCGTCGCTACCGCCATGCTTGCACGATATTGTCATGGGCGAGGGAATTATTGTTGTAGTAAGATTGCATCGATCGGAAACCACGACATTGTCTGATTGGCACAAACTCATTCGGGGACCAAACACATACTCTTACCAAGGGAGACAGCCACTCGCGTTAAATACCATGCTATTGATGTAGCACCAGGTGTCTCCTCTAGAAAACCACAATAGCTTAATTAATTACTATAATTATGTTGAAGATCGAAAACACGAAGAACAGACATCGTAACGTCTAAAATTTTGGCCAAACCGAGACAGGTCACCGGGTTCCTAATTTCGGTCGCCTTGCGCCAGTCCTAAATGTTCAGCTATCGCGATATAATTTCGGATATGGCGTTTATACGCTAATTGGCATGATAATTCGAACTGGCCGTTAAAAGATCTTTGAGTTAAAAAAATCATGTGCATCATAAAAACACCCTAACATACATGCATGCATGCATACATATACACATACATGCATACATACATAAATACACGCAAACATAATACATACACAGGTACATCCATACACACATTCCTACATACACAGACTTCTGCCCTAGGTCCCTCTTCACTGCCGCCAACCTGTAGTCGCACTCTGCAGTCTATGCTGCCACACTGCTTCTCTTGTACACACACACACACGCACGCACGCACACACACACACATACACACACACACACACACACACACACAATGTTTGAGCGTTACAAACACGTTAATTTCTGCAATTTCCAGACATTAGATTTTTTAAAATGCCGAGCTCCTTTGCCGTCTGCTCCTGGAAGATCGGCGTGCCTTCTTGACAGGATTCATCAGCATGAAGTGATGCTTCGTATACCCTCCAGCTTCAGACGCAGAGGATCGCATTAAGATGTTGGAATGCCGGTTCGACGCCTCGGGTCAGGTCACTAAGTGAGCTCGCGCTGTCTACGCGCATATCATACGCCACGTTGATGCCGGTCGTAATATGGCTTTGATTTTCGGATCTGTTCAGGATTCGGCAAGAACTAAGGCGATGATTGCAAGTCTCGTGTTCCCTGGTCTACTATTTTGAATGTGAGATTACGACACGATTACTACGCTGTCTAGCGCCTCTTCATTAGTGTATAAATTTGCATGCTGATAGAGACCTATATACTTGCTCTGGGTTTGTTTTGTCCCATGCAGTGTGGGAATTGTAGAAAAAAACCGGGGGAGGGTTGAACATTTTATCCGTATTTGCAGACTGATGTCAACGAAATTTCGATATTCCTCTGATTATGTTATGGTTTTGGTGCGCCATCGTTGATGCCTTGTGCATTAGAAACCGGTGCGATAGAAGTTACTAATTACAATTACCTCAACAATGATAGGTTAAACATTTTTGATTGATAAGAGGTATATAGTAAATTTCTGAAACGGACGTCAGCTACCATATGCAGATCTAATCGATCGTCACCATCATGCAAATCTTGTGGTATCATCTGTAAGGAAATTCGGTCTCTAAACACTGAAATGCTTCTGTTTGAACGGCAGCTTCTCCCCAACCCCATCCACGTAATGTAATGTAATGTAATGTAAATCTCTGAAATTCCTCAGCGCCACACAAAAGCCACGTCATGGAGACCAGCTTAACGCCGGTGTCGCGTGACAGACTATCCCCCCTAAAGCGTATCCCCCCGGATGGAATAAACCGGTTTAGAGTATCCGGTGGGATGAACCATTCTATCCCCCCCTCGTCATACGCATCACGATAGCCTCGACGAAATTCCAGTCAAAATCACCAAAAACAAAGTAAATTGATTTCAGGTCGACGTACAAACTAAAGATACGCAATTCAAAAATTTTATGTGTGCAATAAATCCAAACAGTACGACTGAATACACTTAGAAACCGCAAAAAATGCAAACTAAACCGAATAGGGCCTACTCCATTTCGCTAAGGGGGATACGCATGTATGGGGGATACTCTATTTCGTGACACCGGCGCTATATCAAATCAAGTCCGCATGCGCATGTTTCCTCTTGAGCCCTGCAGCTCACACCAAGCCCCTCTATCTCATCACTCCAAATCCTGGATGCGCCGGTGGACATTGACGGATTTAGATATAGACCGATAAAAACGCTATGATCTCGTCACGACAGAGGCATAACAGAAGCTCGAAGCTCGTCGATGAAGAGAACCACCGTCGCTGGAGGGTTACACGGCGTCTCCAGGCAGGCAGACGTACATGACGGGCTTTCGTGCATTGGCCGACGACGCCTGGTTCGCGCCCGCGTGGACGCTGCTTGACCATGGATATATGACGAACATCTTACGCAAATTCACATATCCAGTGAACACACGCGTGAATAAATTGATGGATGAACGAACGCTTAGAGACACTGTCCACGCACGCACACACGCACAGACATTGGCACTTAACGGACACTGCCATCTAAGTACGGCCTCTATTACGATCTCTTCATGCATAAACCTATAAAATTATGACACTGCTTCAAAGCGGAAGGCCTTGACTCAGACGAACGCCGGAATGAATAAGAAAGCAACATCTGGTCGATGTCTGCCCATGTCTGTATATATATATATATATATATATATATATATATATATATATATATATATATATATATATATATATATACATATATATATATATATATATTTACAGAGTTTCTGACTCTTCCTCCGCGTGCGAATTCTAACTGCATATGTGTATACCCTGTCAGCATTTAGGCTACATGGGCAATATAATAGGACTATATGGGATAATGGGACCCAACTGTGCTCTATACAGGTTCCATGTGGGAATATGGGTCCCGTATGGGCTCCATGTGAGCATGCTGCCAGGGTAAGAATAACTGTCCTCTGTATCGTTAACCTAGTTGTCCTGTCATTGGCGAATACACGTTGGCATTCGGACTTCCACTCATACGTCCATGGCATCTTTTAAAATGTTCTGCCATGGCACGTATAACGATTTCCATCTAGTCCTCTACATCGCCTCTAAAGAATCGTCTTCTGCTCCTGGATTGTTGTGGTCGTGTTGGTTCTGCCGCCCAAAGAGTTTTCAATTGAGGGACCTCTTAATTCAGACACATGATCACTGTTTTTAGGCAATGGACGCAGCCGCAAAGTTAAAGACACACAAGTTTCTTTCCTGTCGGCTGTGTAGGCGTAGACGTATTGCATAACCATAAACTACTGCGCTTCAAATGAAGCCGTTCGATGTTTCTATAGCCGCTTATTTTCCAGAATGGTGTATCCTTTATGTGTTTTGATTCAGAGCTGCCAATCAATGGAAGAAGGGGCGCTTGAATATCCGAAACAAAATCATCCAAACCAAAAGGTCTAATGCAGAGCTGTTTTTTGTACAAATTCCTGTTCCTACAGAGCAGATCGACTCTTCCGCCGTGTAACTGCAATCACTTTTGTTTCATAACAAATAGTCCCATATCCATTAAACGAGAAAGATCACAGCGTTTGATGTCTTTAAAACGGCGGCTATGTTTTCAGAGAAATGTAGGCCTAACAAGAGCAAGTTTACAAGAATATCTTAAGCTAATAATGTATGAAACTTTGACAGCAACAATAGTTTAACTATGGAACAGATGCTGAGTCTTGTTTCATGAATGTACCAGGTGTTTCGTAAAAACAGCTGACTTTATGATTCCACATGAACCAAATTCAATGCGTACAAAGTTGACCTATAGGCCCTATACTCAAATGACCAACTGATGAACTTTTGCCTAGTGTCTGGGTGCCGGTCAAGGTCACGGTATCGCCAGTGCGCTTATTTTTTTGCGATAGTGCCACATGGCTAAGTGATAGATTTTTTTATAAATAACGTTTAATTTTAAAATGATTTACAATTACATACCAATTCAATATGTAAGTTGTGCTTCTTGCTTTATTGTTTATTGTGGCATATAATGGTTTATTCCATTAATGTTGTGTTAGTGAAGTTCCTTTATCCTGTCTAGCCCTTAATAATGTCTGAACGGACACCTGGACTTAATTGTTTCGATCAAGAGGCTCCATCGTTCCGACACTGTCAACGTCAACATGAAGAGATTTTAGTTAATATTATGAGCACGAGTTTAAAATAAAACCTGAGCTTTAACATAATGAGGCTCACGTTAACATAAGGGAACATCTGTTTAGGGCGCATGACATTGTGGGAAATACCGAGACCTCATCTGTTGCTTAGGGTGCTTAATGCTTAGGGCGCCTAACAACTGTAAGTGGAAGCAATAATTTACTACCAGGTCTAATCCAGATTATAATCAGACGGAGCAAATAGCAAGGATAAGTCTGCTTCAAGCGCGTAGCATACTGTATACCTGAGACAATTAAGTTCATGATGTGAGTGCACATATTCTTCATACTGCATGATGATAGTATTTATAAATATTCTTACGAGTGTTGTGCAATAAGTAATACATAGCCTACAGTAAGCATCTTGTGCTGTCTTATGAATAGCGTATGCAAATCAAAGCTTGTGACAGTTATGCTAGCATGGGCCTGCATACACGAGACTGAGTCCGTGGGAAGGCGAATCGAGTAAGTAAATTCATTGTCGGATCATGAGAATGATGAGACCGGTTGTTCTTGATATTTCTGAGGTCCAGGGGTTTAGTTTACCCTTTTTGCATAATCGATGTGCCGAAGGAGAAAAACAGTGAATAAATGACAGGTCTTTATCCAGTCTTGTTGTCCTCGAGACCAAGGTCTTGGTCTCGAGTGCACTCGAGTTCGTTTTTAAAAGTCTTGGTCTTGGTCTTGGTCTTGCGGTTCAAGGTCTTGGTCTTGGTCTTGAGGTTCAAGGTCTTGGTCTTGGTCTTGAGGTTCAAAGTCTTGGTCTTGGTTTTGCAAGACCAAGACCAAGACTTTTGACAATGTGAACAGTCATCTAACAAAACGCAAGAATTTTTTTAATTTATCCAATAATTAGTAAAACAATTGCTTTAGTATTTACACGGCGTGAACGAGGCTTTACTGTTGTTTTGGACAGTTATCTTGATTTCAGGTTATTTACCATGGAATGATTTCAAAACAGATTCACGATTTGTACATTTGCATCAAGTGCTTGAAAAGCTGTTCTGTGTGCCAGTTATTTCAGCACCTGCAGAACGTATTTTTCACATGGCAGAATTTTTATGAGGCCCCACAGGTCACGTCTTGGTCAGAAAATTCTGAGCGAATTGTTTTTTTAATGCAACAGGCATTTGGAATAACATTTCGCATGAAGGACTTTTGTAAATACGAATTCGGAATTCTCTGCAGTCTGCATTTGGAGTTGTTTTTTGTGCGTGAATAAAATCAAAAACTCATGTTTTAATTAAAAAAGCGAGTAGTCCGACTTCACAATTTTTTTAATAAGTAATATAAGTCTGCATATGGTTGTGATTTTTTGGTCTTGTTCTCGGTGTTGGTCTTGAGTTTCAAAGTCTTGGTCTTGGTCTTGGTCTTGAGGTTCGAGGTCTTGGTCTTGATCTTGGTCTCGAGGTTCAAAGTCTTGGTCTTGGTCTTGGTCTCGAGGTTCAAAGTCTTGGTCTTGGTCTTGGTCTTGAGGTTCAAGGTCTTGGTCTTGGTCTTGGTCTTGAGGTTTAAGATCTTGACAACAAGACTGTCTTTATCTAGCAGAGATATTAACAAATGGTAGTTAATTAGACTGTCAGTGCTTCGTTTATTTTTCATTTTAACTTCTTTATTTCCTTGCAACTGCCAAGCGTCGTAGCATACATGCATATGCATATGCTACTCAAGGAAACCCTCAGCCATGTTCTAAGTAATGTTTGCGCGTCAATTGAGGTATACCATGCATAGCTGTGGATTAACTTAACCATGCCGTTTAGTGCTTCAACTTCATTTCTTCCGGTAGCTTCGCCTGTTTGCATGGCCTGAAGTATCTTCTACGATAAAACCGGCTATATTATCATTGACATGAGTACATAGACAACTGTAATTCGTCACGCTTTTTTGCGTTGGAATTCGTTTATATCGGGCTTTGTTGTTGTAAAAGCTGAGATCTCTGAATGGAAATGTCATTTTACATTTTGCTCCGAAGCATTTCCGACAGCGGGAATCATCGGTCAATATGGCTTTCCTGCAGAGGCCACAATGAAAATCCGCGGATCGGGTTATTATTAAAGTATGCATTGAAGTGTGCATTTTTAGAATGCATGTATACCGTTTGTAATAGAAAACCAGAAAGCTTAAACGATGGTTCTGGTTGTGAGAATGCGATTTGTGCTGAGCTTAGTCATTTCAGCGCTCTTGAATAAGCTGGTGCCCTGCGCTTAGCTTTAGAGTAACGCTTTAGAAATTTAGAGTTTACGATTACGATTACGATTCGCACACAATAATAGACTGGAATATAGACTAGAATAATAAACTGTCATGGAGGGAAAGATAACGAGAGGAAGATATAGCTTGGCGGATGTTGCTGAATGATGGATAATTTTCCTCCAAGCAAACTGAAGGAGAAAGCCCAGTCTCGAGAGGAGTGGCGCCATTGGACGTTCGAACCTGCCGAAGGAAATCCCGTTATCTCCCTCCCACTTCTACTCCCCTTCTTCTCCTTCTTCTCTTCGTTGCTCCTCTTAGTCTCCTATTCCTCGTCGTCGCAGCCTCCTTGTATCCTTCCTCCTTCTCGTACATCTTGTCCGTATATTTATCCGTCCATCGCCGTCGCAGTTGTTAGTCGTCAATCATGCGTGTCGGTCACGCTGCAGGCTCCGCCGCCGCCACCGCCGCCGCTGCTGCCTTTGACCGTCGACCCCTTCGTCGGCTTTTCAGCGTTTGAAGTCCCGACGACATCGACCCAAGCAGACGTCGACTGAGCTTGCGTCATGACCATCGTATAAAGTGACCTCTTGGTCAGCAGCAGTCAAGGTCTTCATCCAACACCCAATCACATGAAAGGCAATAC